>CM021100.1:622451446-622723746 GCA_007115665.2 Sequoiadendron giganteum
TTTTATCTAAACGTGCTAATATCCCTTCCCTCTCAAAATATCTCAATAACACCCTCCAATTTCATCTACAAATAGCAACCATAAGCAAGCGAATTGCATAGTCATTATACCTGCAGCATACAATGGGGTTCGTTTAATAGCATTTCGCCACATTTTGGCACTATGGTTGTTATGCTTATCATTTTATGTTGATGGCACTGCCGCCACTAGTGTAAATTTGAATGGAGTGCAAACTAAAATGCAAAATAGAGTATAAATACAGATTGACAGAATTAACAATGAGATGACACAGATTTTATCATGGTTCACCATTCATGGCTACATCCGCACTAAGAGCAGAGAGAATATATTTATATCAACAACACTTTTACAATGAATGAGCAGCATATATAAATGGTGTATTCTATATCCAAAGAAGAAGCTGAAGAGTCAGCAATTGGAGGGAAAACATTTGTCGATTGGGCTTTAGCACTCAACAAATCTTCCACTTGAAGTTCAATGGATGTTACCACTCACCAACCATTCCCCTGCTCTAAATTTATGATTTCTTGTTTTTAACCAGACCAAGAGAAGTCCTGGCGCATTTGAACTTCTCTTTGCCAACAACCTTGGTGAAAATATCTGCCGGACTGACCTTAGTGTCAATTTTTGCAACTTTTAACTTGCCTTTTTCAACTACTTGACTAATGTAATGAGCATGTATGTCAATATGTTTTGAATGCCTCTGAGATGAATGATTGTGAGCCATAAAAATGGCGCTGCGACTATCACAAAACATAACATTATCACTTTGTTGACATCTCAAATCACTGAACAATCGCTGTAACCAGATCATCTCTCTAGCACCTTCAGAAAGAGCAACAGAATGTTGCAACCTCGAGTCCCAACTAATGGCAGCTCCAGCAAACATAAAAACATAACTAGTAGTAGATCTTCGTTTGTCTAAATCTCCGGCAAGATCAGAATCAGTGAAACCTTGCAGTTGAACATTATTTCCACCAAAACATAAAGCATAATCAGCAGTACCTTTAAGATACCTTAAAATCCATTTGACTGCTTCCCAATGAGGCTTTTCGGGATTGCTCATGAACCTACTCACAACTCCCACTACATGAGCAATGTCGGGATGAGTGGAAACCATGGCATACATAATACTACCGATTGCAGATTTATAAGGAATCCCTTCCATAAAAACTTTATCCTCTTCTGTTTTCCATAAAGACAATGTTCACAAAATTCTAAATCTACTGATTTCAAACCCGGTAATTGATCTCTTTTGACCATCACTTCAAGGCCTTTCCTACTCATGTGTCCAAGATGTTGGTGCCAAAGAGCTGTCTCACTGTCCGTTAGTGCCATAGCAGCTCCCACTTGAGAGTCATTCTCAAAAACATATAAGTTGCCCACTCTATCTCCTTTAGCAATCTATAGGGCATTCTTAGTAACTTTCCACGAATCTGGAAGGAAAGAAGTATAACATCAATGTGAAAAAAGTTGGCTTATAGAAATCAGATTCTTCTTTAATTTTGGAATATGTCAAACATCTTGCAAAAGCCATGGGCTTCCATTCTTGGATTGTAAGAGAACATCACCTTTACCAATGATCTCCAAAGATTTGTTATCTCCCAATTAAACATTCCCGAACTGTCCTTCTTGATAATTATAAAAAGCATCCATACAAGAGGTGGCATGGAAAGATCCACCCGAATCTGAAACCCACAAATCCTAAGTGATTTCACTTATGGACAAAACCAAAACACTATCATCATGTTCATAGACAACATTAGCCTCGCTATTTTAACTTTCTCTTGTGCCTTTTCATAAGAATAACAATCTTTTTTAGTGTGACCAGTCTTACCATAAAACCAGCAGTCGCCAATTCTACCTCTAGAGTTAGACCTTTTCGCAGATTTTGATCTTCTCCTGTTATTGTCTTTGCCTTTATGTCGAGGTCTTCCTCTACTAACAATAGTTAGGGCTTCATCGGAAGAAATTTCTTGGTTCTTTCTTCGCATATCTTCACTGAGAATTGTAGTTGCTACGCCATCAAACTTCAATTTATTTTTGGCTACAACTGAAGTGCTCACAGCCATTACAACTCCTTCCCAGCTATTAGGCAACAAACACAGCAATAAGATTGCCTTAATCTCGTCATCCGAGCTAATGCCTACTGAAACTAATTGAGTAACCAATGTGTTAAATTCATTAAGGTGGTTGGACACAATTCCACCTTCTTTCATTTCCAGGTTATACAATCTTTTCATAATAAAAACCTTATTAAATGCTGAAGCCATTTCATACATCAAGGAAAGTTTATCCCACAATTCCTTCGAAGTCTTTTCTGTTGAAACGTTAAACAAAACATTACTGGACAACGAGAGGAAAATTGTAGCTTTTGCCTTCCTGTCTAGCTTCGCCCACTCTTCATCTGCCATCAAACTTGGCTTCTTTACTTTCCCTTCAAGCGCGAGTGAGAGTTCCTGCTTTATGAATAATGACTCCATTTGCACCTTCCACAGACTGAAATTCTGACTTGAGAATTTCTCTATCTTTGCTTCCTCCATAATTTCGGAAATTCAACACCGAATTCCCAATCAGCTATACCATCACCGTATAGCTCTGATACCAATTGTAAATTTGAATGGAGTGCAAACCAAAATGCAAAACAGAGTATAAACACAGATTGACATAATTAACAATTAGATGACACAAATTTTATCGTGGTTCACCATTAATGGCTACATCCACACTAAGAGCAGAGAGAATATATTTATATCAACAACACTTTTACAATGAATGAGCAGCATATATAAATGACGTATTCTATATCTAAAGAAGAAGCTGAAGAATTAGCAATTGGAGGGAAAACATTTGTTGATCGGGCTTCAGCACTCAACAACTAGTACTACCATTATTGTGGGCACCGGCATGCCCGGTAGGATTTAGTGTTCAGGATAGTGTATAACTACATATTATTCTAGTTTCGGATTTTGGCTTTAGATAATAATGATTATCATTGGCTTGTGGATTGGTTTTGGGCTATAAATTTTGAGGTAGGAATAATGATGGCAAAGAGATTTTCTGAAAAGGGGGTGACAGATTTTGTAATATTGGAGGTGACGAGCAAAATCGGGGGGAGAATGCACAAGAAGAATGTGGGAGGGTACACCGTTGAGATGGGTGCCAACTAGGTGGAGGGAATTGGTGGAGACCACTTGAATCCCATTTGGCCTCTCGCTAAGAAATGCAATCTCTGAACCTTCAAGTCTGACTGGAGTAATCTCAGCTACAATATTTATGATGAGGAGTAAGTTCACTTTTTCCTTTTACGGGTTTCTTTTAGAATAGAGTTATAGTGTAAATACAAGTCTTAATAGAAGCACTCTTATTATGGATGGATTTCGTTTATTTAGCTTTTATGCATATTTGGCACACAAACTTTATCTCTAATTTCATTATATTATTAATAATTTTATTTTAAAACTTTGTTGACTACTTTTTGCTACACATTATTCATGGCTAGAGGGAGAGAATTGCATTTGTAGGGGAGGCATAATGCCGCAATCGATGGTGGCGGGGCCATTCGAGAAAGCGACTAAATCATCAGGCTTCAGTGCAAATATGTCTTCAACATTTACAGCTAATGGAGATGATGATGTCTCAATCTTAGTGCCTCAGCATGTTTTCGGGCAGTAAGTATATCCATTTGTGCATATTCTACACTTACAGTGCAGCTAATGCAGACAAAAATATTTAAATGGTTTTGAGTTTTTATGTAGTATTCCAACTACTTGTTTGGAGATGGCCATCGACTTCTACTTCTACGACTTTGAAATGGCAGGTTGTTCTTGAACGACATTATTTGCTTGTCTTATACTCCAAGATTAAAAGTTATTAAACATGGGATATGGTGGGTTTTTTGCGCACAGAACCTTCGCACGTAACAAGCTTAAAGAATGTGGAGCCCATTCCAACGTTTGAAGACTTTGGCAAAGGTAGTTACTTCATAGCAGACAGTCGAGGATACGAGCATGTTGTGCATCAATTGGCAAAACAGTTTCTGAAGTCTAAAAATGGAAGCATAATTGACGAGCGCCTCAAACTCAACAAGGTTGCTTCATGAAATTGCTGAATTAATTTCTAAATTTGACTTTTTAATCTTTTTGTTTTTAAATATTTGCTTGTAGCATGATTGTTCTTTTCATTTTCGTTTTTTTTAAATTGATTGTTCTTTGTTTATATTTGAAAGTTAGAATTCTCTTTTATTTATTTTTCTCTTCTTTTTGTTTTTCTTAAATATATTATTTATATCTATTCTTTACTTTTTGTGTCCATTTTGATTAATTTTCTTTGATTTATTTTGTGGCATTTTATGATTATTTTCTTTTATTTTTCTTGCGCGCTTTTTAAAAAAAATCTTTCTTTTAATTTATTTATTTGCTTTTTGTTGTCCTTATTAAGACTTTTTATTCCTTGATATATATTTAGATGTTTCCAATTTTAAATTTTTCTTTTAATTTCAAATTTTTATTATATTGTTCTTTGTTATATAACAAATATTAACAAAGAACAATACAATAAACTTTGTTTTTCGTTTCATATTTATATATTTGTTTATGTTTTATTTTAAGGTTTTGTTTGTTTGATTTTTATTATATTGTTCTTTATTATATATCAAATATTAACAAAGAACAATATAATAAACCTAGATTTATAGGTCTTATTATTTTTCCTAGTTATATATTTTTAATCTTTATTTTTTATTTTTTGTTTTCTTCTTGTTATTCATGCCACTCCCTTCCCTCCCTCATCTCTTTTGCCTTTTTAGATTACTTCTTGGTCTCCATCTATCCATTTTTACCTTAAGCTCTTTATTATCATGCTGATGATGGATCATAAAGTGTGATCCAAAACATTGATAAAAAAACATTACATAATCAAATCTGAAAATCAGCTCAACAAAATTACTTCTCTTGTCATTTCCTTGGTTTCAACCTGTTTTAACATCAAATAAATATATTCAATGAACATTGTGCCATAGGTGGTGCGCAAAATCGAGTATACGTAGAGCGGGGTGAAGGTTTCGACGGAGGATGGATCAGTTTACAGTGCAAAGAACGCCATTGTATCCGTTAGCATGGGACTGCTACAGACAAAGCTCATCGAGTTTAAACCTGATTTACCAGTAAGTACGACTATTTCACATTTAAAAACAGTTTCGTTTCGAAAGTTTTTGACTTCTACTCTGAAACACCAAATCATTTAATAGTTTTTTTAATTAAAATTTTAAATTAACTTTAACGGTTCGATATTTAAGTAAATAGGTTTTTGACTATATATATGATAGATGTGGAAGCTACTAGCAATATACAAATGGGATATGGTGATCTACTCCAAGATCTTCATGAAGTTCCCCTACAAATTTTGGCCAACAAGAGGATCGGGAACCGAGTTCTTCATGTATGCTCATGAGAGAAGAGGTTACTACAATTTTTGGCAGGTTATTACCATTTACACAAAACTTGACCTTTTTCTTACTTCGAATCATTCGCATGATCACTTGATTGTTTACACTTAAGTCAATAAAGGCTAGCTTCAAAATCACACAATTGAATTCCATAAAGCATAATATTATTTTATTGTTGATTACTATGACAACACTTGGAAAATGAGTACCCTTGAAGGAACTATACAAGATGAGGAGGCACGAAGAATAGAACAGCAGCTTGAAGAGGAGACTAAAGCTGAAATCATGGTTGTTTTAAGAAAGATGTTTTCAAATGACATTCCAAAGATGTCTGATATCTATTGGAAATAATTCCAACTTCATCATTTTCTCTGCGTTGACTTTTCTTCCCTCATGTTTGGGTCGTTCACTGCTTCACCGCACCTCTCTTCTGTTTTGCTCATGGCATCACAGATTGGCCTTCACTCTTTGCTTCACCGCCACCCCATGGGCTGATCCTTCTCTACTGGCTATCTCATTGTGGCTCTGTTATGCGTCTCCCGTGTTATCATGACCTTCTTGCTTCCTCACCGCGGTAGTGCGGTTAACCTTCTATCTATTGCTTTCGGCATCCCGCGGTCTAGCTGATCATCCCTGGCAGTTGCGCGGTGTTGGAGTTTGTCGGTGCCTAGTGGTTACCGCCACCCCGCGGTCTATCTTTTGTTTCCTCGTGATGGCATGGTTACTATCTTCCGTCTACACCGCCTTACCATCGATTTACTCTCTCCTCCCTGTGGTGGTACGGTTTCTCTTCCTTCAGCCTTCTCCCCTCTTCTTTCACCACGATACCTCAGTCTGGTCGTGTGCCCCTCGCAGTTGGGTCATTTGCTTGTAGCTTCATCGAGTTACCGCATAGTGTTCTCTCCCTTGGCACGGTAGAGCGGCAAAGCTCACCTTTGTCAATGGTCCAAGTGGAGTTCGTGCTGGCACATAATTAATTCTAAAGGACTGTGTTTAATGTTTCTTTCACTGGCATATGTATTTTCCTTGATGTGTTCTTGTCTCTCCTTGGGCTGTAATATTAGACAAGACAGTCATACTTTGTAAGGAGGGAGAGTGTAGAAGATTGCTGTGAACAGAGAGGAGTATGATGAAGAGAAAGAGATAGACAGAGAGAGAGAAGAGAGGACTGAAAAAAAGTGACAGAGGAAAATGCTCCCAAGAGTAGAGAGTTAAAATAGTTAGTTTCAGAAGATGAAAATATGAAGAGCCGAAGCTCTGTGTTGTAAAAATGAAATTTCTGAGAATGAAAATAAAAAAACTGGGTTTGTGCATATGTGTCTAAACTTCATAAGTTTAGTACCTTTATTTGTCTCTTTGTTTTAGCATGCCTCCTGTTATCTCCCACAAAGTGGTATTAGAGCCTTGTCGGTCTGTCTTACTGGGAGTAGAAATTTATGGTGAATTTGAGTGAAACAGTCACTGTCCAAGTTTAAGAGAGTCATAGAGTGTCTAGGACTTCTTTGTTTGTAAAATATGACAAGTTTATCTGGGTATTAGAGATTTTGTGAAGAAGGTTAAGAAGGTAATAGGTTTTAAATGAAAATGCAGCCATAAGTGCTCTATCTGTAAGGAAAGATGTTTGTGTTAAGAAATAGTTGTCATTTGAGTAAGAATCCATTCCTAGAGAGGAAGATATGACAAAAGTTTGAATGTTTAAAAAAATTGAAGTCAGTTTAGCTGAGAGGGAGATTTAGGTGTGTTTAAAGCCTGAGAAGAATGCTTGAAAGTTTATTGTTGAGAAAAGCCAGAAGAGCTGTATTTTGAAGAAAAAGGAAGAGATTACTGTCATAAGAGAAGTTTGGGAAAAACCCACAAGAAGAAAAAGAAGCTGTGAAGAAGTCTACAAGGAAAGAAGAAGCTGTTACAAGGAGGTGTTTCAATTTGTGGAGATAGTTGCTGAGAGTTGTTAAAAAGCAGAAGCTTTGTTGAAAAAGAAAAAGATTGTGCAGACCATTTGTTTCCAGAATAAATAAAGAGTTGTAGACCCAGCTGCTGAATTTCAGTCACGAGATTAAGAGGTAAGTTAAAATTTCCTTTACAAATGGGGAAAGTAGGGAAAAGAGTCAAGAAAGAGAATGAAAATCTTTCATCTGCAAGAGATGTTTTAGAAGAAGAGTTAATATTGCTTAGAGATGAATTGGGTACTGTTAAAAAGAACAATGGGAGTTATTTTGAGAAAATAAAAGAGCAGTCTAAAGAGAAATGTTTGTTGTTAGAAGAAAATGATGATTTAGAAAAAGAATTGAGAAGGGTTAAGGCTAGAAATGTAGAGCTAGAAGAAAGGCTGAAGTCCTTTGTAGAGTTTAAGAGGAGAAATGAGGAGAATGAACAGAAAATGAAGTTGTTTGAAGAAATAGAGAAAAGGAATGAAGATTTGGGAAAACTCTTGAAAAGGGTAGAAGAGGAAAACTATTTGCAGCTGAAAGAAATCACAGATTTGAACTTGAAGAAAATGATAGATTAAGTGCATGTGATAAAATTGTGGAAACGAAATCCTATGTTTGTAATGTCTCATGTGACACAACAGAGTTATGTATTTGATTTGAAAAATCTATTTCTATTAATAATGCTGATGATAAAGAGTGTAAAGATGAACATGATAAAGAATTTGCAAATATGGCTAGTTGTGATAAAGTGCTAAAATTTGCAAAAGATGCTGATTGTTTTGAAGAGAATGCAGGGTTAAAAATCATGAAAAGAATGGGTTACACAGGACAAGGTCTTGGTAAACATGAACAAGGAAGAACAGAGCATGAAAGTTGGAAGACAGATGCAATGGAGAATACAGATGAGAAAGTTCAGAATAATATTCAGATGAATGATGAGTGAATCCAGTCGTAGCTGATGAAGATCCAGAAGAGATTGTTGTAGTAGATCCAACAGTGTTGGAGTCGAATCGAGCTTTCAGGAAGTCATGGAAGTACAGTCGTGAAGTTGAAATTAAGAGGGAGTGTTGGAAATAATTCCAACTTCATCGTTTTCTCTGCGTTGACTTTCCTTCCCTCATGTTTGGGTCGTTCACCACTTCACCGCACCTCTCTTCTGTTTTGCTCACGGCATCGCGGATTGGCCTTCACTCTCTACTTCACCGCCACCTCGTGGGCTGATCCTTCTCTACTAGCGGTCTCACGGTGGCTCTGTTCTGCGTCTCCCGCGTTATCGTGACCTTCCTCCTTCCTCATCGCGATAATGCAGTTAACCTTCCGTATGTTGCTTTCGGCATCCCGCGATCTGGCTGATCATCCCTGGCGGTTGCGCGGTGTCGGAGTCTATCGGTGCCTGGCGGTTACCACCATCCCGCAATCTGTCTTTTGTTTCCTCATGATGGCACGGTTACTATCTTCCGTCTACACTGCCTTACCGCCGGTTTACTCTTTCCTCCCCGCGGTGGTGCGGTTTCTCTTCCTTCAGCCTTCTCCCCTCTTCTTTCACTGCGATACCTCAGTCTAGTCGTGTGCCCCTTGCGGTTGGGTCATTTGCTTGTAGCTTCACCAAGTTACTGCATGGTGTTCTCTCCCCTAGCACGGTAGAGCGGTAAAGCTCACCTTTGTCGATGGTCCAAGTGGAGTTCATGCTGGCGCATAATTAATTCTAAAGGACTGTGTTTAATGTTTCTTTTGCTGGCATACGTATTTGCCTTGATGTGTTCTTGTCTCTCCTTGGGCCGTAATATTAGACAAGACTGTCATACTTTGTAAGGAGGGAGAATGTAGAAGATTGCTGTGAACAGAGAGGAGTATGATGAAGAGAAAGAGATAGACAGAGAGAGAGAAGAGAGGACTGAAAAAAAGTGATAAGAGGAAAATGCTCCCAAGAGCAGAGAGTTAAAATAGTTAGTTTCAGAAGATGAAAATATGAAGAGCCGAAGCTCTGTGTTGTAAAAATGAAATTTTTGAGAATGAAAATAAAAAAATCTGGATTTGTGCATATGAGTCTAAACTTCATAATTTTAGTATCTTTATTTGTCTGTTTGTTTTAGAATGCCTCCTGTTATCTCCCACAATATCTTGATTCCCAAATGGGGACGCGATCGTTTTTACAAGGGAACGTATTCAAACTGGCCGATTGGTGTCTCTGTGCAAGACTTTCATGAGTTAAAGGTTGTTCATGCAAAATTTCCAGCTCTATAATGTTTAAACTGCATTTACTCGTTTCCTTTCTTGGTAACAAGCTCTCCATAGCTTGTATAACAGCATTATTGGTTTTTGCAGGCACCAGTTGGTCCTGTTTTCTTCACTGGCGAACATACCAGTCAGAAGTATAATGGATACGTTCATGGTGCCTATCTTGCAGGTAACAGACCGTTCACTTCTGATATTGTAATCCAGCTCTATGTATATTAAAATCCTTCGCTCACGCAGCCTTTATTATATCAACAGGCATTGACACCGCTAACATGGTACTGGATTGCTTTAACAATGGCAATTGTGCGAACAATTCGACTGTCAGAAACAAGAAGCTTGAACTCACAAATACAGATACTCGCAATTATTCAGAGATCAAACGGGTAACCCGATCCTAATATATTTGTTGTAGTTTCATCTGTGTGAATTTTTCTTAGCATGTTTTTTTCTCTTAGAAAAGTTGTGTATAAGATATAAAATAGTCATTTAACAATCGTGTGAATTTCCTTGAGAAGATTCGTTTCTGTATAAGAAGGGAAAAAATATCCAGAAGTAGATTAAACCATGTGAAGCCTTAGTTGTTGATCTCTATTTGTTAGAAATTCTCCTCAAGTTTAACTAGTTCCATACATTGACTCATCGATCTCTAATTGTATCTAAATTTGCAGGAGAAAATGTTTGGAAGTCGGGCAAGAAGAAAGGCCCAAATTTCAGGAAAGTCTTCCGTGTGCGGGAAAAAATGTTGAAAGTCGATTTGATTTAAAGCTGAAGCATGCGTTTTATTATTGATTTCATCAAGATAGTGCAATATTTTAATGTTTTGTCAGTTATAATTACAATTTAGCTTTCGTAAAACGATGTGTCAAAACTTTTGGGATTGATAAATAGAGGTATTTGTCACAGCATGTCAAATTGTGATATTATTATTATGATTCAATTATCTAATTTTAGAGTCAATCTCATTGATCCATGTTTCATGAGTAGTGGTTCATAACAACCTATCTCTCATGATAATGAATGGTCCACTTATCACTCATTGCATCTAGGTGATGCTCACAGAGGTCAAGCACCGGCCCTTCCTGGGAGGTCACCCAATACTACTCCAGCTCAAACATGCTTAATCACATAGTTTTCCCAAAGTTAAACCCATTTAACTTACAACCCCATTTGGTTTGGGGATGTCAATAATTATATTTCAAATTTTAAGAAATAATATAGAGCAAAATGTAGTATTTATTTATTTATGAATATTTTAAAAATGAATTATTAAATAATTACTTAAAAGTAATAAAAATGCAATCAGAAATTATTTATTGCTTATTATTTTTATTTTAAATTATTATATTTATATTTTTTAATAAAAGTTATAATCAATTAATTATATTTATATAAGATATTTTAAATTCATTTATTTAGAAAAAGTCAAGAGATGTTAATTACAATTTTTTATATTTAAGTTATGTTATAGATTAAATAGATGCATTAAGACTAATATTTCATAACATCTTGTAGATGTATAGAATATATTTATGTGTGTTTTATCTACATTTTAAACTTAAATTTTACATTTAAAGATCTATTTAAAACAACAATTGAATGGAACCAATTTGATCTAAGATAGAACAATCCTCTATCTCCCTTAGTCTACAATATTTCTTTCTTATCAATTTTATTTTAGACTTACACCACAATTTTGTTTAGAATAATAAACTCATGTTTGATGGTAGATTTGAATTAATATTTAGTCCTTAACAACAATTTTTTAGTCTTGTTCAATTCCAATTCACTAAAGTTCCCTTTTGGCTTTTGGATTTAGTTTTCCTAACTTCCCCTCATATGCAAATTAGGTACAATAGTTAAATTGTTGGCTAACAAGATAAGGTTTTTTGTGCATTTAATTTAATTTTTTGACTTCAACAATGCTAGGGCTTCTTTGTCTGTGGATCTTTCTTAACTTGCAACCAACATGACATCATATTTAGAGTACATTGGTTATTGAAGATCTATCAATGAAATGCTCTTGTTTTAATTGAATTTTCCATTAAAAAGAAGAAAACTTGTTTACTCTTCCCTTCAAGGGTCTTTAAAGCATGATAATAAATTGATGTAGAAATATGCTCCAAAATAGGGGTCCTCTTCTAATAAGTTTAAATGAAGAAACCATAGCTACTTCCTTTTAAATTAGTTTGAAGCTTTAATTAGACAAGACTCTATGTAGTTCAAGTAGCATAGGAATCTTGTTTTTCTTTTAATTATAATTATTTGATTTTGTATTTTATACACAACTCATTTAAAATTATGATCTACACAAATACGCTATTAGTATTATCTTTTATTTTATTTAAAAATATTTCTTCTTAATTGAACACAAGGGAAATAGGAGTCCACCTTTTAGGAGATGTAACTTTGGGACCTATTTTGTGCTTTAGTTCATTAGGAATCTAGATTACTCAACAAAATGACTTGATTGACAAAAGGGACTAGAGGGTTCATATTGAAATTGGACAGGTGTTCACCATTAAATGAAGTTTCAATGGAGAAATGAAAACACTTATGCAAAAAACCCTAGAAAATTAAAAGCATAAAAATATATTACCCAATTGGAATGAAACAAATGGTAACTAGTAAACTGATGGATTAAAGAGAGGGTTTGTAACCCAACAATTCTACCTTTTGGATTGTACTGGGATTGATATGCTAGGTTGGGCGATTTAGTCTTGCTACAAGATTTTAGGCAAAATTTGAGATCTTTTGGTGCCTAATCAAGATCTGCAAAAATTGTCAAAAGGGCTATATAAGGACTCATAAGCCAGGAAAGGCGATTTAGTCCCATTACTAGAGTTTGATTGATATTTTTGTAGCCTCTAGTGATCTTTTGTAGATTTCATCTTGTCTGATCTTCAAGTCTCAATTTTAGTCTATAGGTGAGTTTCCATGAAGATGACAACTTTGACAACTCAGACAACTTTTCCTTCAAAGGATCTTCAAGTTCCAATTCACCTAGATCTGCAAACACACATGAAGAGGGGAAAATGTTGTTTTGTTAGGGAATCTGGGTTTGCCTTGGTCGAAACCTATTTTGGTAATTAAACCTTGAAATAAAATGAAATAACATGAAGGAATGATGAATTTCAAATGCAATGTTGTAACTCACCAAACCCTTGAGATAAAGGTTGGAAACTTGTGTGAAATGGCTAGCATGAATGTAGATCTTGACTCTTGAAGATTTATCTTGAATACTCTCTTGAATCATGAAACCTAAATCACAAATGTTAGCTCAAAAACATGTATGGTGCATGAATACTTTGACATGATGCTTGAATCTTGAATATAGCTCTAAATGCTTGATGATATACTCTTGAATTCTCTTGTAAGATACACTTGAATTCTCATAAGATCACTTGAATCTACTAGGATTACTTGAAATTGCTTGTTAGCAAAAATTATGTGAAATAACCTTGTATTTATACTTGTTTATGCCTAATTTATTGAACTTATGACACTACAAGCTAACTTCAGATCCAAGATAGTAAAATCCTACCAAGAATTTGAATTAAAATAGATCCAGGTTAAAGCGATACTCATATGGTAGGTTGTGCATATCAATCCCAATGGCTTAAACTTGGGACACATATTTCAAGAAGTGTCTTATTCAATGTAACATTTAAAATGAGGCCCTGAGACCTAGATGGGACCGATATGCCCAAAGGGACGTATGAGTCCCAGATCCCTAGATTTGGAACACATAATCAAAAACATTAAATTATGATTTTTCATTTGTTAAGTGTTAGTATTATCCCCAGAAAGATGCATTTAATTAGGCTTGTGGATGTAAAGTAGGACTAATTAAGGCACAAATGAGCCAAATTTCAAGAGGGAGGACCCAAAGAAATTTGAAAATGTAAAGGGATACATTTTTCTACACTACATTTAAGCCCCACTTTAGTGAGAGGATGACCTTCCATCAAACTCACACTAAAGTAGATAATTTCATATCAAGAGGGGTCCAAGTGTACCAATGCTAGTGAGATAGGATAACAACAATCAAGGAGGATGATCAAGCTCAAGGTTCAAAATCTTATGGAAAACCAACATAGGAACAAAATAACATGCATGCAAATGATGTACGAAGCAAAAAAAGGTACAAACATACATTGCCAAACACACAAGGAAGAAAAGGAAATGGGTGGATCAAGCCTCGACTATTTGTCCATCATGATGTGGATCAAGCCTTAGTTTTTTGTGCAAAACAATTTACAAGTAGAACATGATGTACGATATGCAAACACAACACACACTCACAAGGGCTAGTGGAATCTGGTATCCACTAGGTGAGCCCCTACTGAGACACATATGCATGTGGTTGATATGCACCCACACATACAAGCAATTGGCTATGGGAAAACCATGCCTATGGTGAAATACCAAATTTACTAACCATACCAAAGCTATACCTCCTCATAGCTTTGATAAGGTGCCACACAAAATGAACAATAGGATTCATGAGGCAAGAAAAAAATTGTATGCTAACACCCATGAACAAATTGGATGGCTCCATAGGCAAGAAAAGTGTGTTATGCAAAGTGGCTATATAACAGTTGTTGTAAATGCAAAATAGTGTAATGGTATTTTCAAGATGGGTTTTTCTTAGTTCATGTAACGTCTCAACCTAGGGAACATCATGCCTAATGTCTCCAAGAGAGGACCAATCAAAGAATAGAAGATTCACAACTTAGGGAAAGCACACCACTAGGCATTTTCACTAGGAGGATTATAGTATGCTAAGAGAGATCGTGCTCTTGAAGGACATAACACCTAGTGTAATCACCAAGAGAAAGATGTATCAAATAAAGTAAGAAGACCACTTAATGAAACATGAGTTGTAATTGAAATGAAAAGAATAATTCCAACGTATGCCCCCACTTTAAAGAAATTGTTAAACACCGTATTGTGAGCAATTACTTTAAATTAGAAAATCATACATGCTAACAATAAAGAGGAAATGAGAGCTTATTTGGAAAGCCCTATGTCACACATATCTTTCCAAATGAAGCTACATCATAAAAAGGGGTTTCCCTGAAAATGAAATCCCAAAATAACACACAAAAGCATATTTGGGGTTAGTATGCCTTTTCTACAATGCTTTTATAGAACTTGGAAACATCATCAATCACCAAATACTCATGGAATGGGAAGAATGACACAAAGAGAGTGAAAGGAAAATATTTTGGGGCAACATGGAAGAGACCTAAATCTCTTGACGCCTTGCATCAGACTTGGAAGGAAAACACAAGACAAAGAAAAGATAAATGTTTACAACGTATAGAACAATGCAGATAAAAATAGAGGAATGTCACAAAGAGGGAGGTACATCAAACAAAATAGCACAAGAGATCACATTACACACATGCAATCACACACATAATATGAAAAAAGAAGAAAAGAAGACTAGTAAGGCACATGTGAGTCAACCTATAGTAGGTTTCTACATCCCAATCTTGTTCATCATAGGAAAACATCAGAAAACTAGCCAAAGGGACAACAGTGAGTGTGATTCTAGGAGCAACACCAAGTTCAACACATGGCGAATCACTCTTTTTAGGTGGATCATCATGGTTGTTATATCATCTAAGCTCATGGAAGAATAAAATAATAAATTCAATTCATTATGCACTTCCTCATCAATTGTAGAAATCTCATCATCATCATCATCAAGGTTAATCAGAATGGGAGGTTGAATGATAATGTCCAAAGAAGGTGCTAGTCCCTGTTGTGGTTGCAATATAGGATCCTTTTTTTGTGGTGAAGAGGGATACTCATTGTGTATTGCTTCACTTGAGGTTAGGTATTGATTATCTTTATTATTCTCTTTTTTTAACCTTTGAGCAATAGCACAACATCTATGCCTACGCTCTCTAGCATTTCTATTTCTTTTGGTATGATTTTCAAGATGTGTTTGTGTAGAAGTGGGTTTATCAACCATAGGATTATTTTCTTCCCTTAGAGGAGGTGTTATGCCTTCCATTACAACCCCATTTTGTTTTGGTAAAAATAGGTCCCCGTTTTTGTTTCTTTTATCCTCAGTGTTCCTTTTTAGGACTTAGGAGTTGTTTCTTTCTCTCCCAAGTCCTTGTTTTGTTTATTTTTTGGGTTTGGGTATCGAGCTGACACTGACACTTTTTACTTCACAAAGTGCAGGTTTTTGTTCATCCTTTGATATCGATTCTCATTCCTTGCCTTGTCTTTTTCTTCGTGTTTTAGGTTTGGGTTATCAGATTAGAACCATTTCCTTACACTTTTCAAAGTGTAAGTCTCTAGCGAAGACCCGATGCCAAACCCTATTTTCTTCCCTTGCGCATTTTTCCTATGTCAAAATTAGGTCTCAGATCGAAACCTAAACCAAAAGCTTGAAATTTTCCTGTCCATGTTTCTAACCCATTCTCGACTTTTGACTCTTTTGCATGTTTCAAGATCGGACCTCAAACCATGATTGACATCAAAAATTTTTAGAGTTTTGGTTTCATCTCATGTCTCGAGCCTAATCCCCACTTTGTCTTGTTCATTTTTTGGGTTTTGGACTCGAACCCTTGACCGAAATTTGCACCTTTTGGAGGAATGGTCTCATTTCGATCCCTACCCCAACCTTGAACCCAATTTATCTACCTTGTAGTGACCCCACATTTATGATGATTGCCCCAATCTTGAGGTCTGACCCTCTGCATTTAATTCCTAACCATTTGCATGCATGAACGGCTTTTTATTCTATCACTCCTCAATTTTTTGTCCATTCTACTTTAAATCAATTTGACGGAGAATGTGAGAGCGATGTCGATAGCTAAGGTTTTGAGGAAGCATTTCAATTCATTGTTGTGCTGCTAGAATTCTTGGTTGCACTTAGAGGTAGGGGTGTTTTGCTTTTCTTTTCTTTCATTATTTGTTTTGTTGTGTTTTCTTTGCTTTTGTTTCATAATTTTCCTTCACTTCATTTGTTTTCACATCTTCTAGGAACGTTTGGGTCATTTTCCTATTTGTCTTTGTTTTTGCGTCTATTTTTTTTTTTATGGGATTTGGTCTCTCATAATTCCCTAGTTTCCCAGGGTTTTGGTCGTACCACCACTAAGTTGAATCGTGCTTCAGATTTCTTGAATTTGAAGGTTCGACTCTTTTATAATAAAAAAAATCTTGGTCACATTGATAACCCGACCACAAGGGCAGGATTCTCGATACTATTACATGTATTTATGCCTTTGTTCATTGTTGTTGTGAATAAATTTGATTCCCACATGTATTTCAGGATTGGAAATAGAAACCACGCTTAAGGTTTTACCATCATCACCATTTGCCTCTTTGATTCTGATTTCTGATGTTCCATCGGGAGTCGAGTTTCACGTTGTTACTATAGAGTGTTAAAAGGTTTTGCATATGTATTACTCCATGTCTCGATTCCAATCCCCATTAATTTTGTGATCGGACATCAGACCATCACCAAGCCCTTTCAAATTTTAAAATGTATCTTTAAAACCTATTGAGAACTCAGTCCTGTTCCCTGACATTACATCAGAGATTGGAAGTCGGAGTTGCTCTTTTGACTTCCTCACAAAATTAAGGTCAAGCACAAGACACAAACCTAATCCTGATACTTGGCATTACATCGAAGTCGAGACTCTAAACATTACCTAATCACGTCTATTTTTAAACTAGCAAGGTTTCACATCACGACCCGATCCCAACTTTCAATGCTACGTCGGGATCAGAACTTGGATTGTAACTCACACTTACTCATTTACTTAATGATTTTTATTCATAACAAGAACTCAAACGTGATTCTCGATATCATATCAAGATCAAAACTTGGAAGAAACTTGCACTCATTTTTCAATATGGGCTAGATGTCGAGTCAGGGCTCGATCCCGATTTCCTAATACACTGTGGGATCGGGTCACGGTAAGTTATCATGTTTACTACTATTCAAAGGTGTAGCTACTGATTCAGGACCCAACCTCGATGTCTGACAAGGTCAAGTGTGTTCCTATATTCGGCAGGTTCCTAGTTCTATCCCAAACCCAAATCTCAAAGATGTTTGATTGAATTATTGAATAGGGTTCTAGATTGAACTAACGCTGATATCATGCAAATGCTTGTGATAAACTATTCTTCATATATCTTTTCTTTATTTGATATTTGTCAATGTTGTAGGATAACTAACAAATGTCATCTTCAAAGGAAGAAGTGCCCCCAGAAGGAACATCAAAGGGGCAGAAGCCTAGGATTTTGAAACTAGACGAGATCCCAATCACAATGAAATATAAGTTTCAAGGAAATCCGGTGTCATCTATCTTTGGCTCTGAAGTGATGAATATTACAGATATATTGGTTGGACACTTGGATTTGGATCAATTTTGGAAAGAAACTTTCTCATCAGAGCCTACCCCAAGAGCCAAAATGATTTCTAACTTTGGATTAGCACATGTAGCCTCATTCCCCATCTATGTACAATTCCCCGAGTTCATTCTAATTGCTACACAGACCTACAACCCAACTCAAAGGCAATGAATTGATGCACAAGGAAATGTAATTATTGACTTAACTCCTGTAATGATTAGGTGGGTCTTTGATCCACTTCCCCATCCTAACCCCGAGATCATGTCAGAAGATGAAGCACTTGCATTCTAGACACAAGATGAGGAAGGAAATAAGGAGCTAATGAATAAGAGGTGGTTAAAAATATAGAAGAAGTTCGTAAAGAAGTTTCCACCTAAGTTTAAGAGGCTTGAATTCATAGGTGAGGTTGGTGACAAATCACATTGTTGTCATGAATGTTTGGGATGAAGGATTCCAATAGCTTTGAATATTGGATGTTTCCATTTATTCAACTTATTCTTGATGGAAAATAGTATTTGGATTCGGCACAAATAATTTGAGATAACATTTGCAACCAATTGTTAAAAGTGGTTGAAACCAAGAAATTTTACATGAATTCATATGCTATTTATTGTGCTGCAAGGATGGGTCAGTTCCCAAGATTGAATACTACAAGATCTATGGATAGTGGCTCAAATAAGAGGAATGTGTGGGAATATTATGACCAATTAGAGTTAAAGGAACTAGAGCATCATTTCAAAAGGGTCAATGATACATTTTTTTATGCAGTTGTTAATCAACAAGTGATGTTGGATTTAGATTATCTTAAGAAGCAATGTAATTCATTGAACCTTGGCATTATTGGTTTATCTAATACCCCAAGTCTACTTATATCAGATTGTTCAGGTTTGAATATCACCCATTCAAATTACCAAGTTGTTGTAGTGATAGGTGGATCTTGATGGATTTTTCCTGTCAAGCTATTGAAGTAAAGCCAATATTTTCCACACAACACAAAGATATTTTCCATTCTTTCTCCATGGAGTTGGGATTTTATTCTTGTAATTCTTCCATAGTGGCTAAGACAACAACAAAAGAGTTCCAGGCCTTGAAATTCAAACATCATACTTCTGGGAAACAACTTGATCTAGAGAAGAAGATGTATGGTCTCTATGCTTCATAATTCCCTCTTCATAGGTCACTACTGGAAGATTTTTGGGATTTTCAAGATGAATTTGAGGTAAGAAAGAGGGGATATGAAAGGTTAACGATTACTCAGTTGAACGACTTTGAATTTATTACAAATATTTCAAAGGGTGTCACTAATGATGGGATTACCTTTGATACTCATTATTAAATGGATAAAGTAGCCACAAAGGATTTGGATCCCATAGATTGGATGGAAAAGGAGGTAGCCAATATTTAGCCAAGAACATAAGAAGTTGTCGAAAAAAGAAATAAATGGCTTAACCCTCGTCTTAAACAACCAAGAGTGCAAGATTCCAGGAAAAGAGATTCCAGCAATGAACCTGTTTCCTCTATAGAAATAAAATAGAAATTGAAGAAATTGAAGAAAAGTGTTGCAGCAACAAAGGAAACCACATAAGAGCTCACCTCAACAGGAGAAGAGATTTCATTACAGAAAATTGATGATGCCTTGAAGAAGGCTAAAGTAACTTATGAGGAAGCTCTTGTGAGTGGTTTTTTAGGTTTTGGTGCCATGCCTTTGGCCATGGTATACCTAGGGAAAAAAACTATTGAAGATACCCTCATTACTTTATCATCAACATCGAGAACCACAACTGTTGAAAAGGAGAGGGGTTTAGTGATTGATGTAACAAAATCACCTCCCCCTTCAGATTTTGAAAGAACTCAATTTGAAGAAGGAGAAAGACCTAGATGAGAGGAGTATCTGAGGAAGGTTGAGGAAGACCTAGGTGAATAAGGGACCAGGTTGGAGGTTGGAAACTTGCATAGTGAACAATCAAAGCTTAATGATGTTTTTAATGAAAAAGAAGCAGGAGGAATTGTTGGAAAGTGCCTAAAAGTTAGTTGCTGAGAAACTAGCTCAGGAAGAAGGATAAGAACTTAGAAAGAAAATGGAAGAGTTAGTTTCTTTGGAAGAGAAAGAAAGAAAAGATGAAGAAATAACTAGAGAAAGGGAAGAATTTGAGGCACTAAAAAGGGTTGAATTAGAAAATGTAGATATAGAAGAGAAAACAGAAAAGGAACTAGAATTGCAAAGATTGAGGGACGAGGAAGGGGTTGCTAAGAAAGATGAAAAAATAAAGAATTTAGAAGAAACTAAGGCTCAAAATATGAGAATGGAGAAAGAACGGTTATAGAAGGAAGAAGAGGATCATCAAAAGGCTTATTCTCAACAAGCCATTGGGGAAATTCCTTCTACTCCTCCTAGTACTCAACAAATAACTGCTCAACCAACTGTTCCTACTTGGCTCAAGCTGAATTTGGACAAGAGACAACAAATTCAGCCCCAACTTGTAGTGTGGGATGACATGGTAAAGTAAATTGAGAACGCAAAACCTAAGAAAAAATCTTGTGTTGTCCACTCTACAAAGTTTAATGATGAAGGGTATATAATAGTTGAGATTGCCACCCTGATTTCTGATAAAGATGACAAAGAATTGCAAGCTGAATATTATCGAATAAGCACTATCAATCTGGGGAAGCATACCAAAAATTAACAAATTAATTTGATCAATATTGTCGCCACCACCACCAAGTCTAGGTTAGTAAAAGATAAGTAGGGAAAATATGAACCTAAACTTAGCTAGGATAGGTGAAGAATTTCTTGGAGGATTTAACCACTTATACATAAAACCCCTCAGCAAGTTCAAAAGCTGATGTTTTAATGAGCGGGAAAGAAGTAGAAGATTTGACTGAAATGAAAAAAAGGTTATCTGGTTTGATAATTGGTTTAATGTTTTAAAATCTGACATAGATAAAAATTTAGATGAAGGTTTAAAACATTATCATGCAGGTATGGCCTTGGTTAAAATAATAGAAGAATCTATAAGGAAATGGTGGGAAGAGGAAGAGAAGTTAAGACATTATTTGGGAAAGATTAAAGTAATTGAGAAATTTCTGAAGAATAGTTCATCAAATCACAGATTTTGGGCCTATGAGAGTCCCAATTTTTTTTCTAAATCTACTAATGTATCTGTGTTTAAAATGCATAATCTTTTTGAAAAAAGAAAAAATATGCTTAAATTTATTCATGAGATATGGGAGAATTTAAGTATATTTGATAACATTGTTGCAAAGCTCAAGGATACGACTCTACCTCTTGATCAAAGACTCAAATCCTTAGGGGAAATAAAAGATGCTTGGGAGGAGAGAATTAATAAATTAATGGAAAAAGGATAAATTAGTGAATTGACTCTAATGGACAAATTGTTAGATATCAAAGGTGACATTAAGTGGACAATCACAAGAGATTGGCTAGTTGAGGGAGGCAATTGATGCAGTAGAAAAGAGGTTTGAAGAGTCAACGTTCAAAGTTGATTAGGTTGATGGACCTCATGATGGTGTGTTTAAACAATTTATTTAGAATTATGATGAATATCATCATGAGGGTGATAAATAAAAGAATTAATTCAACAATTTTTTTGAGCAACAACATTGTCATGACAATTTTTGAGCAAATGGGTGACTTCAGATTAGTTTTGATAAGTTAGAGATAACTCATAGTGGTCAACAAAGGATAAAATTAGATTCCGTTGTTGTGTTTCTATGGAGAGAAAGCATGTGGCATCTCTTTTTAGCACTTAGAGTATTCAATAGAGATAACACTTGGTGTTAACTGGGCATCCCTACAATTATGGATATGGGCCCTAGATTTATGGATCTTGATTTTTGATAGGAGAGATTGATGCTAATTTTGTCTATATTGTAGAATTATCTCTTGATTGTAAAGGTCGGCTAATTGAAGTATGATTAGCTCCCTGGAGGTTAAAATTTTAGCTTTTATTGTTATTTTTACAGCTTTCATGGAAGATACAGACACTTTTTTTTCACAATTTTAATAGAAGTGGTTTTATTTTGAGAATTTATTTTAGCTCAACAATGGTGTTGATAAAAAATGGTTATTTATATGCCAATGCTTTCTATGCATACAAGTTTCTTATTTTTTTAAAAATCAATAGAAGACTTTGAAATTGAAACCATTTTATTGCATTATCTCTTAATGATGTTTATTAATATTTGTTGATCTATTAATTCTGGTAATGAGCTTGTGATGTTTATTCTTGAAAAGTAAAAAAAAAGTCATGATGAATGGTTGTATTATTCAAATATGAACTGTGAATGGATGCAATGGTATGGATTTACCTCATAAATTATATTGTTCTATAGTTTAATTAATTAGGAAGGTGGTCATTATTAGAATTACATGTCTGAACTAAGGAAATGTGTGTTCATGTTTTATTGTCATAAAGCTTTGATTGATCTTTTGATATTTCTTTTTAACCCCCAATGTTAAGTTATTTTATATTGTCCACTTTGTACTTGTTTACTAGTAGGTCCCCTTGAACATTACAACCTTATTGACCAATTAGCGAAACAACATCATTGTGATCGAACATCTAGGACCTCAGAAGCTGATCAATTTAATGATTGTTTATCTTTTTCAAGAGAGTTAAGGTGATTACATCTTGCTTATATGTTGTTGTTTCAATTTGGCCATCAACAAAATTGGCACTAGAAGGAGGGCCTAGAGGAAAAAACTGAAGCGAATTGGGTCCCTTTCACGATACATGTTTGAAAGAGTTATCAGGTCCACTATAAACCTTGACCCATTGCTTGAAATTTGAACACCTGTTAGACCCAAAACTCGTAGGACTCTAACACCACCACCCACTCCACCTGGATTTCCACCAATACCACAACTGGCACAACCAAATCCACCACCACCCATAGAATTCTTTGCAAATAATCCTTCGGCACTATTAACCATTCCTTGTGGCATTCATGAAATTCCTAAGAATCCCAAGAAATTCTATCCCAAGTACGCTCATGGAGATCCATGAAGTGTTGAGGAGCACATACAAGCATTGGAATATTCCTTACTCGGACTTAGATAGGTCATCATGATGTTGCATGCAGGTTATTCCCCTATTCATTGGGAGATATGGCTTACAATTGGTATCTAAACCTGCCTACTAGATCCATCCTAACTTAGACAAACTTAGAAGATTTTTTTATTAATTAATTCCAGATTTATTTATACCTTACTATCTTGTATTACTAGTTTTCCACAGTGAGGAAATAACCACATGAACCATTGTCATTGTTTAACACTCATTTACAAAGGATGTACAGGTGGTTGCAAGATCCCTATCTGGTGGCTGAGAATATTTCCATTAGATCATACTTGAAGCCCATAGACCCACTGATTGGTTTATTTCTGTAGAGAATCTACCTTGTGGTAAGCATCGATTCATTTTGCAATTTGTATCACCTTGCTATTAAATTACAATAGATAAATTCATAATCAGGTAGCCTCAGAGGGGTTTTTGTTAGAAACCCTAGATCAGACATGCAAACCTAAACACCTTCCACAGAAGAGAAAACATCAAAAAAGCAAAGATTTGCATGTAATGTGCAAATTGATATTATTCAGGAATTCAATATTACAATGAGATGATTTGCTTTATAAAAGCAAAGTATGCAACCCTAAAGTTGAACTAAAAGGAAACCCTAGTGTGCACAATTAATAATTAATCAATTATTAATATGCCTAAGTTTAGCTTAAGCAACTAGAGGAATAAGTGACTTAATTAATTAACCAGTATGATATAATTAAGTAAGCATATAACTTATTACTCTAACACCCCCCCTTAAGATGAACTTAGGAAGAAGCTAAAACACTAGAAGAAGATGCATGCAAGCAAAGATGGGTCTTGGAAACTAGGCCTGATCAAGTACCCATTTACAAATGCAAGAAAGAGGTAGAGGAGGAAAACCCAGTGGGACAAAACCCCCCTACAATGATATGACATGCTGCAAAGAAGCACTAGAAGAACATTGTAGAGTAACACTAGAACCGCAATCTGGCAAGCAAGGAAAGATACTTTTGTCTACAAGAAACCATATTGGAATCATAATGATGCAATAGCAGACCCGATGCCATGGAACACTCAAAAACTCCAAATGGGAACAATGCTGGAATCTATGAAGCAACAGTCAATTATTAAATGATGTATCATTGAAAATGAAGTGCAAAGATGCAAGAGACACTCTCCCAACTGCCAAAATATCTAGGTAATCTCCAAAACACCCATCAGGACAAATCTGGATTAACGAAAAACCTAGGATAGATACAAAAAAAAGTGCATGGACAACAACATAAAGCTCCTCAATACCTTTCCAATGCCACAAAGATAGAAAAAATTGGAGATCGTGGCAAAGAGTTATGAGCTCAGAAGCATAAAAAGTACATTTGAATTCAACCAGCAATAAATGTAGTAAAATAGGAAAATAATGTAAAATAAACTGCACCAAATGAAAGCACTTGGAACCAGATTTCTGGCGATATCTCGTTTACCCGATTTTGATATCGTATGCCCAAGTTATGCCAAAAACAAAAAACTGCTCTTTTAGAGAAAATTAGGGTTAAGAGGGGACAAACTGCTGTATGGCCGATGATGTCATGCTGATGCCAGCACTTCACTGCAAAAATTTGATGGCCATCTGGCCATTGGTGCAAAAAATTGCCCCCTACATAAAAAAAATTCAGCGGAGCCCCTTGGTCACCATATGACCTCGTGAAGTGGGCTAGGGGCTGGATGTCTGGCCGGGGGTTGGGCGCGAGGGGCCTGGTCCCCCATAGGACCTGTGTTGGTGCTAAATAGGCCCGCAAGGGCTGAGAGCGGACCAGCGGCAGGCGTATAGTGCTTGGTCGTGCATATGACCTTAGCTGAACAGTGGAGGGCTCACGGGGGTTGAAGGAGTCAACGACCGGTTGGCAGAGGAAGACGGCAGCCACCTGGTGGCCACCCGGTAGCTACCGGGTGGTGGGATCCTGCAACACTGGAGGCATCGACATGGATCCCCAAAATTCACCGTTTTTAATTTTTTCTCGATTTTTGTGCAGAAAACTGCCTCAGAATGCGTGCTAGGGAGGCCGTACGGCCTCCTTGGCAAAACAAATTTGCCCTCTGAACCAACTTCATCAGAATCGATGAAACGAAAGGCGATCTTAGGTTTATTGGCTGCTACGAACACAATGGTGACCTCTGTTTCTGTTCAAAATGCTTCAAAAAAATGACTACCTGGACCAGAGCTTCCAAAAAATCACCAAAACTGAAACCCTCACAGATCTGGCAAATGATGACCAAAATCTGCAAAATAAAAGCCAATCCTGACTTTTTCCACCGCTCTAAATCCAATGGTGAAGCCCGATCTGATCCAAAACATTACATAAATAAACTCAAGGCATGATACCCTTGAGGAACCCCGAACGAACTCTGCAATGAAGTTCTCCAGAATTTGAGAAGGGGTTGCATGTCAAGGCTCTGATACCATGTTAGAAACCCTAGATCAGACATGCAAACCTAAACACCTTCCATAGAAGAGAAAACATAAAAAAAGCAAAGCTTTGCATGTAATGTGCAAATTGATATTATTCAGGAATTCAATATTACAATGAGATGATTTGCTTTATAAAAGCAAAGTATGCAACCCTAAAGTTGACCTAAAAGGAAACCCTAGTGTGCAAAATTAATAATTAATCAATTATTAATGTGCCTAACTTTAGCTTAAGCAACTAGAGGAATAAGTGACTTAATTAATTAACCAGTATGATATAATTAATTAAGCGTATAACTTATTACTCTAATAGTTTTCACTCCCTTAGGATATCCTATGATGTCTAATCCAACCCCACTGTTCAATACACTCCCAGTAATGTCCCACCCTTACTATGGACCTTTAGTTGAGTTATAAACTCCATCCTCCCTTGAAACCATGGGTTAATGGGTTATAAACTCCATCCTCCCAATAGACTTATAATCCACATAATGTTACTGGGGGATCTAACCCTATGACTCACTCATCAGTTGTAAATCCTATAAAAAAGTGAATGTACTACTCATCTGACCATAGAGTTAGAAAATTTGAAAAAGACTTTATCTCAAGTGACTAATGAGATGGATCAACTTAAAATTAATTCCCCTTAGAACCAAAATCAGAATTAGGGCTATCAGAATCAGGTAGGGTTTTCCAATAAAAACAATTATTCTAATCAGAATGCCAATCAAAACCAGAGGAATTTTCAAGGTCAAAATTTTTGAAACCAAAATTATCAGAACCAGAACATGGGATATAATTAGAGACCAAATAATAACAGGCAGTGGAATACTGGACTAAATAATGGGGTAGTTCCCCAAAACTATTAGTCCAATGAAGATAAGCCTCACACTGTGAATGTTAGAGATTTGAATTTCATGAAAAATTGGTGCAGGTTACATAGCACTGCTTCACATACTGAGGTTAATTTCCCTGAGATGGAAAAGGTGATCAAAATAGTGCAAGATAATTCTCAACTCCCACAAGGATATCCTAACAAAGGTAGTGGGTCAATTGATACAATAATGAATTTTGAAACCATTGATGAACGATATGAGTTTACCATGCAAAGAGAGAAATAACCAGAGGAAGATACCTGCGATGCATATGCTTTTCAAACCAAGGGAGGCCATTTCCTAGGGAATCAGAGCAAGGGGCCATTTACCACATTTTCCCCTCCCAACACTATGATTCCCCAAATCTAGAATGCTGACAACAATCCAACTCCACCAAAAGGCCCATTTGAATTGCAGAACAAAGGTAACTTTAATTTTGTTCCTAAGTTTCAGATGAATAATGGCATAGCTCATTTGATTTCATTTCAGAAATGTAGAAACAAAAGACTTCTCAATCATTTTTTTGACATTTTGAAGTGGAGCCCTACCCAACACGACATCGTATTGAAAGCCTTGGAGGAGGGAGATAGGTCAAAAGGAAAGAATAAGGTGACTCTAACCACTGATATGAATGAACCATGTATAGAGGTAAGACATGGACACCCCCATTTCTTTTGAGCTTGAGAATTTTCAGAAAGAATCTACACAACTTCCTTTTAGATTCTAGAGCCTCAAGTAATGTCATGCCCTTATCTATTTTCCAAAATTTAGGTTTAAGTTTGGTTTAGACTCACAATAAAGTGATACAATTAGATAAAACTGAGGTTAATGTCGTTGGTGAACTAAAGAATGTACATGTGTAGATTGGATCAGATGCAAGGATCCATACATATATGGATATTTAGCTGGCTGATATCCCTAAAACATATGGCATGTTGCTCAGTCAAGACTTGATGAAGAGTATTGGAGGTTATCTCTCCCTGTATTTCTCACACATGTGGCTCCCATGGAAAGAAGTAGCGACTCAGATTAGGATCAGAAGCAAACCGCATCTGAAATATATGATCATGGAGTATGACTGTCCTAACAAAGTGTAGAATTTGAAAAACTAACTTCATAGTCCCCAAGAATCACCTACATGCAATCACTTGTTACATGCAATAGATATCTAGAACAAACAAGAGGATATTCTATAAACTCTCAAGCAAGAATGTGTGCAAGTAGAAAACTAGAAAATGATTATTGAATAATATGATAATTACAATGTGATCAATCCTTATGAGGAGAACAAGAAAACCTAAAATTAGGAAACCCTAAAATGAAAACCTAGTGTTCACACTTACTAATTAATAAAAAATTATTAATGTGCCTAAGTTTAGCTTAAGCAACCTAAAGTGATAAGTGACTTAAATAATTAACCAATACATATTAAATTAATTAAGTGGAATAACTTATTACTCTAACACCCCCCCTTAAGATGAACTTAGGGAGTAGCTAAAATACTAGAAAAAAAATGCATGAAAGCAAATATGGGTCTTGGCAACAAAGGCCCGATCAGGTACCCAAGTACAAATGCAATAGAAACTAAAGTAACTGAGGTAAAGGAGAAAACCTAGTGGGAACAAAACTCCTCCCCAAAATAAAATGTAAAGAGCAGCCAAGTGATGAAAGATGGACTCCACATCACCCCCCAAGGACACCATCCATCACAAAGATACATGAAAGAACCCCCCCAAAAGAGAGGAACAAATAGACCACAGATCCCCCCCAGAATGAAGTAGCTCCAAAAGAACTGAAGAAACCACATCTTCTGAAAGAAGTGAGAGGGAAGAGGCCAAATGAAAGAAATCTTTGAAGGTGAAGTAGGTGTATCCCAATATGTCTCCATAGAAGCAGGTGTAACCTCAACAAATGAAGAATTCTAAGTAGGTGAAGACTGAATCGAAACCTCCAAAGATGGATGATCAACTGGATCCTATTGCACTAAAAGGGAAGAAACTACATCTGTAGTCATAGAAGTATCAACAACTACAATAGTAGGTGGAGGAGATGGAATGGATGGCTCAAGAATAGGATCTAAAGTGAGAACTCCAATGTCCAAGAAGCCAAATTTCTCCTCTGAAAGATGATTCACACTAGAAGTGTGATGAACAACTATAGGAACAAAAGCACCATCAGTAGCAAAATCTACAAAGGAATACAACCGAGATGCATGATCCACCACCCCAGTAGAAATTACTACTCTACTGTCCAAGTCTTTGATGATAACTGAATCAGGTGTGAACTCCACAAACCTCCCATTGCCTCCATGTGTGATCTAATATATAGAAAGAAGGTTGTTCGTCAAATGAGGAACACACAAGACATCCTAAAAAGTGTTGTCCTTGGAACTAATAGACCCCTTCCCTGTAACACTTATGTATGTATTGTTTCCCATAAAAATAGGAGACATAATGTGAGACTCAAAGGAAGTGAACATATTCTGATTAGAAGCCATATGATGAGATGCTGCTGAATCTAGAATCCATCTCCTTGATCCAAGACTAAAAGAAGCACAAAGAGCATGCCCCTTCATATCTGATGAAGTATGTAAACAAGATGTACCCCTGTCATGCTAAACTGAAGAAGAAGAAGAAGGAGGGGAAGGAGATGATGTAGACATCGTAGAAGGCAAATCAATCTGATGTTTCTGAAGAATATTCTTCAAATCATCAATGTCCTTCTTGTAGCAATTATGTTTTGCATGTCCTTCTCTCTTGCAATATGCACATGGGCCCTTATCCTTCCTAAATCATTTACCCTTAGAAGAGGATGATGAATATGAGGAATCCTTCTGCTGCTCATGAGATCTGAAATCATTTTGTTTATGTTTCTTGCCTTTACTTGCAGAAGCATTCCGATCTCTTGGCTCCTATGATGAAATGAGTTCCTGTGATGAAGAGGGATTCAACTTGCCCATATTAGCCAACTTGGACTACGCTCAAGTGAGAGAATATGAAAAATCATCAAAAGAGGGCATAGTAAATCTAGTACCAAGTGCATCCCTAGTAACATAAAAGGTAGAAACAAAAATGGAATAATCTGGTCCACGATTGGAAAGAATGGACAATATCAACTGAGAGTCTTCTTTCTGAACACCACACTATGACAACTGAAATCTAAGAGATTTGAGTTTGGTGAGAAACTCCTGGATGCTGTCAAAACCTCTAGGATTTAAGCCAATAAGCTCATTCTCTAACTGAAACCCTCTCATAGTATCCTACTTCCCAAACAAAGATTTAAAAGTAGTGCAAACCTCATGGGGTGTAGTGCAAGACTCAATATGAAAAATAAGGTCAGAAGAAAGAGAAATACATAATGTACCATAAGCTTCATCACATCTATTAAACCACTTTCTCTTTTCAACAACACTTGTAGGTTGAATTTTTGTACCCATGGTTACCCTATACAATCCTTTGTGTTCCAAGTGAATCTCCATTTGTTTTTTCCAATCAAAATAGCTGAATGGAGTAATGGGTGCAATATTATCTGTATCCATGACAAAAAACAACAATATATACTCTCAAATAAAAAAACAATGCTCGTTGATCTAAAAAAAATAGCCTGATTGCATGCTTCCCAAGAAAATAATTAAAAAACTAAAGGCTGAGATCAAACAATTATATCAGATACCTAGTAAAAAATTCTTTATAAAACAGTCTAAGATCTGTGTAGAGCACTAAATCAGCTTTTTGATGCCTTTTTTTTTTAGCAAAACGGAGTCCGGACGCAAAAGTTACGCCTCCTGGACTTAAAACAACAACTTATGGCTTTGACAAGCGAAAACGGCACCAAAATAGAAAAATAAAAAAATTTAACCTCCACCACTGAAAAGAGCGTCAAACTAGCTTTCCGTCGATATTTCGATTCCAAAAAAATACCTCCATTTGCAAAAGTTATGAGAAAATGAAAAAAAGGCCTGTAAAAGACACTCTTAACGCTAAATAGGTGCAAAAACTTAGCTTCTTTTCTCTTGCCCTCGATTCTGGATTTGATCAGCCATTGGCACTTGGGGGCTGAAGCACAAATTTTGGTCATTGAGGTGACTCTGGTAGTTCTGGGCTGGCCTGCGGGGGCTGGAGCGTGGGGCCTGGTCACCCACGTGACCAGCGGCGAGTCTTTTAAGCCCACGAGGGTTGGAGGTTGCAGACGGCAGCGGGGGAGAGGTATGGCGACGTCGCTTGGAGCACCGCTCCACGGGTGGTGAATGGGTTGCGTGGCAATGGGGGGTTTGCTTAGAATTGGCCGCACAAACTCTTGCTCCAAATATTGATTTTTTATTTTATTTTCGCAATTTTTTTCGCCTCGGACTGCATGCTGGGAGGCAGTATGGCTTCCCTGGCAAAACATTTTTTGCCTTTTTTTTCAACAGGTCCAAAATCGACAAAATGAAAGACGTTTCTAGGGTTTTTGGGTGCTTTGACCACGATGACAATGTCCGTTTGGCCCAAAAATGCATAGGAAAATTGTCAATCCATAGAAGTTCAATAAATCAGCGTGGCTTGAAACCCTTGCTTTGAAAAATACGTTGTGAGAGAATATCTTCAAAACACAAACATGAAGCCACAGGTTTGGAGCTCTGATACCATGTAGAAGTTGAAAAACCAACTTCACAGTCCCCAAGAATCACCTGCATGCAATCACCTATCACATGCAATAGATATCTAGAACAAACAAGAGGATGTTATGTAAACTCTCAAGCAGGAATGTGTGCAAGCATAAAACCAGAAAATGATTATTGAATAATATGATAATTACAATGTGATCAATCCTTATGAGGAGAACAAGAAAACCTAAAACTAGGAAACCCTAGTGTGCACACTTAATAATTAATAAATAATTATTAATGTGCCTAAGTTTAGCTTAGCAACCTAAAGTAATAAGTGAATTAATTAATTAACCAATATGATTAAATTAATTAAGTGAAATAACTCATTACTTCAACATGAAGTAGCTTATTTTGAAACTAAGATAGGGGTGTATAGGAGAGAAGAAGAAATTATAACCTTCTCGATGTTTAATCCTGATTGCTCACAGCCCTTGGAGCATAATGACCCTATGACCACTGTCAACTAGCAGGTTTTAATTAAAAAATTACAACAAGATAGGTTAGTTTTGATGAAGTTGATTTATAGATTTTTTTACTCTAACTAGTGTAGGGTCCATTACTAGAGCCATTTTGAGCTAACATGTCAACCCTATGTAGATATTCTCAACATGTATGTCAGTTAGGAGAGACTTGTGAACACCACCCCAAAACATCTCTGAATCAATTCTCATTTCAGGCTAGAGATGTAACAATTTTGACAAGGAACAATAATACCTAGGACAAACTCGAGTCCTATTGTTTGATTTACAAAATAGCACTAAGGAATCTTAGAAGTTGTCTGACACACCCACCCCAACTAACCTTCCAATTCCCAATGGATTGCTCAAGAAGATAGTCAACTTTAGAAGTGTTGATCAAGGTGAGGTAAGTGAAGTGCATGGTCAACATCATTTATAGCACTATCCCAATATTGATGTATCAAACCAGTCTAATTCATCACTTATTTCTCGCAAGTAAACACGGATGACTCGCCTGAAGAAAGAGATTCCAACCCCAAACCAACTTTGGACCCTTAAATTTGATGGTTCCAAGTCTAAGACAGGGAGTGCAGTTGGAGTTGAACTAACAAACTTGAAAGGGAAATCATATTTTGCTTCTTATAGGTTGCAGTTTGGCTGCACTAACAATGTCATAAAATATGAAGCACCTGCTAGAGGACTGATGTTTACGCATCAAAATAAAATTACAGCTGTGATAGTTAGGGGAGATTCTGAGGAAATTAGTAAACAAGTTCATAGTCAATATGCATGTTAGAATAAGAGATTGGCTACATACAGGAATATGATATGGAATCTAATAGAAGATTTTGATGCTTTTGGAATCAAATTAATTCCTAGAGAAGATAACATGATCGTGGGTACACTAGCTATTGCTTCTAGTACTTTGGAGCCCATGTAAGATTCCAGACTAAAAATATTCTCTATGAAATTAATGTCCATTCCTACTATCCCTGATAGCATCCAGAATTTCCAAATTTTTTACGATGACCAGCTTATCCTTGCTTTCCTCACAAGTTTAGATTGTTAGAGTAATAAGGTATCACACTTAATTAATTATTTCATACTGGTTAATTAATTAAGTCGCTTATTCCTTTATTTGCTTATGCTAAACTTAGGCACATTAATAATTGATTAATTATTAAGTGTGCACACTAGGGTTTCCCTTTTAGGGTTTCTTGATCTCCTTCATAAGGATTGATCTCTTTGTAATAATTGATTCTCAATAATGCATTTTTACTTTGAGGTTTACAAAACATCTTATTTGGTTCTGCATGTCTTTTGCATGTAGGTGATCTTGGTTCCTAACATGGTATCAGAGCCTTGACATGTAGCCCCTTCTCAAATTCTGGAGAAAATCATTGCAGAGTTCATTAGGGGTTCCTCGAGGGTATCATGCTTTGAGTTCATTTATGTAGCATCTTGGATCAGATTGGGCTTCACCATTGGATTCAGAGCATTCGAAAAAGTCAGGATTGACTTTTATTTTGCAGATTTTGGTCATGATTTGCCAAATCTTTGAGGGTTTCAAGCTCGATGTTTTTTTGGAAGTTCTAGAGGTAGTCGGTTTTTCAGAGCATTTTGGGCACAAACGGAGGTGACCATCGCGTTCCCAGTGGCCAAAAACCCTAAGAACGCCCTTTGTTTTGTTGATTTTGGGCCAGTTGATCCAGAAGGCAATTTTTTTGCCAGGGAAGCCATATGATCTCCCTGACACGCTTCACAAGGCATGGATTTCAATTTTTTTTTTTTTGGGAAACCCACCAGCACTCCCAGTTTGGAAGAAACCCACCACCGTGCGGTCGTCGACCCACCACCACCACCGGCTTCCTCCACCATCTTGCCGCCGACCTCCGCCCAGCCCCCATGGGTTGCGATAGAATTAGCCCCAGTCACATGGAGGACCGGGGGCCCTGCACTAGCCCCTGCGGGCTTATTTACTCTAGCTGCGGTCTTATTGAGGACCTGGGGCTTCGCCCTAGCCCCCTGCAGTTCACCTCTGGTCACATGGGTGATCAAGGGCCAAATTGTTTTGCAGGGTACCAGATTTTTGCAGTGATGGCTAGATGGTTGTCAAATTTTTTGCAATGAAGTGTTGACGTCAGCATGATGTCATCATCTGTACGACCCCTCCTTGCCCCTCCTAACCCTAATTTGCCCTAAAAGAGCAATTTTTTTTTTCTTTTCGGCATAACTTGGGCATACGGTATCGAAATTGGGCATACAAGATATCACTGGAAAGATGGTTCTGAACACTTTCTTGTGGTGTATTTTATTTTATAGTATATTTATGTTTTACTACATTTATTACTGTTTGAATTCAGATGTACATTTTATTTCGAGCTCATAACTTTTTTTCATGATGTCCGATTTTTGCTATCTTTGTGGCATTGGAAAGGTATTAAGGATCTCTATGTTTCTGTCCATTCACTTTTTCTGTATATGTCCCAAGTTGATCGTTTAGACCAGATTTGGCCCAATGGGCTTTTTGGAGATTACTTGGATATTTTGGTAGTTGGGAGGGTGTAGCTTGCATCTTTGTACTTAATATTCAGTAATACATCATTCATATCATCTACTCTTGCTTCATGGATTCTAGGTTTATTCTAGTTTGGAGTTTTCGAGTGTTCTGTGGAATCGGATCTGTTGCTGCATTATTATGATTCCGATATGGTTTCTTGTAAATAGAAGTATCTTTCCTCGCTTGTCAAATTGCGGTTCCAGTGTTACTCTACAATGTTCTTCTAGTGCTTGTTTGTAGCAGTTATCTCATTGTAAGGGGGTTGTCCCACTGGGTTTTCCTTCTCTACCTCATTATTGCATTTGTAAATGGGTACCTAATCAGGCCTTGTTGTCACGACCCATTCATGTTTTCTTGCATCCATCTTAGTTTTAGGTGCATGCTTATTTAGTCTCCCTAAGTTGCACTTATGGGGGAGTGTTAGTGTAATTAATATTTAATTACACTTGCATAAGTTTACTTAGGTTTTTCTTAGGTAATAATTAGTTTACTTAATTAATAAGTAAGTTTTATTTAGTTGAGTTGTTTTTAGGTCAACATTAGGGTTGCATGCTTTTATTTTATAAAGAAAATCATCCCATTGTAATCATTGAATTCTTGAATATATCAAGTTGCACATCTTCATGCAAAGCTCTGCTTTTTCATTGTTTTTCTCTTATGTGGAAGGTGTTTAGGTTTGCATGTCTAATCTTGGTTTCTAACATAGATGTATTTGAAGGACAAATCATTAATGAATCCGATTGAGATCAGGGAGATTTGGATTAACAAAATTGTGATGTAGAAGGCGTAATGAACCCAAAATCCAATAGCATTCCTAAACGAATGGTAGCATTAGAGTGGCTCTTCAATTATGATCCTCAAGCTTGCAAAAAATTGCCTACAGATATTGAAGGAGAAAATTATAAGTCCTATAACTTAGAAAACCTAGGCTTGGAAAAGAAAATTTTTATTGGTAAGAGTTGTCTTAAAGGAGTTAAAGATAAAATCCTACGAGTACTCAAAAGAGACATCGTAGTAATCACCTGGGGATATGAGGACATAAAGACCTTGAACACATCAGTAATCACACATACCATCCCACTGAAACCTGAAGAAAAAGCATTCCAATAGTAGTTCCCGATCAATGCTCTAATCAAACCTATGGTTCTTAAAGAGGTACAAAAGCTAATGTTGGGGAGAATAATTTTTCAGTAAGGTATTCAACCTAGGTTGCTAATCTAGTCCATGTTCATAAGAAGAATGGGGAAATTAGATTATGTGTAGACTTCAGAAATATGAATAAATCTTCACAAAAAGATAAGTACCCACTCCCTTCCCTTGACAAGGTTTAGCAAATAGTTAATGGTTCACAAATGATTCTATTCCTGGATGGATATTTAGAATATAATCAGGTGTTGGTCAACCACGAAGATAGAATGAAAACTTCCTTCACTACTAAGTGGGGGATATTTTCCTATAGAAGGATGCCATTTGGTCTCATTAATGCTAGAGCCACCTTTCAGAATGCAATGGATGTTGCATTCAAATATCTAGTAGGTAAACGCAATATCATTTACATGGATGATCTCACTATGTTTTCAAAGGACAGGGAAGACCATCATACAAATCTGTCAAAGGTACTAGCTAAATTTATATGTTATGGTGTATCCCTCAATCCAAAGAAGTGTGTATTCAGAGTTCCTGAAGGGAAACTTTTGGGTCACATAATATCAGAGAGAGGAATATCAATTGACCCTGATCGAGTAGAATCCATTCTAAATTTAACCATGCCAAGCAATAAAAATGAAATGAAATCTTTCTTTGGGAAGATAAATTTTGTAAGGAAATTTATAACTGAGTTTGTGGAGATCGTCAAACCCCTTAATGAAATGATGAAGAAGGATGCAAAGATCAAATGGAGTAACAAGGCTAGGAATTTTCATCCAAATTAACTAGTCTATCATAGAGGTGCCTATTCTAATGAGTCTCGATTATTCACTTCCTTTTTATATTTATTCTTTCACATATGATCATTCATGCACTGTTGTCTTGACACAATGAAAAGGTGAGGGAGATGAATGACCTATATCTTTCATGAGCTCTTTGTTCAAGAATGTTGAAGTCATATACCCACCTTTGGAAAAGTAGGCCTTTGCACTGGTACAAGTTGTTAAGAAGTTCAAGCACTATATTCTCCACAATCTTTTCATTTCCATAGCTCTTGACCTTGTAGTAAAGTCTCTTCTAATGCACAATGTATTGGGTGAAAGGAGGGGGAAATGGATGGAAATTTTATAGGAGTTTGACCTTGAGATACATCTGATGAAACTGGTATAAGGACAAGGCCTTTCCAAGGCTATGGTAGACATGGATCCTAACATCACATGCCAACAGTACATAGTGCAATCATTCACAAGTGACCCACTGTATGCAGAACTAATTTTATCTCGATGATGGATCATAGAGTGTGATCTGAAACGTTGATACAAAATCTTACACACAATTGAATCCAGAAATAACTACTGAAATTTTATTACTTTTAAATAATAAGTGTCTTGATGGAATGAATGCTACACAAAATAGAGAATTGAGACTAAAATGTGCTCACTACATGATCAAAGGAGGAGCCTTATTCAGAAATAATTTTGAGGGTATATATCTATGTTGTTTGGACAAGCAATAGGCAAACCATTCTATTAAAGAAATTCATGGTAGATATGGTATTGGACATGGTTCAACCAAGGCCTTGGCACACCAAATTTTAAGATCAAGTTGTTATTGGGCTCATGTGTTTTGAGACACTCATCAACACATTAGGACATGCCATACATGCCAAACATCAACATCAAAAGAGTGCAATCTAACGATGCCCTTGCAACTTGTCTATAAAGTAAGACCATTCACCTAATGGGGATTATATTTTGTCAGGGTAATTAATCCAAATTCTTCTGCAATTCACAAGTTTATTTTGATTGCAACAAATTGTTGCACGTGCTAGACTGATGCACAATCTTGCAAAAACTATACCACTGATGTCATGATCAATTTCCTCAATGAGCATATCATTACTAGGTTTGGGGTATCATTTGCTATGGTATGTGATAATGGCCTTGCTTTCTCTTCTGCTCAATTCATTCAGTGGGAATTTGAATTCAAAATTTCCTTGAAGTATTCCTCTAATTACTATCCATTAGGGGAATGGGGTAGTAGAGTCTACCAAGAAGAAGTTTTTAAAAGTCATTAAGAAGTTTCTAGAGAGTAATCCTAGGGATTGAATGCATAACTGAGATTTTCCTTGTGGGCAGATAGGATTAGGATCAAATCCACCTTAGAGAAGTCACCATTTAAATTAGTCTATGGCCAAGACCTATTATTTCCTATACATCTATAGATACCCATTCTACGGTTCATGCAAGAGTTATATTCTCAAGATGATAGGATAAAGGCCCAATTAACTAATTTTCTCAGCTTAGAAGAACAAAGAGATGCTTCTCTATAGTAGTTCTCTGAACATCAGGCTATTATCAAATGTTGGTTTGAAAAAAGATTCAAAATCAAAGCTTTTAGAATATTAGACCTTTTACTATTGTGGGACAAAGATAGAGAAAGGAAAGGTAATCATCAAAATTTTGACCGGATTTGGTTGTGTTCCTATTAGATCGCTGAAATCCTTGGTGAGAATGCCTTTCGGTTAAGCACCCTAATAGGAGAACTTGTCCCATTTCCTATGAATGGGTAGTTCCTCAAACATTATTTTGGCCCGTGAAGGTATGATATTCCCTCTATTTGTATATATGTAATTAGCTGATTTCTCTTTTTTGTTTGCTTGTTTGCTTGTTTGTTTTGTTCACACTTTCCTTTATCTTTGTGGTTTTGTTGTTTTCTTTCTATTATTGTCGGGGACTTTCATTTTCTCTTCATTTTAGAATAATGAGTAATTTTTTAGTGCATAATAAGGGTATTATCATTGAGAAATTGGTTTAGGCATTTTTAGGCATGTTTGTTGGGATCTTTTGTTTTGAAACTTTTACTTTATCAATATTCTAATCACAGTTCAAAAGGTTATGAGAAAAAAGGTATATTGTAAGTGATCTCAGAAGCCACTACTGAATCTATCACAAACTAAATAGAATCATCTAGCTTCATAAAGGCCTATTTGTCTTAGGGTGATAGTATTCACAGTTTAGGTGAAAAACTTGAGTCCCAACACTATCATGAGGTCCATCATAGGTATCAACCCACTTTTCAGACTACTATGTATGATCATTGAGAAAAGATGATAAAATGATTACCTCAATAAAACCAATAAGATAAGAAAAGAAAAAGAGAAGTATTGAAAAATGGCAAGCTCAATATAATAAGGGTAATTCAAGTATATCTACCCAGGCTATAGATTCCTGGCTGGAAGTAGAGAAATACTTTGAGAGAACTAGACGTATCTCTTTCAAGGCTATGGATTCCTAGTTAGTAGTGGAGCAATGCCCAAGATATCATTGCATGATAGTTAAAATGACTCAACTCACGTAGCTTGAATCTTAATACAATTGATCAATGATAGGTAGCGTATTTAGGGAAAATGACGCACCATACATGCACACACTCAGATTCAAATTTGTTTTTGCTGATTTATATTTGAGATTCCAGCTCAACCTTGTTTGTGGCAACTAATCATGCTTGAGATAAATTTTTCATAAACTAGAGGTTTGGGGTGACTGAATTCTTTAGTATCTTAAAAATGGGTGAACCATTTTCCTAGTCGATTCGCCAATTGTTATGCCTTGCATAACCACCCCATTTTGTTTTGGTCAAAATGGGTCCCCTTTTTGTTTCTTTTGTCCTCAGTGTTCTTGTTCAAGACTTAGAATTTGCTTCTTTTTCTCCTAAGTCCTTGTTTTGTTTATTTTTGAGGTTTAGGTATTCGGCCAACATTGACACTTGTCACTTTGCAAAGTAAAGGTTTTTGTTCATCCTCTAATCCTGATTCCCATCCCTTGCCTTGTCTTTTTCTTCATGTTTCAGGTTCGGGTTATTGGATCAGAACCATTTCCTTACACTTTTTAAAGTTTAAGTCATTGGCGAAGACCCGATCTCGGCTCCCATTTGCTTCCCTTGCATGTTTTTTCTATGTCAGAATTGAGTTTCGGATCAGAACCTAAAACAAGAACTTGAAATGTTCTTGTCCATCTTTCTAAACTGATCTCGACTTCTGAATCTTTTATGTGTTTCAGGATCAGACCTCAGACCATGATTGATGTCAAATTTTTATTTATTTTTGTTTCATCTCATGTCCTGAACCCGATCCCCGCTTTGTCTTGTTCATTTTTTGGGTTTTAGACTGAAACCATTGACCAAACTTTGCACCTTTTGGAGGAATAGTCTCATTTTGATCCCAACCCTGACCCTCGATTGTCTGCCTTGTCACAACCTCACATTTATGATGATATTCCCGCTCTTTAGGCCCAACCCTCTACATTTAATGCCTAAACCATTTGCATGCCTAAATGGGTTTTTATTATGTCGCTCCTCAATTTTTGTCCATTCTTCTCTAAATTAGTTTGACAGAGAACTCAAGAGCGATGTCGATATCTAGGGTTTCGAGGAAGTGTTTGAATTCATTGATGTGCTACCAGAATTCTTGGTTGGGCTTGGAGGTAGCAGTGTTTTTCTCTTCTTTTCTTTCATTCTTTGTTTTATTATGTTTTATTTTCTTGTGTTTCGTGTTTTTCCTTCATTTTGTTTGCTTTCACATCTTTTGGGCGCATTTGGGTCATTTTCTTGTTTGTCTTTACTTTTGCATCTATTTTTGTTGATGGGATTTTTTCTCCCATTGTGCATTAGTTTCCTAGGGTTTTGGCCATACCACCACTGAGTTGAACCATCCTTCAGATTGTTTGACTTTGAAGGTTTGACTCGTTTAAAATAAAAAATATATTGGTCATATTGATAACCTGACCATGAGGGCATGATTCCCAATACTGTTACATATATTGATGTCTCCGTTCATTTTTGTTGTGAAGAAATCTAATTCTTGTGTGTAATTCGGGATTCGAAATAGAAACTATGCTTAAGGTTTTTCCATCATTGCCATTTACTTCTCTGATTCTGATTTTTGATGTTCCATCAGGAGTTGAGTTTCAAGTTGTTACTATAGAGTGTTAAAAGGTTTTGAATATGTATTACTCCATCTCCCAATTCTAATCCCCTCATTGCTTTTGGGGTTGGACATCAGACCAACACCAAGCCCTTTCAAAATTTTGACATGTATCTTGACCTGTTGAGAACCCGATCCTAGTCCCGGACATTACATTACATTTAATATCAAAACTCGGGGTTGATCTTTTGACTTGTTCACAAACTTAAGGTCAAGCACAAGACACGAACCCGATCTTCATTCCTGACATTACATCATGGTCGGGACTCAGAACATTACCTAATCATGTCTATTTTTCAAATAGCAAGGTCTCACATCACGACTCGAACTCGACTACGAGCATGTGCAGGATCATCATGGAAAAAACAAGCCCTTAAGTGGCAATAAAATTCAGAAAAAATTAGAGTTAAACAACTTGACATAAAAATTTCTATAATTTATCTATATTATTTCAAAAATATGTAATAATAGAATTTGTATTAAATTCAATGTACTTTCTAAACTACTAGGTTTATATTTATTTTTAAAAAATCTATTTGGTGAAAATTTAAAATTTCAATGTAGTAGTACTTAAATTTTAGGGAAAAAATAGGAAGTAGGTGTTTGTCTGACCACCCTAACCACAATAAAATGATAATATTTTATATATAAGTAGAAGACTCATGTCCTGATGTGATGCATATTTTTTGTATTTTATTTGCAAGTAAATAATTAATTATGAATTTTTTTATTACAAATTTTTAAAAATATAAAAAATCATACGTCTGACCACCTTAACTTAGTCAAAACTTCATGAAATTAAATTCTATATTTTTAATCTTATAGTATGTGAAGCATATAACGTGACGCATGTTTCAGATTTAAAAAATGTGATACTATTTGAAAGCTATAGATTTTTTTCAATCAGGACTTTAGTCGTAATTCAAATAAAAAATCAATAATAATTATTTATTAAATTAAAAGTAAAGAATAATTTATATTGGTGGAAACTTTAGAATCTCCTTTAAAAACCCTTTTTGTTTCATCAATTTTGGGTAAAAAAAAAGTCATTAGCCACATGGGCCATCATATCACTTACATATTGCCACTTTTTGGCCCATCATGATCCTACAGATACCCCTTCCGACATTACATTAGGATCAAAAATTGGACTATAATTCACACCTACTCATTTACCCAGCAATTTTTGTTCATAACAAGAACCTGAACCCGATTCTCGATATCATATCGGGATTAGAACTCAGGAAGTGACATGGACTCATTTGTCAATATGTGTTAGGTGTCGAGTCAAGGCCCAATCCCAATTTCTAAATACGCTATGGGATCAGGTCGTGGTAAGTTATCATGTTTACTATTATTCAAAGGTGTAGGTGTTGAGTCGGGACTGGACTCCGAGGTCTAAACAGGTTGTGTTCTTAGAATGGGTAGTTTCTTGGTTCTATCCCAAACCCGAATCCCGAAGATGTTTTATTAACTTGCTGAATAGCATTCTAGATTGAAATAAGGCTGGTAGAATGCAAATGCATGTGATAAATTATTCTTCATACATCTTTTCTTTATTCGATAGTTATCAATGTTGTAGGATAACTAAAAAATTCCATCTTTAGAGGAAGAAGTTCCCCTAGAAGGAAAATCAAAGGGGTAGAAGCCTAAGAGATTGAAACTAAAAGAGACCTCAGTCACAATGAAATATAAGTTTTAGGGAAACCCAGTGCCATCTATGTTTGGCTCTAAAGTAATGAATATTTTAGATACATTGGTTGGACACTTGGATTTATATCAATTTTGGAGACACTTTCTTACAATATTCTACCCCAAGAGCCAAAATTATTACTAACTCTAGATTAGCACATGTATCCTCATTCCCCATCTCTGTATAATTCCCTGCATTCATCCTAATTGTTGCACAGACCTACAACCCAACTCAAATTTAGCGCATTTTGCACAATGAAATGTAATTATTGACTTAACTCATGTAATGATTAGGCTAGTCTTTGACCCACCTCCTCACCCTAACCCCAAAATCATGTCACTAGACATAAGATGAGGAAGGAAATAAGGCACTAATGAATAAGAGGTGGTTAAAAATATAGAAGAAGTTAGTAAAGAAATTGCCACCTAAGTTTAAGAGGTATGAATTCATAGGTCAGGTTGGTGACATAATCACATTGTTTTCACAAGTGTTTTGGAAGAAGGATTCCAATAGCTTTGAATATTTGATGTTTCCATTTATTCAAATTATTCTTGATGGAAAACAATATTTGGATTGGGCATGAATTATTTTAGATAACATTCTCAACCAATTGTTAAAAGTGGATGAAACCAAGACATTTTACATGACTTCATATGTTATTTACTGTGCTCCAAGGATGGGTCATTTCTTAGGACTAAATACTATAGGGTCTATGGATAGTGGCCTAGATCAAAAGAAAGTGTGGGAATATTATGACCAATTAGAGCTAAAGGAAGCAGAGCATCATTTGAAAAGGGTCAATGATGCATTTTTGTTTGCAGTTATTAATAAACTAATAGGTGATGTCTTTAGATTATCTCAAGAGGCAATGCAATTCATTGAACCTTGGGGTTATTGGTTTATCCAAAAAACCAAGTCTACTTATATCAGATTGTTTGGGTTTGAAGATCACCCATTCAAATTGCCAAGGTGTTGTAGTGATAGGTGGATCTTGATGGATATTTCCCATCAAGCTACTAGAGTAAATGCAATATTTTCCACATAACACAAATCTATTTTCCATTCTTTCTCCATGGAGTTTTGATTTTATTCTTGTAATTCTTCCATAGTGGCGAAGACAACAACAAAAGAGTTTTGAGCCTTAAGTTCCTCAAACATCATAGTTCTAGGAAACACTTTGATCTAAAGAAGAATATGTATGGTCTCTTTGCTTTACAATTCCCTCTTCACATGCCACTACTGGAAGATATTTGGGCCAATTTGCAAGATTAATTTGAGATAAGAAAGAGGGGATATGAAAGGTTAGTGATTCCTTAGATTAAGGACTTTAAAGTTATTGCAGATATTCCAGAGGGTGTCACTGATGATGGAATTACCTTGGATCCTCATTATAAAATTTATGAAATAGCCACAAAGGATTTGGATCCCATCGATTGGATGGGAAAGGGGGTAACCAAGATTCAACCAAGGACACAAGAAGTTGTTGAAAGAAGAAATAAATGTCTTAACCTCCATCCCAAACAACCAAGAGTGTAAGCTTCCAAGAAAAGAGGTTCCAATAGTGAACTTGTTTCCTTTGCAGAAATAAAACAACAATACAAGATATTGAAGAAAAGTGTTGTAGCAATAGAGGCAACCAGATAAGAGCATGCATCAGTAGGAGAAGAGATTTCATTATAAAAAAATTATGATGCCTTTAATAAGGTTAAAGGAACTTATGAGGCAATTTTTGTAGGAGTTGTTTCAGGTTTTGGTGCCATGCCTTTGGCCATGGTATACCCAAGGGAATAAACTACTGAAGATACCCCTGTTACTAAACCATCAACATCTAGGACTACAACTATTAAAAAGGAGAGGGCTCCAATGATTGATGTAATAGAATCACCTCCCCACCCCCCCTTTAGATTCTAAAAGAACTCCATCTGAGGAAGGAGAAAGACCCGAATGGGAGGAGCATTTGAGGAAGGTTGAGGAAGACCTAGGTGAATAAGGGATCAGATTTGATTTTGGAAGTTTTCATAGTGAACAATTAAAGCTCAATGATGTTTTAACGTAAAAGGAGTAAGAGGAATTATTGGAAAGTTCTCAAAAGTTAGTTGTTGAGCAACTAGCTTAGGAAGAAGAGGAAGAAGAAGAAGAAGAAGAATAGAGAAATAAAATGGAAGTTAGCTACTTTGGAAGAACAAGAAAGAAAAGATGAAGATCTAGCTAGAGAAAGGGAAGAAATTGAGTCACTAAAAAAGGTTGAAGCACAAAAGGTAGCTATAGAAGAACACAGGGAAAAGGAACTGGAATTGTAGATATTGAGGTATGAGGAAGAGGCTGCTAAGAAAGAGGCTGAAATAAAGAATTTAGAAGAAATTAAGGATCAAAATGAGAGAATGGAGCAAGAATAGTTACACCAAGAAAAAGAGGATCAACAAAAAGCTTCTTCTCAACAATCCATTTGGGAAATTTCTTCTACTCCTCCTAGTACTCAACAAATAGTTTCTCAGCCAGCTACTCTTGCTTGGCTAAAGTTGAATTTGGAGAAGAGACAACAAATTTATCTTGTACATGTAGTGTGGGATGACATTGTAAAGGAAATTGAGAAGGAAAAACCCAAGAAGAAATCTTATGTTGTCTACTCTACAAAATTGACTGATGAAGGGGATATAATAGTTGAGATTGCCACCCTGATTGTTGATAAAGATGATTGATAACTACAAGTTGAAGATTATTGAATAAGCACTGTCAATCTAGGGAAGCATACCAAAAATCAACAAATGAATTTGATTGATATTATCGCCACCACCACCAATTCTAGGTTAATAAAAGATAAGAAAGAAAAAGATGAACTTAAAGGTCAACTAGGACAAGTGAAGAATTTCTCAAAGGAGTGAAGATTTGACTAAAATGAAGAAAAAGGCTACCTGGTTTGATAATTGGTTTAATGTTTTCAAATCTGAAATAGATAAGCATTTAGATGAAGGTTTCAAACATTATCATGCAGGTTTGGCCTTGGTTAAAATTAAAGAAGAATCTATAAGGAAATGGTGGGAAGAGGAAGAGAAGCTCTAACATTATTTGGGAAAGCTCGAAGTAATTGAGATTTTTTTGAGGAAGAGTTGATCATATCACAAATTGTAGGTGATGAGAGTCCTGAATTTGTTTCCAAATCTATTAATGTATGTGTGTTAAGAACACATAATCTTGTTGAAAAAAGAATAGATATTCTTAAAGGTATTCATGAGATATGGGAGAATGTAGGTATATTTGAGAACATCATTGCAAATCTCATGGATACTACTCTACCTCTTGATCAAAGACTCAAATACTTACAGGATATAAAAGATGCTTGGGAGGAGAGACTTAATAAATTAATTGAATAAGGAGACAACATTGAATTGACTCTAATGGACAGATTGCTAGATATCAAAGGTGACATGAACTAGACAATCACAAACATTGGCCAGTTGAGGGAGGCAATTGTTGTAGTAGAAAAGAGGTTTGAAGAGTCAAAGTTCAAAGCTGATTAGGTCGATGGACCTGATGATGATGTATTAAAACAATTTTTTTTAGAATTATTATGAATTTCATCATGGGGGTGATAAATAAAAGAATAAATTCAACAATTTTTTTGAGCAACAACATTGTCGTAACAATTTTTTAGCAGATGGGTGACTTCAAATCAGTTTTGATAAGTTAGAGATAACTCACAGTGGCCAGTAGAGGAGAAAATTAGATCCCATAGTTGTGTTTTGATGGAGAGAATGCACGTGGCATCCCTTTTCAGCACTTAGATTTTTCAGCAGAGATAACACTTGGTGTTAACTTTCCATCCCTACAATTGTGGATATGGGGCCCAAATTTATGGATCTTGATTTTCGATAGGAGAGATTGATGCTAATTTTTTCTATATTATAGAATTATGTCCTAATTGTAAAGGTCAGCTAATTGAAGTCTCATTAGCTCCTTGGAGATTAGAATTTTGGCTTTTATTTTTATTTTTACAGTTTTAATAGAAGTAGGTTTATTTTCAGAAGCTAGTTTAGCTCAATGATGGTGTTGATAAACAATGGTTATTTGTATGCTAGTACTTGATGTGCATAAATTTTTCTTATTTGATGAAAATAAATAGAAGACTCTGAAATTGAAACCATTTTATTGCATTATCTATGAATGATGTTTCGTAATATTTGTCGATATGTTAATTTTGGTAATGAGCTCGTGATGTTTATTCTTGAAAAGTTTTAAAAAAAGAGATGATGAATGGTTGTATAATTCAAATTTGCACTGTGAATGGATGCAATGGTGTGGATTTACTTCATAAATTTTATTGTTCTATAGTTTAATTAATTAGGAAGGTGCTCATTGATAGAATTGCATGTCTGAATTAAGGAAATGTGTGTTCATGTTTTGCTATCCTAAAGCTTTGATCGATATTTTGATATTTATTTTAAACCCCCAGAATTAAGTTATTTTATAATATCCAGTTTGTACTTCTTTACTAGTAGGCCCCTTGAACATTAGAGTCTCATTGACCACTCAACAAAATAGAAATATTTTGATCCAACATCTAAGACCTTGAAAGGTGATCAATTTAATGATTGTTTATCTTTTTCAAGAGAGGTAAGGTGATTACGTCTTGCTTGCATATTTTTGTGTCAATTTTTCCATCAATAGGAGGAATGTAAGGAAGCATGGGATGTTGTTCCACCACTTTCTCTTTAGCTTTCTAAACTTGTTTGATCCTACGAGGAATGACTATATTTTTTTGGTTGTCTCTTGGTCATTTGTAAGAGATACGAAAATGATCTATCTTAGGTTGTTCTTGGTTACTTGGAAGGTCTTTTGGTTCAATCATGCTCTCATCAAGAATAGGAGACTCAATCATGGGTTGAGGCATGTTTCGAAGGGATAATTCTGCTATGCATTTTTCCTTAAACTTTATAGGATTTGAAAAAAAAAATCACGAGGTTGAATACGTTCAATAGGATCAAGCAAAAATAAATCCAATGATAAATTCCCACAAGAAGGCACATGATTAAAGCCACTATGGTGTATAGTAAAGATCTCATTATCAAAGGAAAACTTTAACATTTACGCACAACCGACGAGATGGATTCTATGGAGCATAGCCATGGATAACCAAGCTTCACACAAAATTGATCTGACATCAGGATGATGGAGAATGAGACTTAAAAAAAATTAGTCCAGATTTTAAAGGAAGGATGATAAAACATATCATAGGGAAAGAAAAAACTATTATGCATTTTTATCCATTCTTACATTTTATCATATGTATCATAATAGAGTTCATGCACAATTAAGAATTCTTTAGTCACCACATTCTCTCCATACATGGGATCAATTAATATCCCATTAGTGGGCTTGTCATTGATTCAACCGACTATGTAAAGAGGACCATCAGGTGCCTTTTCGATTATAGATTTTTATGAGAAATCAATTCCAATAGGTATTTTAGTTTTTCCCTTACAATATTTAATTTCGATCAATCCAACCATATTATCCATATGACTTTGATCATTAGTATCTTTGTTTTCATCATCTATTTCAACATTCATCACATCCTTCTTAGATTCACTAGCGTTAACAAATGAAATATAATGATTTGGCATGTGGTTGGTAAATATTTTCAAGTTTTGGTTGGGAGGGGCAACAAAATTATTGCCTCGATCATTGACACCACCAATTTGAATACAATTGAAATCAATGAGGTCTTGCACCATGTGTTTAAGATGCTTACAATGTTTTGTATCATGTCCATTTTGAGGGTGAAAATGACAATAAGAATTTGATCTAAAGTTTGGAGGCAATGGATTAGTAGGATTAGGAGCTTTAACTAGAGCTAAGGAAATCAAGTTCTTTTCTAGAAGTTGTATCATGGAGTTATGGAGGGTAATAAGTAAGGGAGTAAATTATCTACTTGGATCCCCAAATGTAAAAGGATTTGTCTTTTTATAGTAGCCACTTGGGAATCAACATGTTGGGTTGGTTAAGGGGGATTTAGTTGAAGAAATCCTTTATTTTGTTTCCTAAAAGGTTGGTAATTTTTTTGAGTTACATATTTGGAATTTTTAGGACAGATAGAGGTGGTTTTTGTTTCATGCCTACTAACCGAGTTTTGATAATCACGAATGGTAGTACACAAGTGTATGAAAGAGGGAAATTTCATCATGCCAATCTTATCTTGCATCTTAGTTTGTAAGTTCTCAATGAACATTCGTTAAAGGTGAGGATCAAGAATCTTAATTTCAATTTGGGAATAAAGCAATTGGTAGCATGAAATGAAGTTAGTAACCTTTTCATTATCCTTTTTCTTACATCTCATCAAATCAGCTAATGTCATCTTAAGGATTATGTGCACTTGGAAATGGTTTATAAAGGCCTCAAAAATTTTATAGAATGTATGAATTGAGTTATTTGGTGATGAGGAAAACCATTCTAAAGTAGTATCTTTCAAGGACCTAGGGAAAATCTTAGCCAAGAGCTTATCTTAAAGGATGAAATCACTGAATAAGGTAGTGTAAGTGGGAAAATGATTAGAAGGATCTCCTTTCCATCCATATTTCTCAAACCTAGGAATCTCTATACCTTGTGGTATTTTAGTTCTTAATATCTCCAAAGATAAGGTATTGCTTTTGACATAGTATGAAGGTTGGCCATTTTGATTTTGGTTTATGGTGGAAATTTTTGATTGAAGAGATGATTTTTTTTGCAAATGTTGTTTAAGAATTGTGTTATTGGTTGTGTTTTAGGATCGAGGTGAATATGGTGGAGGTGTGTATGTGTTTGAGGGGCAAGTGAATGTAAATTTTATGGGATGTAATGTGGTAGGAGATATGATGTGACATGTCACAAAGGTGCAAGGACTACTAGTGGAAATACCCAAGGTAGGAATGAAATTACTAGTAGGTTGTATCATTGTGGTAACTTGAGGGTTGGTTTAATGAGGAATACTGGCACTAGTTGTAAGAGTAGGAATTTGGGTTCCTCCTTGACTTTGGGCATTGTTTGAAGTTTGAGAATAATTAGTCATTGAGGTAAGATGTTTGCCAAAAATCTAAGCTAAGTTACTCTCAATCTATATTCCTTTTTCACTTTCAATCATTCGATGTATGTTATTTGTTGACGCAAAAATTTGACAAGGTAACAACCTTTATGGGAAACTTGGTTAAAGGGGTGACCTATTGCACTAAACTTAGTAACCTTAAGATTTTATAGAAGTCGGCTTCTTCTATAATTGGGGCTTTGCATGGGAAAAGGAAGCAGATATAAAAATATTAGATCTAAATAGGGCAATGCACCAAGATTTAGATGTAAGGCATGATAAATATATGTTGTGGATGCAATTTAAGGGCCCATTCAACAATCTACTATGTCCTAGAATGACATTAATTAAAGATAGAAGTCTAAATGATTCACCCAATGACATAAAATAATATTCATGCACATTTATTGAAAAGAGGAGTCAAAGACATGATCTAAACAAGAAAAACTTGCATTAAATTTATAGAAGTTCTGCAAATAGAAAATTCAATACCAAAATGACACAGTAAAAATTATCAAATATCCTAAGAAAATAGAAAGGCCAAACAAGGGCATAGTCTATAAGTTCTTTGAAATAATCTAAAAATAAATAAAAGCCCTAGTTCTTCTACCAGTTTCTATGTCAAAATCTAAACCCCTGCTTCAAAAGAAGAAGTAGTATTTATAATAAAAATCCCTAGCCTAGTGAGCAAGTAATAGAAAATTATCCTTTGGTAATGAGCAATGATGTATCTAGTAATGATTTTCCATGGTCGTTACAACAAAAAAATATTCAGGCCATGAATGAGGTTTCCCATTGCCAGATGCATCCCCTATAAATGATGACAGTGGTCCCAGTAGACCAGAGTGTTGACATGTGTCCCCTCCTCATGATGGTGGTTATAATATGTGGTAACTACTTGAGGCCATTGATGGCTTCCTTCTCTAGTGTGATGAAGCCTTTAGAAGATTCACACGGCCAATGGTGGCAGCCTGGTGTTCATCCTTTCTTCCATGTGATGAAAAATTGCATGGTGAACACACATGTGGGTTTCCCAAAAATTTTGTAATGTAGCTGCGGGCCACCAAGGAATGTGTGTGGACTGATGCCACTTGGCATGCAGTCGGGGCCCGATAGGGAAGTGAAGGGAAGAAACATTGAAGAGTGTGAATTGCCAACATGTGGAAGCATGGAAGGGGCGTTCGAAAAGTGAAGGAAAGGATCCTTGAGAAGAGAACCCAATATTTTAAGTGGCAGCATTAAGGTAAATCCTGACATTGCTTTCAATAAGAGGGCATGGCCAATCACTAGCAAAAAATAAAATAAGCCGAAGGGAGCTTGGAGAAATTTATATTCACAACTTTTAGTGACTATAAAGGGTGTTTCACCTATGAAATGAAGGACCCAAAACTTCTAGTTTCTAGACTAGAGCCTTATCCATTAGGTGACATGATTGGAGCTTAGAGAGAGCAATGTTCAAAGGAAGCCATTTGGGATCAGAGGGAGTCAATATGTCACACATATTTTCATGCGCTCCATGCATATCAATAATTTCTTTATAAGGTAGCATCGCCAATATACCGGACCAAGAATCGAGTTGAAAAAGAAGTCCTGAAATTGGATAAGTGATGCATTCAATATCTTCTAGAGAAAGGGGTTGACTGGAACTCTTAAAAGTATACACATCCCATTGCTTCTCCTCAATCGTAGCTGCAATATGCTCTATTGTGGCCATTGATTCATCTCCAAGGAATGGGGATGGTAATTCCATCTGAGTTAGGTGGGATAACCTTGCCTGCATGCTATTCATGGTTTGATCCAATGTGGTGGCACACTCGCTAGCATGAAGGATGGTTGTGTGGCAATGAATGAACCTATTAGATTTTTTAGCAATATCCTTTTGGTCTCCAACTCTCATGCTTGACAAGACTTCATCTGTGACCATATATAACATGTCAAGCAACCCTCATGGCCTCTAGAACTATCTGTGTGATGGATTGAGGGAATCGCTCAATTTTTTTATGAACCTCCATGCCCAAACTTGTTGATTCCACCATAAATAAGAGTTTTAGCTATAGAGTTAGGTAGAAATCCTTCACCCTTTCCCAATATGAAACACATAACTGTTGGGCTACTTGATGAAGATTTGAACCAACGATAGGAGGTTGGGTGAAGCTTTTAATAGGGCTATCTCTACGTCCCTTAATTCCATATTATGCGTGAGCTGTGCAACCTTTTGGTTCAGCGCAAAGAGTTTTCCTTGTAGGATCTGTGATTGTACAATCTAACTTACCTCGACTTGTTCCTTGTTTGTTGCTTCCTTCTCCAAGGAAGAGTTCATTTCTTGAACCTCATTCTCCAGTTGGGCCTGATGAATTTTGAAATCCGCATCTTTCTACTGCATTTGTTTCTCTAGTTGAGCATGCTAGCGATAAAAATATTCATCCTTTTTTTGCACTTATTGCCCCAAGTATGTCAACTGGTCTTGATATCCCTGGTTCTTCTATTGCAACTCAACGACTAGGTTAGGATCAAGAGATTAGAACTTCACAAGTTTCTCTCAGAGCTTCACTTGCTCCACCTCTGCTTGTTGGGATAAGCAATTAAATTCAGCATCCCTCGCCTCTTCCTTAGTGATCAAGACCTTTACCCTTTCCTTGACACCTTTTAGCATTTTTTCCCTCTTCCTTAGTTGGCGACTGGATTTAAGAAATTCGGTGGTCACCACCCGCTACATTTCCTCCATGAGATCTTCCTTGTCCTGAGGTCGGGCTACACTTTGGTTGAGCCCTATGGTGTACATATTTTAGTCATTCAGCTGCATATCACCTTGCACTTTGCTAATAGTTAGGTACATAGTCAAAAAATGTAGCGACTATTGAGCCTCATTAAAAATAGTCTACACTTTTAGCCCTGCTGGCCTCTTAGCATCTTTAGATTTTTTCTTTTGGGCTCTAATTTCTCGTACCTGCTAAGTTTTATCACCTTCTGATAATAATTTTAGTGGTGACTTGATGAGTCCTCCTACGAAAGGTGCACCGGGAGGAAGGGAAAAAGGAAATGAGAAGGTAGCGGTCCTGGGTGAATTCTTCCTTGGAACAGTAACTATTTGAGGAGAGAAAGGGGGGATATTCCAATAATTGACCTACAAACCAGTAGGAGGGATCAAGGGAAGCGACATCATGGTGGATTCCATCTATTGGGAAGAGTGGATCGGGTCTGACATGGTGACGAAAGTAGAGGTATCAATGATGGTAGTAGAGGTAGCATGTGGGGCACTTGGGCCAAGACAAATGGTGCAAGGGTCCATGGAGGAGTAAGGGAAAATTGGTTTGCATGAGAGAATTTTGCAAAACTTCTTGCAATCATCGAAGTAGAGGCCAAAAATGAGGGGTCGTGGACACAAAAGGGGCAACAAAGGATTGTGAAACAATAGGAAAGGGAGTGAAAGATACCGGTGACATGGATGACTATGATCCCTGGCTTGTTGTTGGCTCTTGGTTGGCTTCAAGCTCTTGTGAACACTCTCCAAAAGATGCTTCAATGCGCAACCTCTTTCTTGGTGGCGAATCCTCCACTGCTATGGTTTCATATTATTGTGGTTGGGTTATCCTACTCCTCCTTGCAGTCTAGGTGTGAGTTAGGAAAGACCTCATACATGATATGTTCACCCACACGTTAAAAGAAACCTTGCCAGGTTGCTTCACAACTTCCCCCTATTGCTGCACCGAGACATTTTGTGATTTTGTGTCTGGTTCCACTCCTTCGTCTAATTGCTCTTCGGCCTCCTCTGAACTGGATTCTTTCTCATCACTCTCATTGGAATCCAGATGCTCATCATTCCATAATTTTTTCAACTTTTCATCCATCTCCATGCTATCATAAGGGGCCTCACTGCACCGGGTCTGCTCGTGATATATCTAGAAATCATTAATCTTGTCTTCCTTCTAGTTATAATTTTTTATCAGGTTGTTACGAAGAGTAGCCCCAATATTCTTTGTCTTATCATACTTCCCAGTCGAGTAGTAGAATCTGAGCCAGGGATGCTAACCACCTTCGGTTGGGATATGAGCTAGGTTGACCATAAGTTCATTCGCATCCATCATTGGATTGCAGCGGTTCTCCCAGTAAGGCTAGGGGTTGTGTGCTACATTGACATACTCATTTGGAAAGTCATCATTGAGGTTGTAATTCTATTTATCGCAAATCCATAGCAGCCCCAAGTGAGCTAGCTTTGCTTCTAGCAAGTCATGAGCCTTCCTCTTGGCCATGATCATGGTCTTGAAGCTCATCGGACAGCTAAAAAATCCTTTCTTCTTTGATTTTTTGTTGCAAAAGGTGAAGTTAATAATTGATACCTAGCAGAACACTTCAAGTGCTAGTATCTGATTTGTAAGAGATGTCGGAAGCCGAAAGGGTTCCCCGGTGAAGCCACTCAATTAGACAAATGTGAAATCCTCACCCAAAAACCAGTCACACTTTGGAGTGAAATTTTGCATGAATTCAATTTGGTCTGAGTTGAACTGTAAGACACTACTATCATCCCTTAAATCCTATAGAATCGGATTTAAGAAATAATCCAAAAATACATAATAATCATATGTTTTAGAGAGGAGATGATTCCATGTGGAAACTGACTTCTTCCTCTAGTTTTCATAAAAAATGGACATCCCCAGATGCTTCTAGAAGAAGTCGGGGTTCTGATGCAAAAAAATGTGGGTGAGGAAAGACAAAAACCTAAACCTCTACTAAAGTTGGTACTATGAAATTTGGCTGAGCATCTCCAAAATGAGGAAATTTACGAAATTATAGCAAAAATAGAATGTTGCTCGTGCAACTGAAAAATCAAACCTAGTCCAAAATCTTGAAATTGTCTATCAGTGTCCAAGCCATAGAGAAACTCCATCATTTAGAAGGCATATTTCATATCATTTTTGAATTTTTAATGCGTTGTTGGGATCTTCATTGGCCTTTGCTGAGCTTCTTTCGATCTTTTTGTTTTTGTGTTAAAAATTTTTAGAGCAAGATCTATGGTCTTCCAATAGGTGTCACCTTTTCTCTATGTGAATGAATCCATTTGAGGTACTTTGGAGCTTCACTCTAGGATTCACAACATATCCCAAATAGCCTCTTTGTAGATAATAACACTTAAATTCTGACTCTCAATGGTGTTGGTATCTGAGTTGAAGTGTTTGATGGCCTGGTTGACCAATTCGGGGTAGTAGTGTACGAACGAGACCATGTATTGAGGAATCCCATTGAACCAACATTTCTACGCCAAGTAATCCGAGTCGCTATTGTTTTTTATTCTTTTAGAGGTCGCCTCCCTAAGCGTCTTAGGGTTCCTTGCAAGGATGGGGTCATGAATATTATCCCATTCTTCTTTAATTTAGTTTTGATCCCTATGAGGACTCTCCTTTTTTGCAACCCCCATATTCACCCATGTTGGCTTGTCTGGAATACTAGGTGAAGTGTAAGAGATATCTTCAAAGACATAAGTGGCTAGTGTTGCACACATGGCTTTAAATAAAATTTGGGCCTTCTCTTCTTGTATTTATGTTTGATGACTTTGAACAACCACCATCCTCTGCAAACCTCCACCTAGAAAGCACACTAAAGCGATATGAATGGAACCTAGAACACTACGCAAGGCTCTAAACTCAAAACTAGACAACCTCCTACTTCAAGTTCAATTCACACTAGGGTAGTGAATCTTTTGCAATTACCTCTGTGTTGAGTTGCTTTGTTTCTATATGCATCACATTGGTATCCCTAACAATTCTTCTCTTCTAAGTCCTTTTATGTATTTAAGAAGCTTTATGCTCTGTTTAGCCTGTGCATGCGACACTTAGCCTTTTCCTACGATTTCCTACCTTCAACTGGTAGACAACGGTTTCCTTTTTGCATTTAATTTGACATGTACTACTAGCTCTTTCGTCCATGCAAAATGAAATACTTACTTCTTTCGAAAGTACAAGAATTCATAATTAATAAGTGATAACGTCCCTTCGGCACGATTTTCCTAGGAAATTGAGTCGCCTATGAAATGCTTTCCATCCTCTCATATGCCTTAGCAATTAATATCCCTAAAGGGTAAAAGTACAAAGTTGTGTCACACTTTTGGACAACTTATAAGCATAAGTGAATTTTAATATTTATAACTAAAAATCAATTTTGGTCAAACATATGATCTAGTAAGATTCATTCTAGATAAGTTAAATACTTTTGCAGCTTTTCCAACTAAAATTGTTGGCTAAATTCATGTGTAGCACCACGTTTAGGCCAATTTACTAAAAAAATGACATTATTTAAAAAATCTAATGTTTCAACAACTCCTACTCATATAAATAACATTTAAAATAAAAATAAAAAATACCCTTTTGTAGATCCATAAGTGTAGTTTTAAAATATTTATTTATTTTAATATTTCAATTATTACTTTTATTTTTTACTAAAAGTAGGTTATCAGCACAAAAATATTAGGTTGATTATCATGCCAAGATAAACACTAAAACTTATTTAAAAATAAATAAATAAATATGATGCCCTAGATAAAAGAATCAAGATTAACATGGCATAATTTGTTTTCTATTTTAGATAAATATTTAATATAAAATTTGATGTCGAATGGAAACAGTCATGTTTCACTTCACACACATTTAAATATTTATTTAAAAATATCTATTTATTCAAACTAAAAAAAAATATATCCATGCCCTAAAGTTTTTAGTTATAAATATACAAAAAAAAATTAAAGGAAAAAGAAAATTACTATACAAAGCTTGATGTCTCACGTAATGTTATTTTTTCAGCGTTTTATCAACAACTAAATTATAGTGTTAATTTATAAAAAACTATATTCAAATAATTTTTTAATTTTTTCAAAAAGAATACAAACATAAAATATACGAAAAAATAGACATTTTATTAGGTTACATAATTTCAAAATTCAAAATATATATGCCACTTTCTAGTGATTTAAGTTTAAATGTTAGATCAGTGTTGGTAATTTCCTTTATAAAAGTGTGACACAACTTTATACTTTTACCCTAAAAGTATAATTAAGCTAAAACCGCAATGAGTACTCAAAAAGATTTGTGCTCAACCTTGGAGCTTGAGACTGACTGCATAGTGACACCTCAAAATCCATATGTATGATCCATTGCTTGATACTGCCACCAATTTGCACTAACTGATTATTGTTCCTTAATCTTGCATGCAATAATTCGTACCTGCATACACAGTTGGTTTGGGATATTGAGTTAGTTTTTTGGTGGGATTTTCAAGTTAACACTCGATTATCACCCCGCTTGGTAGGAAGGATACCTTAGATATTTCTATAAATAGGCTCTTAATACATTAGAGGAATCACACTTAGCGATTAGTAAAAGTAGCATTGGGCAATTAGATAGGATTATCATTTAGGCGATTGAGTATGTTTTGAATTTATGTAGGGCCTAGACTTAGTTGATTGAAAAGAGACTGATATGATGAACACTCCAATCAGACAAGTGTGCAACAAGTCTCAAATGACCTTTTTGGGAGAGATTTCTAGTAGGTGCCTCAAGCGTATGACTAAAAACAAGCACTCACTAGCAATTATAGCCATGAAATGGGTTCTGGATAGGGATTGTATTGAGTATGAAGACATGTATCGAGTGAATACCAATATCTTCTCCCATTTTCTTTCCTCATTGCTTGACATTCAGGTTCCAAAATCTAAGATTTTATGCTTGACGCTCTAGATTTTTCCAAAGAGGCACCTCAAAGGCCTTGGTGAAGCAGTGACCAATGCAGTGTATGGCCTGGGCCTGCCTGTTGCTAGTGACCTATAGAGGCATATCAAAGAAGATGCGGTGGTACCATGGGTGCCATTCCTAAGTGGGTTCTAGCTCCATTCAATCATTGAGCATTGTGAGAGAGCCACCCATGCATGCCACTTCCTATTGCGCTGCTACAATGTAGTGTTGTTTTATGACGTGGATTGGTAAACTGACTTCAGGAACCTCGTGTTCCCTCCGCCACTCATTTTGGGTGTTGATTTTTCTACTCCAAGTCTCATTCCTGTTGGTGATAACCCTCCTATTGCCTCTAGTAATGCTCTTGTTGATGAAGATAATGCTCATGTTCCAGATACTTGAAGCCCAAAATGATTTTTCCTCTTTTTGTATATATATGTTTGAAAAATGACCTGTAAACATATATACATAAGGAAGTCATCTAGATATAATCATACTTTTGAGCGTATGGCCCCAGAGCTAGTTTGACACTATTTTCTATCAAATTATATATATATAACGAATATACTTGCTTATCTTAAAATCTTTGTCTTTATTCTTGTGTTTTTGCAGTATGGATTGAACTAAATTCTTTGCACATGAATTTATTTTCTGCAACATGAGCAATATATTCTTTCTCTGTTCTTGTAATAATGAGTCTCATGAACTTCCATGCTTCCTGCATTTGTGAAATTTTTGAAAAGACCGGCCGAGAAAACATGAAAGGGAAATTAATTACATTATTTACATATTTACACCTACTAAAGTGACCTGAAGATTAATTGAACAATTTTAAGTGAATCCCATTAACCAAAATTCCAAGTGCTTCTTGTTCCATGTTCTCTAATTTGAATGCATTGTGTTGTTTGCACTGAATTATTTTGAAAGGATCTTCCCAAAGTTTGTCAAATTTTCCATGCTGGCTAGGCTTTGCAACCCTTCCACTAAAATTTAGCACCAGGTCTCCACATTTCAGACCTTGGTCTGAATCTTTCTTGTCAAACCACTTCTTAACCACCTACTAGTGGTTGGTCATGGCTATTAGGGCCTTCTCCCTTTTTTCTTGTACTTCCAGCAATTCAGATAACCAAACCTCCATAGCTCTATTCTTGACAATTTCTAGAGACTTGAGTAGTTGTAGCGTAGGTATTTTTGGTGTAATTAAATATTTTGTACCTTGTCCTAGGTCATAATTACACCTTATTTAATTTTACTTAGGGACCACATAGGAGTTGTTGGAGAATTTCCACCTTTGGTGGCCTTATCTTCTTATTACTTTATCACCTCCACCTTTCATGGACATATCATGTGATTAGGTTTCCACCTTTTGTGGGTGATCCACTATTTGTGGTGGTTATCACATTATCACTTTCAACTTTAGGTGGAGTGATAACTTTTCATTGTTGTCTCATGTCATAAGATTACGACACTTGTCATAATCTTATGCACTCCTATGTTCTCACCTTGGCTATATAACCAAGGGGTCTCTCATTGTAAATCAATCACATTGAATATAGTTTATTCTTTTCATATTATTTTCTCTCTTCTTTGTTCTTTCCATTTGGTCCATAGATCTTGGCATCCATAGCCAATTCTAACATGGTATCAGAGCATGTTTGATTCTAACAGGTATCTCTATAGAGATAGGTGATAACGCATCCTTCCCATACAATAGCTCATATGGAAAAGTGTTTTAGGCTTTCTTAGGAGTTTTGCGGTCTTCCCATAATGCTATCCGGAGATTTTTGTATCATTCCTTCTCATGATCGAACCTGATCCTTTTAATGAGTCATACTAGATTCTTGTTAGTCGACTCAGCCAGGCCATTCCCCTATGGGTAGTATTTTGATGATGTTTTCAAGAATATTCCATGCTCGAATGTGATCTGAAATACCTTGGAGCCTAATAAATCTTTGGCACTTTCTGGGATGATAGTCTTTGGCATGTTGAATCTTGTTACTAGCCCCTTGAGAAAGTCCACAATTTATGCCTTTGTCGCATTCTTCAGGGGTAGGGCTTCAGTCCACCTTGTGAAGTAGGTTATGGCTGTGAGAATCTACTTGTGACTGGTGCTAGAGGTGGGGTTGATCAGCCCGATGAAATCTATCCCCCATTGCACAAATGGTTCATCCTTTACTATCAGATCAAGAGGCATGGTGAAACAATTTCTTCTCCCTGTATAGAATTGGCATTCTTTGCAAGCTTTTATCATTTTGTAGGAGTTGTTGAATAATATAGGCCAAAAGTACCCAACTCACAATTTTTTAATGGTGGTTGTTTTCATAGAGAAGTGTCCACCTTTTGGGCTATTGTGGAAGGTGTCAAGAATTTATTTTTCTTTCTTCGTGGTGATTCATCGCAGTAAGACGCCATTGAAATTCCTCTTGAAAAGGATCCCTTCAATAAGTGAGTACCCATCGTTTTGTAGTCGGTAGAATCTTCTTCTTCGAGAAGGAAGTCCTAACAGATACTTTCCAGTGTGCATAAACCTTACTCTATCTACTAGCCAACAACCTTCAGGTTCAGATTTATTTGTTAGGAATAGCTTTGCTTTCTCTTCCTCAATTTCTATTTCTTCATCATGTGCCAAATATTCACAAAACCCTCTTCCTTTGATAGTCTTTATAGGCTTGACCTCAATGTCATATTCTAGGATCTTAGTGATCCAGTTGGCCCTTTTTTTGGTGATTTCTCCTTCCATGATGTACTCACGCACACTGGAATGTGTGACATAAATGATCACCTTATTGCAAGCTATAAGATTAAATAACTTCTTGAGTCTCTTTAAAATTGTAAACGCTTGCCTTTTGATGAAGTTATAGTTCGTCTCATATTCCTTTAAGGTCTGAGAATGAAATTCTATTGGATGTTCTCCCTTTCCTTCATTGTCCTTCTAAGTCAGAGCAGTGTCAATGCTTGTCTTGCTACTAAAAACATACATTATGAACTCTTTTGACAAGTCTAGATTTACCAACATAGGAGCTGAAAAAATATCATCTTTCACCCTCTTGAAGGCTTCTCTTGCTTCTTTTTTCCATTTGAACAATTGGTCTTTTTTTAGCATTAGGGTGATCGGTCTAATTATTCTTGCAAAATCAGAAATAAAATTGCTTACAAATTTAACCTTTCCTAAAAAAGATTGGATTCCTTTCTTGTTTACTAGAAGGGAAATTTATCTGATTGCTTTTACCCTTTTGGATCAATAGAGGTTCCTTCTTGGGATACTACATGCCCCAACAATTTTCCTTGTGGTACTTCGAAAACACATTATTTTGGGTTTAGGGATACCCAAAACTCTCGACATTTTTTGAAAACCATTTCTAGATGATCAAAATGGTCGACTTTAGATTTGGAAAATACAATTAGATCATCTAAATAGGTGAGGATTATTTTGTTGATTAGCTTTTTAAAGGTGATCTCCATTGCCCGCTAGAAGGTGGCTCCCGCATTTGAGAGGTTGAAAGACATTTTAGCATATGCAAATGTTCCCCACATGGTGGTGGGTATGTGCAAGATCATGATGGGCCAAAAAGTGGCGATATGTAAGTGATATTATGGACCATGTGGTTGGTGACATTTTTTTTACCCAAAATTGATGAAATGGAAAGGGTTTTTAAAGGAGATTCTCAGCTCCACCAATATCAATTATGCTTTACTTTGAATTTAATAAATAATTATTACTCATTTTCTATTTGAATTATGACTAAAGTCCTGATTGATAGGTTGATTGAAAAACATCTATAGATTTTAAATGGTATCAATTTTTTTGAATCTAAAACATGCATCACATTCTATGCTTCACATACTATAGGATTAAAAAAAAAAAAATTGAATTTCATTAAGTTTTGACCAATTTAATGTTGTCAGACATACAAGGTTTTATATTTTTTTAAATTTGTAATAAAAAAAAATAATTAATTATTTACTTGGAAAAAAAATACAAAAAAATATACATCACATTGGGACATGAGTCCTCTACTTATATCAAAAATATTATAAAAAAATATTATGATTTTATTGTAGTTAGGGTGGTCAAACAAGCACCTACTTCTTATTTTTTTCCTAAAATTTAAGTACTACTGCATTGAAATTTCAAATTTTCACCAAATATACATATATTTTTTTAAATAAACCTAGTAGTTTATAAACTACATTAAATTTTCTAAAGATTCTATTCTTACATATTTTTGAAATAATATAGCTAACTTATTCAAATTTTTACATCAAGTTTCCTAACTCTAATTTTTTGAAATTTTATTGCCACTTAAGGGCCTATTTTTTTGATGATGATCCTACACATACCCTGGTGAAAGTGGTTTTGTATTGATCTTCTAGTTTAATCCAAACCTGATTGTAGCCCAAGAAGCCATCCAATAGAGAAAACATCTCTGAACCGACCACAGTCTGGAAGATTGATTCCATGTAAGGCAGTTGATAATGATCCTTTAGTGATGGCCTGTTTAGGTCGCGAAAGTCAACATAGAGATGAATGTCTTTGTTTTTCTTTCAGACTATAATGAGGTTAGATACTCACATACTATGCTTGATTGGAAAGATAATCTTGGACTAGATAAACTTCCCTAGCTTTTGTGCCATTAGGGCTTCAATCTTTGGATTGACGGGCCTCTATTTTTGTCAGATAGATTTAGCACCTTCTGTTAGTTTGATGGTGTGCTAGATGATGTTAGGATCATATCCCTTGAGGTCATCACAATACTATGCTATGACCCCTTTGTATTTTTTGTAGAAGTGTATAAGCATATCTTTGTCACATTGAGAAACTTCTTTCCCGACCTTTAGTTTTCTTTCGTATCCAACTTCAAGGTCGGCGTAGTCTACTTGGTCTGCTAAAAAGTTTCTCCTATCATTCTTTGCATCATCACATTCAAAAAATTTATTGAGAGTTAAGTTTTTTTGATCTCAATTGAATGATCATCCCTTCATACGCTTCTTCAATTTTTGGCTAGAACTGATTGATGAACTCTCCAGACCATTGAATGAAAGACGGGATGTGTTCATCAATTTTGAACACTTGCTATCTATGATCATTATTTGGAATGGAGGTTTGGACAATCACTCGCATAGAGTGCACATTCTCAATCAAATCAGAGATAAGATCGAATTGAGATCCTATTGTTGCCATGTGATCCGTAGTTGAATTCCGCTCCCTTGGCATTGCGTGAATGTTAAAAACTTTGAAACTTTCAATGAGGTCCCATACCCTATGCCTATAAGAATGCATTTGGACAATTTTTGCAGCATAGATGTTTCTGACTTGATTAATTACAAGTTCATAATCTCATAACACCATTATCTGTATGATACCCATGCACTCTAAGAGGCTTAGCCCTTACACAACACCTTCATATTTGGCTTCATTGTTTGAGTAAGAAAACTAGAAATGAAACGATCTAAGAATCTTCTTATTGGATGGAGATGTTAGACATATCCCAACACCAGTGCCGACTTTGCATCTTGCACCATCAAAGTGCAATGTCTAGAGCTTTGAGGCTTGATCGATCGTGGAGTCCTTTAATACCATCGAGGACTCTTGATCCTCATCATATATGATGTTGGTGGCCAACTTAGTAGCATGATAATTGTTGAAAGGATCAGTGTCTGCATATTCACTCAAGAAAACTTCTTCTCGTATACCCTGGTCTTCGATTGCCTTCTCATCTCCTAGTGACTCAATACCAATGACTTCTTCTTTGGTGAAAGAAATATGAGTGGATTCAAATTTGATCATGGCTTCATTAGCTACATATTATGAATGTAGAGATTTTGATATTATATTTATCTTAGATTTGTGCTTTCTCCTGAGAATTAGATGGGACCAATCCAAAGAAAGGTATTTACCTATCTTTGAGGTGAATTCTCAAGATAGGTAGAGGCCAAACATGGGAGGGAAATCTATGATTATAGTATCTTGTGGCACCATGATGCTAGGAAAAGAGAACAAGGTCAAGGGGAGGTCTTTAATGAGGCCTACAATTTTGACCATGTTCCCATCCAACTGCATAAATCCTCTCTTTTAGGGTTCACAGATTAGCCCTATGGATTCCACTAGCTTCTTGGGGAATGACTGTGGTATTGGCACCAGAGTTGATCATGGAGTTATGCATCAATTTCTTCCCACAATGAGGGTTAAGAAAATTTTTTTAGGTTTTAGGTTCTCTTCTTTGACTTTGGTTAAAGCATCCTTTGTCAAATTCATGAGAAATTTGGCTAGAGGTTATGAGTCAATATCCTTTTTGGAAGCTTGTTATGTCAATTGCAAAATCACATCTTCTTGAAGGGTCTACTATAGTAATGATTTTTTCTTTGGAATGGCTAAGATATCCCAAAGGGATACATTAGAAAAATATTTCTTCAATTGTTCCACTATGTTGAAAGGTGATGGATTTGGAGGCTTATGTTCCTTGGCCCTAGTGTTGAAAATCTCTTTGCTGAGTTGCGGTTGCGGAGAATTTGTGGGAGGCCCAGGATGCTTCTAAGTTGTGGAGTGATTGGCTTTCCTATGAATCTCCTTTTTGATCAGGTGTTATAGTTGGACTGTACTTGCAAGGTCTCTAATGTGGATGCCTTATACGTGAATACTGCTTCTTCTCCTTCCATCCATGAGAAAAGGGTGTGATCGGGGGCTATTTCACTTTCTTGTTCCAAGGAAATTCCTTGCATCTATGCAATAAGAACCACATTCTACATTTGGGGAGAGGCAAATGTATAACCTCCTGAATTTGGCACTACGCCTCAGTTGTGTTGTTCCACAACTTTTTGCTATAAATTTCCACGTGGAAAATTTTGAGGCATATGGACCTCACTGCAAGCGAAGCACCAACGATTGAAATCTTTGGCAAGATTTTTCTACCCTGTGGTCAAATCTCTTCTTATACTTTTTTGAGCAACTCCTAGTGGAGTCGGTATCGATACCATCTAATTATTTTTCTAGGTTTGTGGATTTGTGCATGCAGCTCCTTGATATTGGTTATGTTGGTAGGAGGGTATGTTGCCTTGATAGATTTGATAGGTTGGTCTTGGAGGAGTGGCTTGGTTGCGCTTGATAGTGGTTACTTCATTTTTTAATTTTTGTAACATCTCCTTTATGTCACTCATCTCATCCTTCAAAGCGTAAGATGTAGAAGTAACATTTTGTGGCACACTTGGATATGTGTACATAGACGGGGATGGGACGGGTGTGCTAGTAGATGGCATCTCTTGGTTGGAAATTGATACTTTGGGGAATATCGACATAATGGGCTAAGGTGGCAACTTCTGGGCATCGATCAGATTTTTCTCCACCTAAACTGCTATGTTGTATGCATCTGGTAATGTGTTTCCACCAAGTGACTAGATCATCATGGAGATATCGGCGTTGATAAATTTTAAGTAGAACATGAAAGCCAACTTGATCGGTGGATGGATGGTAGTTTGGATCCTCTTGTAGGTTATATGGAACTGTACATTGAAGTTTGTCATGGCTTTATATGGGGCCTTCTTTATTACCGATAGCAGATGATATAGCGAAGACCTTTCTCCATCATTCAAGAATATTTGATAGAAAGGATCCCCGAGCTAGTCCCAAGTAACAATAGTTTTAGTTGGCAGAGTGCGATACCAATCTAATGCTTTTCCTCTGAGAGAAGCTATGAGAAACCTCAATGCTATGTTATGATCTATAACTCTGTGTACCAAACATGCATCTACCACATCTTGTAGATGTTTGGATGGTGTTCTTGATCCATCTCTGGTAAACTTAGGAATAGCTTTGAGGGAAAAGACTGAGATAGGCGCTCAAAAGGTGGGTGCAACTAGGGCTACGAGGGGACTTCCGACGTCCCATGCCACATAATTTTGGTTAGCGATAGGTAAAATGGTTGGTGGAGAATTCAGAACATTTATGTGACGAGTTCTAGCTGGTACTGGTCCTAATGGTGGTACCAACAAACCATGGTTATTTTATGTTTGGGATATTGTGACAAGCTGATAGATTATATACCTGCTCAAGGCTTAAGAAAATATAGAAGGCCCCACCAGGTGTTCTAGAAAAAAGAAACTATTGATGCCAAAATCTAACAAGGTAACAACCTTTATGAGAAACTCAGTTAAAGGGGGGACCTATTGCGCTGAACTGAGTAACCTCTAGATTTTAAAGAAGTCACATTCTTTTATAACTAGGGTTTTGAATGGGAAAAAGGAAGCAAATATAAAAATAAAAGATCTAACTAGGGCAATGCACCAAGATTTATATGTAAGGAAAGATAAATCTATCTTGTGGATGTGATTTAAGGGCCCATTCATCAATCTACTATGTCTTAGAATGACATAAATTAAAGATAGAGGTCTAAATGATTCACCCAATGACATAAAATAATATTCATGCACATTTCCTGAAAATAGGAGGGTGTGTGCAAGATCATGATGGGCCAAAAAGTGGCAATATGTAAGTGATATGATGGCCCATGTGGTTGACGACTTTTTTTTACTCAAAATTGATGAAACAAAAAGGGTTTTTAAAGGAGATTCTTAGCTTTCCACAAATATAAATTATGAATTTCTTTGAATTTAATAAATAATTATTATGTATTTTCTATTTGAATTATGACTAAAGTCCTAATTGATAGGCTGATTGAAAAACATCTATACCTTTCAAATGGTATCACATTTTATGTTTTGCATACTACAGGATTTAAAAAAGAAAATTTGAATTTGATGAAGTTTGACCAAGTTAAGGTGGTCAGACATATGAGTTTTTTATATTTTTTAAAAGTTGTAATAAAAAAATCATAATTAATTATTTACTTGGGAATCAATTACAAAAAAATATGCATCACATTGGGACATGAGTCCTCTACTTATATCTGAAATATTATAAAAAAATATTATCATTTTATTGTGGATAGGGTGGTCAGATAGACACCTACTTATTTTTTCCCTAAAATTTAAGTACTACTGCATTGAAATTTCAAATTTTCACCAAATAGATTTTTTTTAACTTAACCTAGTAGTTTAGAAACTACATTCAATTTGATACAGATTCTATTCTTACATATTTTTTGAAATAATAAAGATAACTTATTCAAAATTTTACGTCAAGTTGCCTAACTCCGATTTTCTAAATTTTCATCGCCACTTAAGGACCTATTTTTTCCATGATGATCTTGCACGTACTTAGGAGTCAAAGACATGATCTAAACCAGCAAAATTGCATTAAATTTATAAAATTTCTACAAATGCAACATTCAGTACCATAACGACATAGTAAAAATTATCAAATATCCTAAGAAAACAGAAAGGCCAAAAAAGGGCATAGTCTGTAAGTTCTTTGCAATAATCTAAAAAGTAATAAAAGGCCTTGTTCTTCCACCAATTTCTCTGTCAAAATCTGAACCCCTGCTATGGAAGAAAAAGTAGTATTTATAATAAAAATCCCTAGCTTGGTGAGCCAGTAATAGAAAAATATCATTCGATCATGAGCAATGATGTATGCAGTAATGTTTTTCCTCGGTCATTGCAACGGAAATATATTCTAGCCATGAACAAGGTTGCCCATTGCTAGATGCATCCCCTGTGAATGATCACAGTGGTCCTAGTAGACCAGAGTGTTGACATGTGTCCCCTCCTCATGACAGTGGTTATAATACATGGCAACTACTTGAGTTCATTGTTGGCTTCCTTCTCCAGTGCGATGAGTCCTTTAGAAGATTCAGGTGGACAATGGTCGGGGTCTGATTCTCATCCTTCCTTCCATGCAATGAAAAATTAAACATTTAAGACACATTGGGGTCTCCCAAACATTTGGCATTGTACGTGGGGGCCACCAAGGATTCTGTATGGACCGATGTCATGTGGCATGTTGTCGAGGCCTGATAGGGAAGTGAAAGGAAGAAAAATTGGAGAGTGTGAACTTCCAACATATGGAAGCATGGTGGGGGATTTTGAAAAGTGAAGGAAAGGATCCTTGTGAAGAGTGCCCAACTTACAAGTGGCAACATTAAGGTAAAGCCTAAAATTTCTTTCAATAGGATGGCATGGTCAATGATTAACATAAAATAAAATAACTTGAAGGGACCTTGGGGAAATTTATATTCACATTATCTATGGCAAGGATAGAGGTATTGGAAAAAATTTCAGTACTCATAGGTCTTGTAGATGTGCCAATTCTTCATGGATTTGGATTATGTTTTCTTGAGGGATACTAGCAACCAATGTTTCAACACTTGTCACATTGCTTGTATGTAAAGTGGGCATAGGAACAGAGTTTTCAGAGGTATTTTCCATACCTAGTGCACTAGTGTCAACACTATGAGTGAAAGAGCTAGACAACCCAAGATCCACAATGAGTGTGCTATCATGGGATGACATGAGTCTCAAACTACATCTCACTATAGTATTAGGAATAGGACACCAAGTTGTAAAGCTCATGTAAAGGACAATCAATGAATGCAATATAAATGAAATGAACACAAGATAAACTATATGATTTAATTCGAATTCTTGAAATGAAACCAATTTTTAAAATATTGCAAATGACAATAATTCTGCAAACTAAAATAGTAATCTAAAGACACCAATCAGAAGCACAAATGATAAGATTTTAGTGTTGTAAAATGTAGATTCATACCTAACCATGGACTAATATTCCTAGGTGGGAATATGGGTCCCACTTAGGGTTTTCGATAGGTTCAAATAGTGAAAAAAAGATAGAAAAAAATACCTAGAAAATTAGATAAACGACTTGTACAGGGACTAAATCTCTTATGTGTGTAAATGAATCCTAGATTATATTTTTTAAACTAGATTCAAAAAATTCTGAGTTGATTTAAAGGTGTCTAGGTTGTATGATCAATTGACTAGATTTTCAATGAAATTTAATGATGTAAAATGGAAAATTGCAACCTATATGCACTTTTCACTAATGCAAAATTTAGAAGTCCTAAATGCAATTCAACTAATGTAAATCTAATGGAAATTTAATGCAACCTATATCTAGGAATACAATGTTTTCCAAATCAGAAATTAAGGGTCCAAAGGTCGGGTTCGCTAGAATGAACTCAAGGGAAATAGGAGTCCACCTTTTAGGAGATGGAAATTTGAGACCTATTTTACGCTTTGGTTCATGAGGAACCTAGATTTATCAACCAAAAAACCTGATTTAGGAAATTATCTAGAGGTTTTCTATTCAAATTAGATGGGGTTTCACCATTAAATGAAGTTTCAAAGGAGAAATGCAAACACTTATGCATAAAACTCTAGAAACTTAAAAGAATAAAATTAGATTAATGAACTATAATGAAATAGAAATTTACCTAGTAGATAAATGGATTAAGTATCGGTTTTATAACCCATAAATTCTACCTTTTGGAGTCCATTGGGATTGATACCCTAGGCTAGGTGATTTAGTCCTCCTATACGATTCTAGGCAAAATTTGAAATCTTCTGGCGATTGATCAAGATTTACAAAAAGATGTCAAAAGGGATATATAGGAACTCATATGCTAGGAAGGGTGATTTAGTCTTGTTACTAGGGTTTGAATGATATTTTTGTAGCCTCTAGTGATCTTATATAGCTTTCGTCTTGTCCAATCTCTAAGTCTGAAAGTATGAATTATGACTTGCATGTGATTTTTCGTGAAGATGACAACTACTTGAAAACTTGTGCAAATTTTCCTTCAAAGGATCTTCAAGCTCAAATTCACCTAGATATACAAACACATCAAGAGGGAAGATTTTTTTTTGTCAGGGAATGGGTTTTTGCCTTGGTCAAGCCCCATTTTGGTAATTAAACATTGAAATGAAATGAAATAGAATGAAGGAATGATGAATGAACAAATGCAATGTTGCAACTCACCAAACCCTTGAGATAAAGGTTGAAAAATTGTGTTAAATGGCTAGCATGAATGTGGATCTTGACTCTTGATTCAATTCTTGAAGATTTTTCTCGAATGCTTGTTTGAATCATGAAACCTACATCACAAATGTTAGCCCAAAAACACACATGATGCATGAAAAATTTGACATGAAGCTTGAATCTTGAATATAGCTCCAAATTCTTAATGATTTTTTATTTAATTCTCTAGTAAAATTCTCATAATATCACTTGAATTTTCTAGGATTGCTTGAAATTGTTTTTTAGTAGAAATTAGGTGAAATAACCTTGCATTTATACTTGTTTATGCCTAATTTCTCAAAATTATGACACTACAAGATGACATCTAATCTAGGATAATAAAATCCTACCAACAATTTGAATTAAAATAGGTTCATGTTAAATTAATTTTCATACACCAGATTGGGTGTATGAGTCCTAGTGGTTTAAACCTGGGACATATATTTTGAGAAGTGTCTTATTCTGATGTAACATATAAAATCAGGCCCCAAGACCTAGGTGGGACGCATACTCCCAAAGGGGTGTATGAGTTCCAGATCCCTAGATCTAGCACACAACCAAAAACATTAATTTATTATTTGTCATTTGTTAAGTGTCAAGATTATCCTCAAAAATATGCATTTAATTAGGCTTTTGGGTGTAAAATAGGACCAATTAAGGCACAAATCAGCCAAATTTCAAGAGGGAGGACCCAAACAAGTGTGAAAATGTAAATGGATACATTTTTCTACACTACATTAATTTAGAATTATTCTCTTGCATATAACTATTTAAAAGATGTAGAGATATCATTTTCAAGGTAATCTTTTGAATTATATTACAAATTCAATAAAAGATAAGAACATCAAAAATGATATCTCTTGACATATTTTGCATAAATTTATCTAAGATAGGCATGTCAATAGCATCCATCTGTGTTGTATTTCTCTTTAAAATATAATAAGAATAATTTCTAGACCTCCAAAAATGTGTAATGATAAGATAAAATAAAAATAATAATTTAATCATTAATACTCATCAAAATGTGCCATAAATATCACATTAATTGTGAAACAATAAAATGTTTTAGATTCATAGAAATAAATTTGTAATAAGTATAAGAAATTATTTATCTTTAAGGAAATTCAGTCTCTCTTCCTCAACTTTTCATTTTGAATTTTTTTATCTTTTCATTGGGATATGTAAATGGTGGTAGTATTCATAATATTTCAGAGGAATTCTCATGAGACATAGTCATGGATTATAAAGCTATTATTTTAGCTTATCTTATATCAATTATGAATTTTAAAAGAGTTAGAACTTATTATTGTTGTATTATCAATGATTAAGGCAACCATAATGGTAGTTGGTTGATGCATCTATATCAATATAATTATAATTGTACATTGATTTATTACACAAATGGAATCCTTAAGTAACTATCAAAAATTTAAACATAATATTTGTTTCTAGTTTTGGTGGGGAATTCCTAGATTTTTATATTGTATTTTGAATATACTTTACAGTTCCATTTGTTCACACTATGGTGTTTAGCAATTCCTTTAAAGTGGGGGCATACATTGGCATTATTTTTTTTGCATTTTTTTCATTTTCATTGTTCTTAGTGCAACCTTCTATCTTTAGATGATGCATTTTTTTTTGTGGATGAAATTGGGTGTGATATCTTTCATGAGCATGATCTCCCTTAGAATATTGCATTCCTCTTAGTGGCTTGATGTGACACACTACATCACCTAAGTTGTGAATTTTCTATTCTTTGATTGGTCCTCTCTTGGGGACATTAGGCACAATGTTCCCTAAGTTAAAGATCTTGCATGAAATAAGGAAGACTCCTTTGACCATTTCCTTTTTTTTTCATTTTTCATTTGTTTTTATATGGCCATATTGCATAACACATCTTGCATGCCTGTGGCACCATGTTTTTTGTTCATGAGCTCCAAGCATATGAAGTTTTTCTTATCCCATGAAGCTTGAAAACTAAATCACTTCTATTTGTGTGGCACCTTATTAAATTTATCTAGAGGTATAACTTTGGTATAGTTGAGTGAGAAGCCCAATCTAATACATGAATTTCCCCATAGCCACTTGTGTGTGTGTGAGTACATACCATCCATGAGTGTATATTTCTCACCCGACTAACAACCATGAGTTCCATCACCTCAGAGTGAGTATGCATTTTTCTCAGAAAAATAGCCTAGATCTGATCCTATCATGTTGGAAAAATAGTTGAAACTTGATCCACCTTTTTATTTTTTCTCATTTGTACTTCTCTTCCTTCTAGTTATTGACATTACATGATCGTTTATCTTGTTCTACTACAAATCACACACCTTGTGTTTGTCCTTATATTCTTATGTTAGTTTGACTTAATTTCTCCTTGATTGAGTGTTGTAAGGTGTTTTACACATCCACATTAGGTCTTGGGCTCATTTTAAGATAAATTCACTTAACTTTTCCCTAATTTAATGTTGTAAAATGTATTTATTTATATCTTCAAATTAAATTTGGGAGGCTTGTAAATCAAGTGGACCTAATCTAGTGTTGTAATGTGTCTTTCACATTCACATAGGATTTAGGACCCTTATAAGCTAAATAGATTCAATTTTGCATTAATTTAGTGTTGTAAAGTGTATTTATTTAAACTTTCACATTGAATTTTGGGCCCTATTGCATTTATAACTTTTAAATCATCATCAATAGGCCCCCATGACCCTATATTGTTCATCCCAAGGCATGTTTTGGTCAAAAATATGACAAAATAAACATATAAACTTAATTTATGCATTCACCACTTTGGGCGAATGAGTCCCATTTGAGCTATTTTCGAGGTTTGAGTGAGAAAAATTAGGTTTTAAGTTCAAATATCTTCAATGTCAACCTTGGGGATAAAATTAATAGTCATGTGAGTGGCTTGCCTATATAAACAAGCTTCCAAATAATTATTTCATCCTATGTAATCTAAGCAACAACATACTTTCATGTCATCAAGTCAAGTAAGCAAGGGTTAAGCATTCAAGGTCATTTCTAAGATCATTCAAGGGAAATATTCTTCATCAATTGTTGCATCAATTAAAGATCTATCATCATGTCAATCATATCAAGAATCAAACATGTTAGTCAACTAGTGTTGTGATGTAGCATTGAAGATCCAAGACCATTCTATTCTTATTGTCAAAGATCAAGATCTACATCCTTCATGGCCATTTCATGATTGAGTTGCATATTTATAGACATCATCATTCAAGGTATTATTTTCCATGATTCATTCTCTTTGTTTCATGTTTCGTTCCTTCATTTCATTATTTCATCATTTGGTTTAATTACCTAAACGGGGTTTGACCAAGGCAAACCCCCATTCCCCAACAATCAATATTTTCTCTCTCTTTCTTTGTGTGATTTTAGATCTAGGTACTTGGAAGTATTGCAGATCATTGGAGAATAGGTTTCAAACTTGGAGTCATCTCCCTATTTGCAAAGTCAAAATATTCACAAAAGGTCACTTATAGCCTCAAAAATCAAGGTTTCGAATCTAGGTACCTAAAGGAACATAAATAGAAGAATAAGAGGAGAAAATAAAAACTTTTAATTTATGGAAAAGACAAACTGGATTCATTCACCACAAGTGGCGAATGAGTCCCATTTTTGGTCAATTTTGAGATTTTTACAGTTTCAGATACCCTTTCTTGAGAAACCTATTCCTATGCAGAAACCCCGATCTAGGACTAATTCTCCTAGATTGGTGAATGAGTGCCAATGGGCCAAAAATTTAGAATCAACATAATTTAAAATCTTCATTCAAGCCTCTACAAGTTTCTAGGTGCACACTTTGAGTTTTACAACTTTCTGTTTTGTTTCATTTTCATTTCTAAGTCATCTTGCATATCACATTGTGTTTTCCAAAATTTCCTTTTCCAAGTCCAAACTTGGTGGTGAACCCCTTTTTTTTTGTAATTCAATCCCCCTAGAACATCCCCTTTGTTATATTTGAATCATCTTTGCATTTAAATCTCAAGGGCTTGTTCTTGAATTTGAAGGTAGGAGATTGTTACCCTAGGTCCTAAACCCTAGTGAAGTACACAATTTTCTTCTTTAAAAACACAAAGAGAGCAAAAAAAAAGAACAAATATCTGGGTCAACATGGAAGATATATGAATATCTCAACCCCTTGCGTCATCCGTAAAAGGAAAAAGAAGAGACAAAATGAAAATAAAAAGGACAAGAAAAAGAAAAAGCTTTTGGGTCAACATGGAAGAGACATGAATGTCTTGATGCCTTGCATCATCCCCAAAAGGAAAACACAAGATAATATGAAAAGGAAAATATAACAAAAAAATTTATATAGAGAAGAATGAAGGTACAAGTAAAGGAATTCCACAAAGAAAGAGAGAACTCCACGAGGTATCACAGTATGCACATAAAATCAAACAAAATAAAATGAAAAATAAATAATGTGAAAGAATAGTAAGGCATATGCGAGTCAATCTATGAGCAGGGTGTCTACATCCCAATCATGTTCATTGTATATTGAGGCTGGAAAACTAGCTAAAGGGACAAGAGAAAGTGTCAAACTGGGAGAAGCATTAGGTTCAACATTCTTTGCAGGAGATTTGTTATCTAGGCTCATGGAAGATGAAAACAATGTATTCAATTCATTATGCACCTCTTCATCAATTTTAGCAACCTCGTCAAAGTCATCTAGGTTAATCACAATAGGAGGTCAAAGGATAATTTCCATGGAAGAATTCAACTCTTCTTGTGGTTGTTGTATTGGATTGTTTTATTTTGGTGAAGGGGGAGGCTGGTCATGCATTGCTTCAGTCAAGTTTGGATTTTTTTTTCTTTGTTTAATTCTTCATGTAACTTGCGAGCAAGGGCATGACATCTATGCCTATGTTGTCAAGCACCTCTATTTCTTTTAATTTTTTTTTGAGTTTTGTTTTTGTAGGAGCAGGTTGGTCAACCATAGGTTTATTTTCTTCCCTAAGAGGAGGAATAGAAGGAACCACATGAGATTTTTTGACCACTTTCTCTTTGACTTTGTATACTTGTTTTACTCAAGGAGGTGTGATGGGGTTGTTTTCATTGTCTCTTGGTCGTTTGTAGGAGGTAGGTGAATTTTTTTTTTTAGGGTGGTTCTAGTTGTTTGGGACTTGTCTAGGTCCAAGCATGGTTTCATCTAGGATGGTAGGCTAGACAGTGGTTAGGGACATGTTTCAGAGGGATAGTTTTTATATCTATTTTTCCTTGAACTTTTGATAAGATAGGATGAATAATTCTTCTCTTGGTTTTATAGGTTCCATAGGCTCAGGCCAAAATACATCTAAGGAAAAGTTTCCTTTGGAGGACAAGGGGTTAAAACCACAATGATGGACAATGAATATTTCATTATCAAAGATAAATTTAAGCAATTATGCACAATTGAAGGGACCGCTTTCATGGAGTGAAACCATGGGTAGCCTAGCTTCACATGAAATTTGTCTGATTGTGAGATGATGGGGAATGAAGTATCTAATTCTTTCCGTCCTATTTGTAATGGAAGAGTGATTGATCCCATCATAGGACAAGAAAAACTATTTTATGTCTTGATCAATTCTTTCAGTTTATCATATATGTCTTGATAAAGCTCATGTGCAAAAGTAAAAAATCCTCACTGATCAAATTCTCTCCACAAGTGGAATATACTAGTATCCCATTAGTGAGCTTATTATAGATACAACCAACTATGTGAAGAGAACCATCAGGTGCATGTTGAAGTATATCCTTAGAGGATAAATCAATGTTTAGAGGATTCTTAGTTCAGCCCTTACGAGGAATGATGTCTATCAGTACCACCATTTCATCCATAGGATCATTATCTATAGCATCATGTTGAATAGAATCATTTTTATCATCATCCTTATCAAGATTCATCACATCATTCTTTGTAGTTTCATTGGCTTTGACAAATGATTGCAAAGTTTGGTTAGCAGGGGCCATGGACTTATTTCATTGAGAGTATGTCTAACCCTAGTTTTATTGATGATGGCAAATGTCATTAGATCATCATGTTGATTTTGAATCTCAAGAGTAGGTAATTCACTTTGATGGAAAATAATATATAGGTTTGTGGCACTCATACCATCTAGCAAGGATTCTACATCATTTTATTTAATGAAAGGCGATACATCAATTTTTTGTAAAGCCTCTTGGAGCATCTCATGGTATGTAGGTGAAGTTTAAGTTGAATCCCAAAGAGATATCTTAGTTGAAGTGTTACAATTTTTTTCAAGAAGATCATACTCATTTCCATTGTGTTGAGGAAGATGAGGTTCATGATGGAGAATAGGTTGAGGAAATAGAATGGATTTTTCATTTTTTTTGGTTATTTATTGTTTTGAATGTTGTATGTGTGAGAAATTGTATGATAATTTATTTTTTGGAACACATTTTTGTGTGTATGGTTGTTTTGAGTGAGTTGTTTTTCAAATTTTAGGATATGACCAGGATATTTAGACTAGTTTGAAGGAGGCCCAGTAATGAGAGGATATTTATATTGACTTGAAGGACCTCTAATAATTATAGTAGGCATAGTTTGAGGTTGAGGAGTATAAGGAGGGTAAATGATGAGTTGTGGGATTACAATTTCAATTGAATTGACTATTTATTGATAATTTTCTATAAATTGGGGATCCAATGTGAGTTTTGAATCATCATCTATGCAATCCACCTAATTAGCATTCAAAGAGGCAATGGGTAAAGTGGTATTAGGAAATATATCAATGATCGCACCCTCTTGCACAATGATATACTCACAAGTAGGAGTGATATTAGGAGAGGCAACAATATGAGTTTCATGATTACAAATGTAAAGTGATGTTAAGTGATATATTGATTATTTTATTCTTTTGCACCAATATATTCTCATGGGTATGAAAAATCTTAGTCTGTCAAAGGCCAACATATATCCCTTTTGATGATATCAAATGGATTTTGAGTTAGCACCCTAATTTTTTTAAGATAAGCCATATATTTCTATATCAAAATTACATTTTATAAAGAAAATATATTGTTATGTCCTTTTTCTAGGGTAATACCATGAATAATGTGAATTAGAGAAAACTAGTGATGCATAGTAAAATCTAGAAGTTTCAGGACAAACTACCAGAAATAGGAATTGGATTTGAACAAAGATCAAAGATACATAGTTTTACACATAAAATTTGATGCCAAATTGAGTGGAAAGGGGCATGGGAACCCTAGACCAAAGGTACAATATTTTAATGGCATAAAATTTTAAAAATAAACTAAAGTACATCTAAGGATCCAAGGTGACATAGGTACAAGTCTGAAAGAAAATAGATTTCTTGAAATGCATGAAAACCTAGTTTGTCCATGTGAAGCACACACATGCATAAAATTTTATGTTTTTAAGGAAATATAATATGTTCAAATGGCAATCTCAAGAATTTAAAATGATGTAACTAACTAAATTCATCTTTAAAATGTTGAAATTTTTTTGAGCTTTTGAAATGAAAAAGACTACAAATATTTTGTTTTTCAATATTTTTTAATAAAACATGCATGCACTTTGACAAACAAAAAAAACTAAGATTGGACTTAGAGTGCACAATAAAAATAACTTATATCTAAGACCTAAACAAGGAAAACAAGATCTAAAATTATGTAATTAAATTCAAAATATTTTTCTATTATGCTCTAAATTAAATCTGCCAAATTGTTTAATGTGTGATGAAAAAAGAATACAAATTCTTAATTTTAGAAATTAACTAAATGCAAATCACTAACAATATATTTAAATAGCTTAGGTTTTGAATCAATTTTCAAAATTTATACCATAAAATAGAATAAAATTCAAGTCTAGTATATGTAGGGTTCACTAAAAATAGAGTAGGAAAATAAATCCTAGATCCTACAAGTAGATTAACTAGGGTCAACTTAGGGTCATCCCACAATAATGGGTTACACTTTTTGGCCAAACTTGACATCGAAATCAACATTTTCAAAAAAAAATCACTTTCTGACACCTATAGTAGGTAAACTGTTAGGAATTTGAAAATTATTTAAACCAGTAATTTGTGAGATTTTTTTTGTAGATTTTAAATTTATTTTTTCTAAAAAAAATGATTTTTTTATTTTTTTTGTATCTCCTTTGATAACTAGTTTTTAATAGTAAACAACATTTATAAAAAGTGGTGTGTACTTCGGCTTGCATAAATTTTTTTCTAGAAAGGATAAAATTATAATTATTTTGAATTTAGGTTGGTAACACCAGTATCTAGTGCTTTCATTTTGTTTCATAACGTTTTGTTGAATATTTTTCTATTTATTAAGTTTTGAAGTCAAACCAATTACAAACTAGATAGAGGTGCACTTTGGCTCACATAATTTTTTTGGTATGTAATGAAATTTAATTTTTCTATTTTTGTTGGAACGAGGACATCAATACCTAGTGTGTATATATTTTTCAATATTTGTTCTCTCAAATTTACTATTTTTCTACAATGCTTTTTCACTAAACTTGATGTTTGATGAAAAACCTGTGTTTAGTAAAACTAAAAACTAAAGTATAAAATAAAAACCAAATATATTAAATTTATATTTGTTGGAAAGCACGTTTTGACAACTACAATTCTCCACCTTGGTTTATCAATTTGAATCCATTTTCACCTCCTTCCCGGGCTTCAATAGTCAAAAAAATGCATAAATTTTGAAATGGTGGGGGAAAAAGGGTTGAAAAGGTTCATTAGAAACCCCTTTTAATGAAGGGTTTGAATGACATGAACCCCCCCATATGTGCAAGGGGGGTTCATTAGAAGGGGCTGAGGGGAGGGGGTTCACTAGTAGGTGGGGGTTCATTCGAACCCCCTTCATTGGAAGGGGTAAGCCATTTTAATTTTTTTTATGGGAATTTCTAATTTTTCTTCATGGAAAAAATTGTAACCCACTATTGTGGGTTTACCCCTTATTTTCTTGCCTCTACATTCAAACACAAATCAACTAAGGTTTGCTGATTGACTTGTTGTGACAAGAGAGAGCTAATCTCCTAGGGTTTGGTTATTTTGAAGTGGAAAGAAGAGGAATTTTATGTGTGTTTTAATAAGCCTATTTGACATAAACCTTACATCTAAAAATATAATTTATCATAGATGAAAATGAAATTTGATGAAACTATTATAGATCTAGATAATGGTGACACAAAGGAATATACAATTGAAACCTATGCCTAAATTTTAGGGTGGAACCTTTGAATATGTAAGTGGGTGATGATATATATTTGCATCCACTTTCAAAGAGATTCCACTCAAGGATAACCCTAGAGATCTCAATGCAAAGGAGATTGATATCTTGTAATAGGATTGTCCTAGAGGTTGAATGATATGTAATGAGGGGTTCACCACCAAGTAAGAACCTGGAAAAATAAATGAAATGCAAGATGAAATGTTTAACCTAGTTTGATGCAATGCTTCACTAAATTCCCTAGAAATGTAAATAAAACAAAACTGAAAGTTATAAAATTGAAAGTGTGTATGGGTATATGCAAGATCATCATGGAAAAAACAAGCCCTTAAGTGGCAAAAAATTTAGAAAAATCAAAGTTCGGCAACTTGACATAAAAATTTGAATAAGTTATCTATATTATTCCAAAAATATGTAAGAATAGAATTTGTAGAAAATTGAATGTAGTTTCTAAATTACAAAGTTTATTTACAAAAAAATAACACCTATTTGGTGAAAATTTGAAATTTCAATATAGTAGTACTTACATTTTAGAAAAAAAATAAGAAGTAGGTGTTTGTCTCACCACCCTAACCACATTAAAATGATAATATTTGTTATAATATTTTAGATATAAGTAGAGGACTCATGTCCCGATGTGATGCATATTTGTTTGTAATTTTTTTCCAAGTAAATAATTAATTATAATTTTTTTATGACAAATTTTAAAAAATATAAAGACTCGTATGTCTGACCACCTTAACTTGGTCAAAACTTCATGAAATTCATTTTTTTATTTTTTAATCTTATACTATGCGAAGCATAGAATATTACACATGTTTTGGATTCAAAAAATATGATAGTGTTTGAAAGCTATAGATGTTTTTCAATCAGCCTAAAATTCAAGACTTTAGTCATAATTCAGCAAAAAATGAATAATAATTATTTATTAAGTTCAAATTAAAGCATAATTTATATTGGTGGAAACCTGATAATCTCATTTAAAACCCTTTTTATTTCATCAATTTTGGGTTAAAAAAAGTCGTTAGCAACATACCCATCATATTGCCACTTTTTGGCCCATCATGATCCTACACATACTCGTACCTTGAAACTTGTTGGAGATGGAAGGTGGGGGTTCATTAGAAGGTGGGGGGGTTCATTTGAACCCCCTTCATTAGAAGGGGTAAGCCATTTTAAATTTTTTGATGGGAATTTCTAATTTTTCTTCATGGAAAAAATTGTAACCCACTATTGTGGGTTTACCCATTATTTTCTTACCTCTACATTCAAACACAAATCAACTAAGGTTTGATGATTGACTTGTTGTGACAGGAGAGAGATAATCTCCTAGGGTTTGGTTATTTTAAATTGGAAAGAAGAGGAATTAATGTGTGTTTTAATAAGCCTATTTGACATAAACCTTACATCTAAAAATATAATTTATCACAGATGAAAATGAAAGTTGATGAAACTATTATAGATCTAGAAAATGGTGACACAAAGGAATATACAATTGAAACCTATGCCTAAATTTTAGGGTTGAACCTTTGAATATGTAAGTGGGTGATGATATATATTTCCATCCACTTTCAAAGAGATTCCACTCAAGGATAACCCTAGAGATCTCAATGCAAAGGAGATTGAGATCTTGTAATAGGATTGTCCTAGAGATTGAATGATATGTAATGAAGGGTTCACCACCAAGTAAGAACCTGGAAAAATAAATGAAATGCAAGATGCAATGTTTAACCTAGTTTGATGCAATGCTTCACTAAATTCCCTAGAAATGTAAATAAAACAAAACTAAAAGTTGTAAAATTGAAAGTGTGTATGGGTATATGCAAGATCATCATGGAAAAAACAGGCCCTTAAGTGGCAAAAAATTTAGAAAAATCAAAGTTAGGCAACTTGACATAAAAATTTGAATAAGTTATCTATATTATTTCAATAATATGTAAGAATAGAATTTGTAGCAAATTGAATATAGTTTCTAAATTACAATGTTTATTTAAAAAATAATAAAATCTATTTGGTGAAAATTTGAAATTTCAATATAGTAGTACTTAAATTTTAAGGAAAAAATAAGAAGTAGGTGTTTGTTTGACCACCCTAACCACATTAAAATGATAATATTTTTTATAATATTTTAGATATAAGTAGAGGACTCATGTCCCAATGTGATGCATATTTGTTTGTATTTTTCTCCAAGTGAATAATTAATTATAATTTTTTTATGACAAATTTTAAAAAATATAAAGACTCGTATGTTTGACCACCTTAACTTGGTCAAAACTTCATGAAATTCTTTTATTTTTTATTTTTTAATCTTATAGTATGCGAAGCATAGAATATCACACATGTTTTGGATTCAAAAAATATGATACTGTTTGTAAGCTATAGATGTTTTTCAACCAACCTAAAATTTAGGACTTTAGTCGTAATTTAGCAGAAAATGAATAATAATTATTTATTAAGTTCAAATTAAAGCATAATTTATATTGGTGGAAAGATGATAATCTAATTTAAAAACCCTTTTTGTTTCATCAATTTCGGGTTAAAAAAAGTCGTTAGCCACATACCCATCATATTGCCACGTTTTGGCCCATCATGATCCTACACATACCCGTACCTTGAAACTTTTTGGAGATGGAATAGAGCTCTAAAATCCTAAAAAATATTTTTAAACCTAGTGTGACTCATTCACCATTATGGGAGAATCAGTCTTAAATCTGGGTCTTTGTGCAGAATCAAGTTTTGGCCAAATGGGTATCCAAATCTACAAAGATATCCAAAAAAAACCTATAGTGGGACTCATTTGCAAATTGTGGCAAATGAGTCTAGTTTGAATCTTCTATAAATTCAAAGTTTTGATTTTCTCTTCTTAGTCTCCTCAATCTGCTCCTCTAGGCTCTCATATTTGAAACCCTGAATTTGGGGCTGTAAGTGACTTTTTGTGATTTTGACCTTGCCAATCAGGAGACAACTCCAACAAGCTTGTAACCTAATATTCAATGATCATCTAGTCTCTAAAGCACCTAGATGTGCAATCACACAAACAGAGAGAGAGAGAGATAAAAAGTGTTGATTGTTAAGGAATAGGGTTTTGCCTTGGTCAAACCCATTTTAGATACTTAAACCAAATGATGAAATAATTAATATCAAACATGAAATATAGGAATGAAACATGAATAATGATACCTCGAATGATGCCTTGTAGATGATGTCTTATAAATCTGCAACTCAATAATGAAATGGGCATGAAGGATGCAGGTCTTGATCTTGACAATAGGGATAGAACAATGCTTGGTCTTGGATCTTCAATGCTACATCACAACACTAGGTCAATAACATGATTGATTCTTGATAATCTTTGACATGATGATGGATCTTTAATTGCTACAACAATTGATGAAGAATTTTTCCTTTGAATGCCTTAGAAATTATCTTGAATTCTATTTTGATGATCATGGAATGCTTAACCCTTGCTTTCTTGGCTTAATAATATGTAGGCATGTGTTGCCTGGATGAAATAAGGATTTGAAAGCTTGTTTATATAGGCAAGCCATCAAATGACCATTAATTTGATCCCCAAGGCTAAAATAGGATAAATTTGAACTTAAAACCTATTTTTTTCTCGCTCAAACCTTGAAAATAGATTAAATGGGACTCATTCACCATTCTAGGTGAATGAGTCCCACTTGGATGGGACTCATTTTCCCAAGGTGGCGAATGGGTCCCATAGGGGCTATTTTGCATGCTAGAATGTTGAGGAGTGACCAAATTAAGCTCATATGTTGATATTGTCAAGTTTTTTATTCAAAGATGAATTGGGATGCACAATATGGGGTCATAAGGGACCGATTAATGATTATATTAAGGTTATAAATGAAAGAGGGTCCAAAATCCAATGTGAAAGTGTAATTATACACGCTTTAACTAAATTAAGGAAAAATCGGGTCTATTTAGCTTAGAAGAGCCCTAAATCTCATGTGAATGTGTAAAAAACTTTACAACACTAGATTAGGTCTACATTATTTAGAAGCATCCAAAATTTAATGTGAATATGTAGATAAATAAATTTTACAACATTAAATTAAGGCCATGTTAAGTTAATTTAGCTTAAAAAGGACCCAAGACCTAATCTAATTAAGTCAAATTTATCATTAATTATTCTCAAATTGAGAAAGGGAAAAGGGATAATTTTTTAGTGACTCCATTTAGCCCCCACTTTAGTGACAGGATGAACTTGCTTCAAACTCACATGAAAGTAGACATTCAAGAGGGGTCCAAGTGTACCAATACAGATGGTCTAGGATAAAAAATATCGACGAGGTAACCAAGACCCTAGGATCCAAGATCCTAAGTCAAATCGACATAAGCACAAAAGGACACACAAAAGGTGTATGAAATGCAGAAAAATATTATACACAAACATGCAATGTCCATAACTAGAAGAAGGAAAAGTAAAATTAAAAATGAGGTGGATCAAGATTCGACCATTTTTCCAACATTATGTGGATCAGATCTAAGCTATTTGTCCAAAAAATCATACTCACTTTGGGGAAACAGAACTCTTGGTTGTTTTTTTGGTGAGAATTCCTAACAAGTGAGACACATTCACTCATGGCTAGTATGCACTCACACACACAAAAGTGGCTATGGGGAAAGTCATGCCTTGATTGGGCTTCTCGCTCAAACCATGCCAAAGTTATACCTCCTAATAAATTTGATAAAGTTCCACACAAAAATGATCTTTGAGCTCCACGAGGCAAGAAAAACCTCATATGCTTGAAAAATCATAGACATTGTGAATTAGTGTAAGGTATGTTCAAAGGTATTTTTCTTAGTTCATGCGAGGTCTCTTGTTAGGGAACATTGTGATTAATGTTTCCAAGAGAGGACAAGTCAATGAAATATCATGCTCTTGGAGGAAATCAAACCCAATGACACCACCAAGAAAAGGACACATTGCAAGAAGAAATAAAATCACATAGTGAAACATGAGTTTTGATGTATGCCCCCACTTTAAAGCAGTTTCTAACACAATTACTATGAGAAATTTCTTTAAAGTAGAATAAGACATGTTAGATTATTTGGAAATCCCTATGCCAAGTCATATGTTTCCAATAAGCTACATCATGAATAAGTATGTCATATGTGAGAAAAATTGAGGCATGTTGTCCACCTCCCAATCTTGGTCTTATATGTACATGAAATGTGATCAACTAGCCAAAAGAGACAATGAAAAGTGACATACAAGGACAAGGCTACCAAACCCCTTGCCCCACTTAGTGGAGGAAAAGGATGAGCTAAATATGATGAGAATAAGTATCACTTAGAGGAGTTAGGTGCTTCAAGACAAGGAAGAGCACTACACTCCTTGAGATGTTGAATTTGATTACTCAAAGCCTTACATTCATCAATGGTATGACCATGAACTCTATGATATGCACAAATTGACTTCTTGTAGTAGAATTTATTTCGTGTTCTTGGAGGGAGGGATATCAAGAAATCTTGGATTAGTTTTTCCAAGATAATCTCTTAATCAAAAGTGGTGGATGTTTCATTATTTTGAGACAAATATATCTCTTTCTTAGTATTAAGTGTCATATCTACACAAGACTCTTTAGATTGTGAGATTTTTTTCTCTCCTTGAAAGGAGGATGTAAAATCTAGCGAATTCAAATCATTAGCATTTTGTGGGATGAAATTGATATTATGTGAAGATTTATATATTTCTTACAAATGATAACAATCAGGACCACTAGTGTCTATCAATTCATGATGCACTACTATTAAGGTCAGCTTAGAAGAATCTTTTGTTAGGGTGTTGATGTTAAGTGAAGGTTTGTTCAATGGTTTCATTTCTATGAAAGGACAATAACCAAGACCCCAAGTTTTTTATTGCATTTTAGTCTTTATATGGTTGCAAATACTTTGTTCTCTAGCACCACATCCTTTTCCACTATACCCAAGTTATTTCATAAGTTCATAATCTTTTCCATAAATATTTTTCATTTCTTTTGGATCTGGTGGTTGTTCATGGTTGATTTCATCAAAGTTTGTTGTGTAATATATTATCTTTTTTTCTAAAGTGGTTGAGGTGGATTCTTTCTAAGGGTTTTTTGAATTTTTTGTTAACATTACCACTTTATCTTTTCCCTTTTCAGAGTCTTTGTGCATGATATATTCTCCCATGAATGTTGGTGTGAAGTCTACGGAGCCCCAATCATCTTCTAATAGCTTCATGACTTCCTCAATATGTTTTTCTTTGTCTTTATGTTGTGTGGGTTCCACTTGTGTGGTTGGTGTTAATGTTGCCAAAGGATTGTCCTTGACTTTCTCAATGTTGAAACAACTGTTTGGGTTAGGGTCTCCTTCAAGTATGTACACTTTGTTTTTATAGACATACTTCATTATAAGATGAAGAGTAGAAGGCACCCCATTCATTGCATGAATCCATGACCTACCTAGAAGGATATTATATGAAAGATAATGAGGCATAACATGGATTGATGTTTCTAATGTCGCCTTTCTAGTTGTAATAGGTAAAGTGATCACAACAAACAATTTCTTTCTTATATTATCAAATCCTATAATAGATAAAGAATCAGGTTGGATGTTTGATTTATCGACACCAAACCTATCCAAAAGGGTCACACTACACACATTAAGGGAAAACCGGTTATCCAAAAGGGTTCTCTTTATCCCTTTTCTTTTGTATTGAGATATTATAATGAAAGCTTCATTTTGTTTTTGTACTTCCAAAGGGTGTAGTTCACTTTGGTGGAAAATAATGTCAGAATTTATTCCTTGAATCATGGCTGATGTCATTTTTCTGCACATTAGAAGGGATAGGAACCTATTGTAAAGATATTTGAAGTATAGTGTGATAATTAGGTTCAAAAAGATCGTACTCCTTCCCACCATGTGAAGGCAAATGAGGAGGACTGGGTAAGATAGGATTAGGCAAAGATAAGGTTGTTGGGGTTTGTTGTTGTGGTTGTGGATTGTTTCTAGTGCTATATGTATGAGCAATGGTGTTATGACTTGGCTACTATGAAACATTATTATTAGGTGGGTAGAGGATGAATTTAGGTTTATTTTGAGTTTGTGGTTTGTGTGATGGTGGTTAAATAATTAGAGGATTCTTAGGATGTCCCATAGGGTATTGAGGAGGTCCATTGATTGAAGGGGATCTAATAGACACTTACGTATTCATAACCTCAACGGTATTGGTTTGATTCATTTCTAATAAAGGGAAATCTAGAATCACCTTTCTACCATCATGTAAGGAAGCCACATGCTACTATTGTAATTTTCTTGTACCATGATATTCTCCATAGGACGAGAGTTTTTAGGAGAACTACAAACCAAATGTTCTTGACATTCAATGATTGGTTCTTCTAAAATAACTTCATTGTAAGGAATTTATCAATGGTTGGATTTTCTTGTTTATCAATAGTAGGGATATTAGGAGAAGGTTCTATTCGATTGTCCTTTTTTCTCTAACGTATCATTCTCTTGTGCCATATTATCTACCCTAATAGGAGATTTTGTAAGATTTTCATCACATTCTATGGTTAGGTTTTGTAAAGTAGCTTCATCAGAACTAGGGGATACATCAGGAGAAGGAGAATCATGCTTTCCAATGATTGGATCCTTGTATTCAAATAGATATTTCCAAATGGTAGGAGCATTAGGAAAGGGAGAAATGAGATTGTCATGAATTTCAATATATATTTTAACACTAAACTATCATATTCATTACAATGAAGGATATTAGGAGAAAATCCATTGTGATTATCATGATTATCTATAATTACATCCTTATGCCCTATAATGTCTTCCCAATTGGGTGAAGTAGGATTGTCAAAGCTCTTAGTAATTAGATCTCCTAACACCAACATATCTTCCTCACAAATGTAATTCTCATGATTGTTCATGATTCTAGTGTTGTCACAAGTAGGGGAAATTTTGGGAGAGGAATGTAAGATAAGTAAGGTGGTGGCAATGATTCCATCTTGTATTGTTATACTATCATCCCAAGGGGAATGAGGAGAAGAGAAAAAAAGACCACCATGATTCTCAATAATTGTATCTCCTTTCACCAAGATACCATCATCACTAAAAGGATAGGTATCGAGAGAAGAACAATTAAGATCGTCATCATTGTCCATGCTTATATCTTCTTCTATCAGATTATTCCCACAAATAGGATAGATAAAAGAGGGTGTAGGTTTAAGGAAAGCATGGACATGTCCACTCATTTTCGTATTAAGAGACTCACGTAGCTAGGCAATGCATTGAATGAATTTTTATTGACTAACTTTTTCTTTGCAAACTTGGAAAAGACCAAAGCTAAAAAAATTGAACAATAATCTATGTAAACTTAAAATGTAATGTAAAGAACTAAGATGAAATGAAATTTTTAGATTTCAAAAAGGTAATTTTCTAACTACACTATGCAATGATCTAAAAATGAAATGTTGTGAATGCAAATTTGGAATTAAGCAATGCATGAAATGGACCAATTTAAGCTAGATTTTGTAAAATGCATGAAACAAAAAATTCAACCAACTAGAACATATAATCAATGGCAGAAAATAGAAGTATAGAAAGAGGGTTTTCAGTGTTGTAAAAGGTAGTTTTAGATGTGTATAGGGATTGATTTTCCAAAGGTGGAAAATGTGTCAGAGTGGGGATTTTTTTCAAAAAATTCAGAATTTTTCAATTGATTTTTATGCTTTTTTATGTTGTATGATGTGTATCCTAAATGAAAATGTAGTTTTTAGAGGATTTTCAATGATTTGAAATGCCAAAATGCAACCTATATGTAATTTCACTAATGCAAAATTTGAAACCCTAGAATGCTAATTAACTAATGCAAACCCTAATGCAAACCCTAATGCAAAGATAATGCAAGCTAGATCTAGGATGATGATGGAATCCATATTAGAAAATAAGGTATTCTAAATGCAAGTTCACCAAAATAAAACCTCTAAAAATGTAAGCGGGTGATGATGTGTATTTTCACCCACTTTCAAAGAGATTCCACTCAAGGATAACCCTAGAGATCTCAATGCAAAGGAGATTGAGATCTTGTAATAGGTTTGTCCTAGAGGTTGAATGATATGTAATGAAAGTTTCACCACCAAGTAAGAACTTGGAAAAATAAATGAAATGCAAGATGCAATGTTTAAACCTAGTTTGATACAATTCTTCACTAAATGACCTAGAAATGTAAATAAATAAAAACTAAAAGTGTGCACCTGGAAACTTGTTGGATATGGAATGGAGCTCTAAATTATTGAAAATTTTGAGTTTTAAACCTGGTGGGACTCATTCACCATTTTGGGTGAATCAATCCCAGACCTAGGTCTCTACATAGGACCAAATTTGGTCAAATGGGTATCCAAATCTGCAAAGATCTCCAAAAAAAATCTATAGTGGGAATCATTTTCCACTTATGTCCAATGAGTCTAGTTTGAATTTTCTAAAAATTCAAAGTTTGGATCTACTCTTCACAATTTGGTCAATTTGTTCCTCTAGGTTCCCAGATCTAAAACCCTAAATTTTAGGGCTATAAGTGACCTTTTGTGAAGATTTTGACCTTGCCAATGGGGAGACAAATCCAACAAGCTTGTAACCTAATCTTTAGTCATCTTTTAGTCTCCAATGCACCTAGATATGCAATCACACAAATAAAAAGTTAAAAAGTGTTGATTCTTAGGGAATATGGGTTTTCCTTGGTCAAACCCCTTTTAGGTAATTAAGCCAAATGATGAAATAATGAACATGAAACATGAAAAATGATACCTTGAATGATTTCATGTAGATGATGTCTTATAAATCTGCAACTCAATCATGAAATGGCCATGAAGGATGTAGATCTTGATCTTGACAATAGGGATAGAACAATGCTTGATCTTGGATCTGCAATGCTACATCACAAAACTAGTTCAACATCATGATTGATGCTTGATAATCTCTGACATGATGATGGATCTTGAATTTCTGCAACAATTGATGAAGAATTTTGCCTTAGAAATAATCTTGAATGTTATTGTGATGATCTTGGAATGCTTAACCCTTGCTTGCTTAACTTGATAATAAGTAGGATTGTGTTTCTTGGATGAAATAAGGATTTTAAAATTATTTTTTATATAGGAAAGCCACTCAAATGACTGTTAATTTGATCCCCAAGGATAACATAGGAGAAATTTGAACTTAAAACCTAGTTTTTCTTGCTCAAACCTTGAAAATAGCTCAAATGGGACTCATTCACCATCCTGGGTGAATGATTCCAACCTAGATGGGAATAATTTTCCCAAGGTGGTGAATGGGTCCCACAGGAGCTATTTTTCCCCCTAAAATGTTGAGGGGTGAAGAAATTAAGGTCATATGTTGATATTGTTGAGTTTTTTTATTAAAATATGCCTTGGGATGCATAGTATGGGGTCATAGGGGCCTATTAATTATGATATTAAGGTTATAAATGTAATAGGTCCCAAAAATAAATGTGAAAGTGTAAATAAATACACTTTACAACACTAAATTAAGGCAAAATTGGGTCTACTTAGCTTAAAAGTGCTCTAAATCCCATATGAATATGTAAAACACATTACAACACTAGATTAGGTCCACTTTTTTTACAAGTCTCCTAAATTAAATGTGAAGATGCAAATAAATATATTTTACAACATTAAATTAAGGCCGAGTTAAGTTAATTTATCTTATAAAGGACACAAGACCTAATTTGGATGTGCAAAACACTTCAAAACACTAGATCAAGGTGACGTTAAGTCTGATTTATCATTAATTATTCTCAAATAAATCAAGGGAAAAGGGATACTTTTTTAGTGACTCTAGAGGGTTGAGGGCAATGGTAGCCTTGACCAGAGATTCTACTCTTCTGGGATCTGTAAACTTTAGATGATAGATTATAATCTTCTTTATGTTTCTTGTGACCTACTAACAAACATCTAGATCTAGCACACATGAAAAGAGGGGTAAAGGTTGCATTGTGTAGGGGGTTTCCTAATTCAAACTCCATTTTGGTGTTACCACCTCCATGAACAACAAATGATAATGATCAAGATGGCTTACCCTAGTTCAAGAAGAGGCCAAATGACAATAATTACATGAAATGATAAATGATAATGGAAATAGTTACCTTAGGTATGAAACCCTTGTCAAAGTGATGTTCAAATCATAATTTTCCACCAATGTTAGTTTGATGGATGCTTCAATTTCTTGAAGACCTGCAAGAGGTTAGTACTCACAAAACATAATAGATTGTTATAACTAGCATGTAGAAGATAACTCAATATGTCTTCACAATAAGTGCACCATAATAACATCTTGTTCATAATTTATTTTCTAATATTAAAATGAGAAGAAAAATTGTTTGTATATATGCATCCTAACTAGTATTTTTGATTATAGGCCAACCTAGGATCCATTTTAATTATCCAAAGATCGACATTAAAATATTAAATTTAAAATAGGTCAACAGTAGGATTTTTTTGTCCAAATTTGTCATGATGTTAGAGATTTAAATATATTTTTGTAATCTAGCCCCAAAATGAATAAATTATTAATATATCTAGGTTCATACAAAAAGTAGGGTATCCATGTAGTGTGAAATTATTAGGGTCAACAATTTGCAATGCTACAACTACATTCCACAACTAATGATTTTAATTTGATTTGGTATGTTTACAATGATTTTGTAGGTAGCATAGATGATATGGATATTATGTTTTGATGTGTTTTTTACTTTGGATTTGGTGATCTCATGGGCTTTAAAGAAGTAGCCTATCATAACAAGTTCATTAGCTAAAATATAGTATGGGAAAATAACATCAATAGCATGTTAAAAAATTTGGATGCATTAAGTATTATTATATTTAATGCATGATTAAGAGGGTTCAACACTAATATTTGATGATAACAAGTCATCAAATGTATTATAAAAAATCATAGTTTTCATAAGAGATGGAAGCACATTGATGTAAAGTGCTATTTCCTTCAAGAACTAGTGTACAATAAAGAAATCTACTTAGATTTTTATACATAAAAAGATCAATTGGCTAATATATACCAAAAGGAATTAGCAAAAAATATTTTAAATGCCTAAAATTTTGAGTGTTATGGATGTTGAATTAGTTTGGTAGTAGAAATTAAGGGTGAGTGTTAAAATAAACTTGTAATATTTCCCACAATTAATAATTGTTGTCTACTGTAGTTTTAAATAAAGAGAAAATCATTAAATTTTGTTTAATTAGTTGTACAAAAACATATAACCATGCAACAAATATTAAATAGTTTTTAATTTATAAATCCTCTATATAGTGATGCATTTTGTAATGTTTATAATCATTGATTGAAACGAATCAAAATATTTGTATAAATATTGTAAGATTCCAAATTACTTCTATTCTCTAATTTTTACCAAAAATATTAATTTTTTGAACTGTAGAAATATCATATCTCTAATATATTATAATTAGTCGATAGGATACATATGTGAGATTTGAACTTGAAACAAGTTTCAGATATTGTTTAATGGTAAACCAACTATTGTTTAGTGGTAAATGCCTCCAAAATATCAATTAAAAGCCTTCTAAATCTCATTGATCACATAATAACTAGATAAATATTGATTTGACAGCTAGATGGGAACATTCTATTTCAATTTGCAATGGTTTATGTCAATTTGATGGAAAATTTCATTTTTCATTTGCATTTCTTTATATTTTCAATTTGTATGCAATTTTTTCATAATTAGAAAATACTTAATTTCTTTAAGGAAAAAATCTAGATTTGTCTAAGTTTATTTCATTCCATTATTTAGCATTTATTATTAATTTTTTAATCTAGAAAAATGTAACTAGAATTTGCATGCACAATTAATCACACACTCTCTAACATATTAACATACATATTATTTTCTATCAACATAATCCTTGAACCTCCTTTAAATTTAAAATAAAATTAGTAATCACCAAACATAATACTATCAAATTTTACATGTCTTTTTATGAAATCGTAGTCAATTTGTCACTATACCAAATTCAAGAAATTAAAATCTTGCACCTAATCGATTAAGTTACTAATAACACACATACTTTAGTTTTATCTAAATGAACTTAAAAAATTTCCTCCCTCACATCGAAAACTTTCGTGAAATTGGGGCCTTTCTTCTTGCCCGACTTCCAAACATTTTCCCCTACAAATTAATAAAAAAAAAGGAGTCAATACTTCAGATATTAAAATGATATATCAAACTAGTTTAATATAAGGAGAATTTCTAACAAGCAAAGATCAACAAATATGGCTTCAGAAATTTCAATCTAGTTGTAGATATTTTTGGTCCTTACTTTAAGGGCAAGAATTTACTTTTTCGCAAGAAAATTCACACGATCCTTCAATGACTCTTTATATCTTACCAAAAACATTTATGAAGGAATAAATTCTACGTAAAGTCTTGTAGTTTTATGAGAAGAAACTACATTAATTTGTTAAGATGCTTTTACCCTTTTGATCTTTGGACAAGAGCGAGCATATACATTTGCAAGGATGGGTGTCCTGTTTATGAGTGTCGAGTTGTTAGTGCAATTACCATTGTTAATGAAATTGCACACCATATTAGCTGTGTGAATACATGTTGGTATAATATAGGTTACATGAGTGAAGGACTTCGACTTACATTTTAGGTTTGTCAATATCTGTTGATGTAAGTGGAAAATTTGTTTGTCAAGATTTGAAAAACAAACACAAAAACACAGAGTTGCTACTCTATTTTCCAGTCAAGATGGAAATACCCAGAACTTAAATGTAGAAACACAAGGGAGACATGCAACTTGATTCTCTATTAATCAACTGGAAATGACAAAACATAAAAAAAACTAAAAACATAAAAACTATTACAACTTTCTGAGCGATTAGAACCTGCTCAACTAGATTGGTAATGATCAGGAGCTATCAACAACTCTCTGTAACAATACAAATGGAACTATCTGTTGTTCCTGAAAAACTCAGAGTGATTAGGAAAAATCAGCTGCTCACTGCAAACACTCTACAACAACTCTGAGCAATCTGGAGCTATCAACAACTCCTTGGACATAATGTTTTTTGTTGTTGCTGCAACTTCACTTCTTCCTACTGAACCTTTTTTGCTTCTGGAAAAACTTCTTCAACTTTCTGACTTCTTCCAACTTTTTTCCAATTGATAGAATAATCTTCCTTCAATCCTTTTTGTCTAAAATAAACATTCCCTCTCAAAAATTTGAAATCACCTACTGTAGTAAATGCCAATTTCAAAATCAGCTACATCATTCAATTCTATAGCTGTCAAGAGCTGGAGGGAGGATCCCCAAAATAGAAAGGCTCCTGAAAGGTAGGTGAGGGCTGTAGCAGGTCTAATGGATGAACAGAGGCTTGGGAGAAACATTAAATTCCAACACTCCCCCTTTGTCCTGAGCTAATAAAACAACAAGATCAATCCTGATCCAAATCAACAATGCCCAATTTTCCTCTTAGGCACACAAAATTTTCAATGCTCAAAGGCTTGGTGAATATGTCTACTAGTTGCTCCTCAGACCTACAAAACTTCATTTTAATTTCACCATTTTCAACCAATTAACGAATGAAATGATACCTGATTTTAATGTGTTTGCTTATTACCATCTCCACGATGGTCCTATTTTTCCTTTCAGCCACTCCATTTTGTTGTGGAGTATAATTGGCTATAAGCTCCTTTTTTATGCCATTCTTCCTGCAAAAATTCACAAAACAATTGGAGGTATATTCTCCTCCTCTATTTGACCTTAGGACTTTAATAAAACCTCCACTCTCTTTTCTAGCCTGGGGTTTAAACAATAAAAACTTATTAAATGCATCAAACTTGTGCTGCAAAAAATAAACCCATGTCTTACAGCTGAAATCATCAATAAAGGTCATAAAAAATCTGCTATTACCAATGGATGTGATTTACATAGGGCCTATCAAATCCATGTGCACCAACTCCAATGGTGCTCTTGCCCTTATAGAGTTTCCTGGTTGAAAAAGCTACCTATGTTGCTTGTCCAAAATGCAAGCCTCACATCTAACATTAGGCTCTACTATCCTTGGCAAACCATCAACCATCTTGCTTTTGAACAAAATACTTAAACCAGCATAGCCTAAATGTCCATACCTGAGATGCCATAGCTTGGAGGGGTCTTCAATGGTGCTCTTGAGGGCTGTAAGTTGTACTGATGTACATTTTTCATCTATGAGAGGTGCTGCAATGGACTGAGATGAGAAGCATGCCTAAATATTCAACAGAAACATCTGATTCTTTATCATTTGTATTCCTACAAACACCTTTGTCCTCTCATTCTTGTCATAAATGACACATTTTCCCATCTCCATCAACACTTTGTATCCATTCTGAATTAGTTGTCCTACACTCATGAGGTTATGCTTTAACCCCGGTGCAAAGAACACATTTTGAACCTCCTTCTTTTCACCTTGCTTGGTGTGAATCATGATAGATCCTTTTCCTTTGACAAGAACAACTCTATTGTTCCCCATTCTAATTTTTGATGTAACATTTTTGTCAATGAAAGAAAAAATACTTTCATTACCACTCATGTGGTTGCTGCAATCGCTATCCAAGTAGCAGACTTCAGGGTTGCCTTCTTCACCAACATTGCACATGATGAAGGTTGTCGACTGATTGCCTTCAACCACATTTGAATTAGAAACATTAGCATTCTATCTTTGTTGATTACCGTGCTTCTTCCAGCACTCACTAGCATAGTGTCCAATCTTGTAATAGTAGTAGCACTCAATATTGCTCTTGTCACTTCTCTCACTCGAACTCTTGTTATTCGTGCCTCTTCAGGAGTTTTTCTGAGAGCTTCTTGCTCCCTCTTGGCTATTTGCTTGTCCCGAGCTTTCTCCTCTAGCATTTCCTTGACTTGATCTGTCTCTACCTCTTCAGGATCCATTTCTACCTCTCCCTCTACCTCTTGCATTCGACTGAGCTTTCAAAGCTTTCTCATGGGAAGTATTAGCAGACCTTTTTAAACACTGCTCATGGGTATGGAGAGAACCCATTAACTCATCCACTATCAAAGTAGAAAGGCCTGTCATTGCTTCAATAGCAATGACAAGAGGATCATACCTCATGGGTAGACATCTAAGAAGTTTTTCAACAATCTTCAGTTCCTCTAACACATCTCCATTTTCTCTCAGCTGGTTCAACAAAACAAAGAACCTTGTTTGAAAGTCTACAACAGAATCACTTTCTTTCATCTCAATAACTTTGAACTCTCTTCGAAGTAGCTGGAGCTTCACACCTCTAACTTTATCAATCCCTTTGTATCCGGTTTGAAGGATTTCCCAAGCTTCTTTTGCATACTCAGCTGCTACTATTCTAGGAAAAATGGCCTCTGTCAAGGCTGCTTCAATCAAACTCAAGGCTTTTGCATCCTTCTCTCTCTGCTCCTTCAAATCATTCTTTTGTTTATTGGTGAGAGTTGCAAATGCAGTTGGGTTAGTTATGTCCATGAACCCATTTATGAGAAAATCCCACAAATCATATCCCACCATGATGGTCTTCATCTTCTTGGCCCAAACATCATAGTTTTGTCCATTAAAGGATGGTGGTTGTTGCCAATTCCTTGCTTCATCTCTAGCCATGTCTCCTACAACAAAAAACTCAACACCCAAAAAATATTAATGCCCAAACTCACAAAGAAATGGGGCCTATGGCTCTGATACCATGTCAAGATTTGAAAAACAAACACAAAAACATAGAGTTGCTGCTCTGTTTTCCAGTCAAGCTAGAAATACCCAAAACTTAAATGTGGAAAAACAAGGGAGACATGCAACTTGATTCTCTATTAATCAACTAGAAATGACAAAACATAAAAAAAACTAAAAATAGAAAAACTATTACAACTTTCTCAGAGTGATCAAAAGCTGCTCAACCAGACTGGTAATGATCAGGAGCTATCAATAGCTCTTTGTAACAATAAAAATGGAACTATTTGTTGTTCCTGAAAAACTCAGAGTGATCAGGAGCAATCAGCTGCTCACTACAAACACTCTGCAACAACTCTGAGCAATCCGGAGCTATCAACAACTCCTTGGACAAATTTTTTTCTGTTGTTGCTGCAACTTCACTTCCTGCTGAACATTTTTTGTTGCTGCAAAAACTTCTTCAAATTTCTTCCCAACTGATAGAATAATTTTCCTTCAATCATTTTTGTCTAAAACAAACATTCCCTCTCAAAAATTTGAAATCACCTATTGTCGTAAATGCCAATTTCAAAATCAGCTACCTCATTCAATTTTGGAGTTGTCAGGAGCTGTAGGGAGGATCCCCAAAACAAAAAGGCTCCTGACAGATAGGTGAGGGTTGTAGGGGCTCTAACGGATGAGCAGAGGCTCAGGAGAAACATTAAATTCCAACACTGTTACCCGCTAGATAGGCACCGTGCACATATCCATCATACTCTTGGCTGGTATGTTCATCAGTGAAGAATATAGGTCCAACCCGTGCCTGCAAAAACCAATAACATTGTTCTACAAGATATGGATAATTTCTTATCCAAGAAAGGAAATGAATAAATAAAACATAGTTGAGCATTTTGTGGTGAAACAACCTTTAACTCGTGAAAGTCTTCAACAAAGGCACCAATTGGCCAGTTCGAATACGTTCCCTTGTAAAAACAATCATGTCCCCATTTGGGAATCAAGATATCAGACATCTCTCAAATGTCGTTGCCAAACATCTTTCTTAATATAGTAATGATTTCAGCTTTAATCTCCTCTTCAGGCTGTTTTTGTATTCTTCGCACTTCTTCGTCTAGTACAATTACCACAAGAAGGAATCCTCTAGGGTACTTGTTCTCCAAGTGTTGTCACAACAATCAACAGTCAAGCAATATAATATTTTATTGGGATTTAACTGCAAAACTTTTAAGAATGTTCCGTCTAGGGTACTCATTTTCAAAGTAGTGTGAATCAACAATCAAGAGGGGTTGCAGGTTTAAGTGAGCTTAATTTTGTGAAAAAAATTATCGTTATGTATATTTCAGTTGGAGTAATACTATTATGGGTGGTGTGGGGATAAAGAATCTGAACATGATCTAGATGCAATGAGTTCTAAGTGAATCGTCCATTATCATGAGAGATGGGTTCTTGTAAACCATTATTTATGAAACATGAATCAATGAATTTGACTCAAAAATTACACGATTGAATCTTGATAGCAATATCATAATTTTACAAGCTGTGAAAAATACCTCTGCTTATCAACAATCAACTATGTCGTGCAAATAATCAAAACTAAAGAAAAAGGTCAAGAATTTACAAAAATGGTTTTTACCTGCCAGAAACTGTAGTAACCTCTTCTCTTATGGGAGTACATGAAGAACTCCATGCCTGGTCCCCCTGTTGGCCAAAATTTATAAGGGAACTTCATGAAGATCTTGCAATAGATCACCATATCCCATTTATATATTGCCAGCAGCTTCCACATCTGCCATATACACAGTCAAAAACTTAGTTAGGTATCAAACATTTAATGTTAATTTTATATTTTGATAGACCACCATATTTCACTTGTATATTGTCTGCAGCTTCCAGATCTGCCCCATATATATAATCATTCTTACTGGCAAATCAGGCTTTAACTCGATAAGATTTGGCTGTAGCACTCCTGCGCTAATGGATATAATGGTGTTCTTTGCAGTGTAAATTGATCTGTCCTCTGTGGATATCTTCACACAACTATCACTATACTCGATTTGACGCACTGCCTGCAACACAATTGCTGCTCAAACATCTGTAGGATTCAAATTTCTTTTCGTTCCAAAAGCAATCTGAAAAGCATGGTTTTTAAACAGACATTTTTCTAAAGCTTCTTGAAAGGTGGAAATTTTGAGGCACAACCTTGTTTAGTTTGAGCCGCTTGTCAATTATATTTCCATTGTTAGATTCCAAAAATTCTTGGGCCAATCTATGCACAACATGCTCGAATCCTCGACTATTTGCTACGAAGTAACTATCTTCACCAAAGTCTTCAAAAGTTGCAACTAGCTCCATGTTCTTTAAGCTCATTACACGCGGAGATTTTGCATGAAAAAAGCCCACGATATTTAATATTTATTTCATAGTTACCATTGGAATACAATATGTCATTGGATAACAACCTCCAGTTTCACAGTCATATAAATAGAAGTCGATGGCTATCTCCAAAGGTGTCGTTGGAACACTGTACTCCAAAAACTCAAAACATTCATATCCTTTAGTCTGTGGAGACTACGGTATTATCTGCTCCATAGAGTATGCTTAAATGGACATCCTTACTAGCCGAAAACATGTTGTGACGCAAGATTGAGATGTCTTCCTCTCCATTTTCTGTAAACATTGAAGACAAATTTTCACTGAACTTGGACGAGGCTATTGCTCTCTCGTATGGCTCTGCCACCATCGACTGGGGCAAAATTCTTCCCCTACAATTTGGATATACTTTAAAATATGATTTTATATTTACAATAGAGAAGAATACTACTAAAAATATTTAAACCCAATATAATTTTATGTTGAAGCTAAAAAAATGGAAGACTCTAAATAGTTCAACAAAAAGTTAGAGATGATTTGACAAACAACTTAAAAATTTCTTGAGCTCTTGCCTCCCAATCACACTACACATCAAAATACCACTAAAATAGAGTATGCTTGGTTGGTGGCTGCTGTCTTTTTTTACTTTATTTTGTTTGCAGTCTTTTTTTTTTTTAGTATTTTGATGGTTTATTTTTATCTTATTTGTAAATTCTGTAATTTGGATCCCTGTAAAATCCATTTTTTCTTCTATGAAAAACATTGTTTATTCTTTAGAAATTTAACCTCTCCCCTTTACATACATTAAACTTACTCGTGATCATAAATGTTGTAACTAAAATTCCCCCAGTCAGATTTAAAGGTCGGGAGGTTGTATTTGTTAGCAAGAGTCCAGATGGGATTTACTTTCTTTAGTGACCCTACGCCTTCCACCCAGTTGGCACCCATCTCAACGGTGTACCCTCCCACAGTTTTCTTGAGCATTCTTCTGCCAATTCTATTCGTCGCCTCCAATATTACAAAATCTTTAATCCCTTTCTCAAACAATATATTTGCCGCCATTATGCCTGCACCAAAAAGTAGCATTAAAACATACCTGAAATTCCTGAAATAAACATTGACACGTACCTAAAATTCTTGCCCCAATGATAATGGTGGTCGCATCGGCAGCATCTGCTGAAGAGGTTGACCAGAGCATTAACGTTACTACATTAGAGAAGAGAACAAAATTAGATAAACCCATTCTACACATCTTGCATGTAAATTACTCTCGAACGACTATATTGTAGAAACACCACACCGTAGCTTGGAAAGATGTCTCTCCAAGCCATTATTTATACGTAAAATTCGAGTGTTCATAAAATTTGAGTTTTTTCTTTTAGTTTCTCCACCCAATATCTAAACTTTACAAATTTCTGACATGCTACCATGAATACAGTTTTAATGACCTGCCATATTACAAACTAAATTATACGAAATAATAGAGAGTATTTTATGCAAGCATGCCGATACGGACTATAATCGACAATGTTGCAACCGTTCCGATTAATTTGCAGTCTATGAGTAAATCTTTACCTACCATCCATGAATAGGTTACAAATTAGTATCTAATAGTTTGATGATATTTTTTAATTCATTGTATGGGTAAATGGTCATGATAGATGTGTTCAAACTGTGAGTCATTTCTGCTGCATTAAATTTGCAAGGATTTGATCATTGAGCATGTTTTAATAGTTTTTATAACATTTTTTGATTTACTATCTAATATTTATAATAATAATGTATCAATAGTTGTGACTTTAATGTTGTTAATTTTGATGATGATTATCCATAAGTGAATGAAATGTATTCCTTAGATTTTAAAAAAACAAATAATGTCATGTCACATCAACACACAAATAGAACATGACTTAATGCACAACTATTGGTCTAACCTTTTTTGGACCTTTATGGACACCTCAACTAAATGGATGTTGATGTTACATCATATTTGATGGCCTTGAAACCTTAGATATAAGTAGGCGACTTGCCAAGTAAGTTGTAGTAAAAATTTGTGAGTGATTTGAAATTTCCAAGTAAGATTTAGAGAAGTGTGAAATTAGGGTGCTCAACTACTAGTTGGTCCTCTCCCCTAGACCAATTTTGTAGTCAATAAAGACTTAAAAAATATATAGGAAAGAGAGACCAGTATTGGGGAAGGGTCCATTTATTGGTATAATACTTGCAGTTATAATGTTTAGTCTTTCAACATATTTATATTATATAGGGGAGAGGCTCCAGTAGTTTTCCATGTACAAATAACGGTCACTAATGCACACCTAACTCCTCCATTAATTCCTTTTAAGTAACCAATACAAAAATAATAATAGCCCAATTAATTATTCCACATAAATTAGTACTTGTTCACTTGTGGATGCATAGTTTCATTGAATGTGGTCAAAATACATGTAAGTGCACTTCTAATATAAGACAAGTTGTTCTAAAATGCACACATTTCTAATTATTTTAAATATTTTATATTTACACATCTTAGTGTGCAACTATTGATGCTTAATTTTTCATAAATTCAAGTCCCTATCAATTTTATGGTTTGTGAAAAGCATATTCTCCCATAATTTATCTCACATCCACATTGGTCAACTCCATTTACTAAAAGTACCTTCACAAAAAAAAGTGGTGTAAGGATCCCCTACTAGAAATTAAAAAAATATAATTCACAATTCAAACATGTCATTGCAGACTTAATACAAAAAATGTAAGTTCAAATTCAGATGATCAAATACAAGTTAAATCAATTCAATTTCAAACTCAACAACCAAATTAAATGCATACCTTTTTCAATCTTGAATCAATTATAAGAGAGAAATTATGCAGTGTCATATTCATAAGGCAATAAACTATCAATTTCCTCTGGGTATGCAACTAACACCCTTTACAACTTTCAAAGCATCACTAGACATCATGTGTGTGTTCTTGAATTTCCCATAACTCTTTAGGTTGGTAAAACCTATGTCACCATCATCAAACACCAATATAATATATTTCTAAATCACATTCATGCTTAATTTCTCTAAAGCATTGTAAATTTTATTGCCTTTTCAACATTTCTTATATTTTAAGATGAAAATCATAAAGGATGTTGAAAAAATAAAATTTAATGCTTGTGCCCTAGGTTATTTAATGTTTGTTGAGATAGTTGTCTTATTGTACAAGATTAAGACACATGTTAAGATCTTGTTTAATCATATCTCACAACTTTCCTTTATAAGCAAGGAATCATATGCACATCACAATTCAATCTAGCAATATTGAATCCAAAATTATAGTTGTAGTGTGGAAAAATGTTGTCTATGACCTTTTCACACTTGTTTGGGTCCTCCTTATAAAATTGAGCTTGATGATGCCTTGACTTAATGTTGTAATGTGTTTAACACTCACATTAGGTCTAGATTTTGTTCCTGCCCAAAAAACCTAACTTGGGACTAAATTCATCAATCTGGAGTATGAGTCCTAGTCAACATTAAACCCAATGTTCTTAGCATTTCAAGATTTCATTCAAGCCTCTACAATTTTCCAAGTGCACACCTCTAATCTCCCATCTGTTTATTTTGATTTACTTGCATTTTTTACTTCATTTAGTGAATTTTTGCATTGCACTAGGTTTAAACATTAAGTTTTTCATTTCATTAGTCTTTTTCAGTCCTGGCTTGGTGGTGAACCCCTCTTTAATCTGTAATCAAACCTTGGGAAACCCTATTGCAAGATCTCTCTCACCCATTCTACATAAGATTGAGATCTCTAAGGTTTCCTTGAATGAGAGTGAAGAATATTGTTGTTCTATGTTCTAAACCATAAGAAATGATAATTTTCAACCTTTCATTTTGGTGAGCCTACATTTAGAAAATATTTATTCTTATTTGGAGTGCATCATCATCCTAGATCTTGTTTGTATTAACATTGTATTAGGGTTTCCATTAGTTAATTGATATTCTAGGGTTTCTAAATCTTACATTAGTGAAAGTGCATATAGGTTCCATTTTTTTATTTGGCATCATTGAAAATCATCTAAAATCTGCATTTGCATTTAGTATACAAATCATCCAAACCAAAAAGCATAAAAAATCACTTAAAATTTTCTGAAATTTATGAAAAAAATCCCTCGTTGGGAGTCATACGCCCCTTTGGGCGATTTAGTCCTAGTGTAGATTTTGAATTGCATTTTCCAATACTCAAAACTTTATTTATGAGGTTCTATTTGTTGTTGACAACTTTCTATTTCAGATTTTTTGTTTCATTCAATTCATTGCATCTAGTTTAAATTGGTTCATCTTGTGCATTTCTTAAATTCAAAATTGCATCTAGAACATTTCATTTCAAATTTTTGGATAGTGTAATTAACTTGTGTAGAATCAAAAATTTGCATTAAATTTCATCATGGATATGTGCTTTGATAATGTTTGGATTTCTTTGAAATCATTAGTGGATGTGCCTATAGAAGTTGTCAAAACCAACTTCAGATTCCAAGAACACCTACATGCAAATGAATACCTCTCACAAGGAAGAGAATGGATGGAGAAAACAAACAAGGCTTTGAAGCTCTAAAAAATGGAAAAATTATCTTATCAGAACAAAAGGGAATTGATGTTAAGAATATACAATGGATCAATCCTTGAAAAGGAGATCATGCAAACCCTAAAATAAACCCTAATAGGAAAAACCCTAAAAGGAACCCTAATAGGAAAACATTTAATAATTAATATAATTATTAAATGTCACTTTATGCAAACTAAAGTGAAATCTTAAGAAGGGAATAAAGGTAACTTAATTAACACAATTAAGTCAAAACCTTTACTCTAACAATGTCAAGTTATGATTTTGGAAATGACCCTAATGAAATTGAACTTGATCATTCTCACTCAACTCCTAATGCATGTTCTCCTTGCGATGTTTATATCATTGGAGAAGATGATGATAACATGAATAAATTCCTAAATTATTTCCTTAATAACCTTGAAAATAATGCATCCTTCTACCCATCCATGAAATGACTAACTCTTCCTATAATACTGCCACTTGATATGTTTGGTTACCTACATCTTGAAACTAAAACACAAACTGAACCTAAGTTCTCTACAATAGGTGAACCTAGTTCCTCTTAAAAAAATAAAAATCAACCATTCTATGTTAAAAAAGTGACCAATACCTCCATCAATCTAGAAGAGACATATGGAAAAGGATTCACAATCTTAAGCAAACAAGGATGTGATACAACAAGTGAACATGAAATTCATCAACTCTTAAAGAAAATACCAACTGAAAATACCAAAGGGTTAGGATATCAAGACCCTCCTCTCGATATGAATTTCCTTCTTAAAGAACAATCCATGCCTCCTAACGATGATACACATGATAGGATTGTCTTAGGTCAAAATATTTCACATTCAACTAGAGAAGTGTGTGAATCTAGCAAGCACAAAAGACCTTACAAATGAAAGAAACTACAATTCCCTTACCCATCAAGTGATATTGAAAGGAATCTATAGATACTTTTACACTGATGATTGATTACATTACCCCCAATAAGAGAAGATTGAAAACCAAATCCCAAAAATATAAACACATCACATTTTTGATACCGTAAAATTCTTGGACATAGTACTGATGAGCGTTGTGCCTTAAAGAAAATCTTTAAAAAGTTAGACATCATAGAAATAGTCCCTTAAAATAGGACCCTTCCACTCCTTTCCATGTAATAGTTATAGGGTATTCCTATTCTCAATATTACAGGTTATACACTTATTGTAGATCATTTCAAAATGCAAGGAGCTCCTTCCCATCACCTATCTCAGCTCATTCTTGTCTTATACTCAGTGGGAGAAAGAATTAGATATCCTTGTCCTAGTAGTGTATTTTTCATTCTCACTTTGGCTTGTTATTCACCTTCCATATACGATGAACATTATTGGGATGTAGAAAACCTACTTTAGGTTGACTCACATGTCCCTTACTAGTATTTTTCATTATTTCTTTTTCTTTCATGTGATTACATGTGCGTAATGTGATCCCTCATGATGTTCTATTTCATGTATCTCTCTCTCTCTCTTTGTGGCATTCCTCTATTTGTATCTACATTCTTCTTTATTTCATTATCCTTATCCTTTATTCTTTTTGTGTGTATTGTGTTTTCCTTTTGGAGATGATGCAAGGCATTGAGACCTTTAGGTATCTTCCATGTTGACCTGAAAATATATTTCTTTACCTTTTTCAAATTGTCTTGTGTTTTTCTTTGTGGGGATGACACAAGGTGTCAAGACCTTAAGGTCTCTTCCATGTTGACCCAAAAGATATTTCCTTACCTTTTCCAATTGTCTCGTGTTTTCATTTTGGGCATGACACAAGGAATCAAGACCTTTAGGTCTCTTCCATGTTGACCCAAAATCTTTTTATTTATATTTTGTTTTGTCTTGTATTTTCCTTTTTGGGATGATGCAAGGCGTCGAGACATTCATGTCTCTTCCATGTTGACTTGAAAGGATTTTTCTTTGTTTTCACTCTCTTTGTGTCATTCTTCTAGTTCTATGAGTATTTGGGGAATGATGAGAGTTCCAAGATCTCTTAAAAATACTGTAGAAAGAACATACGAACCCCAAATCCATAGATCCATCATGTGTTTGGAGTTCCATTTTGGGGGTAACCCCTTTTCTTTTTCTTTTTTCATGATGTGGTTTCATTTGGAAACATATGACCTAGCATAGGGATTTTCAAATAAGCTCTCATGTCCTTGTCATTGTTAGCATTTATTATTTTCTACTTTAAAGTAATTGCTCATAGTATGGTGTTTAGAAATTTCTTTAAAGTGGGGGCACACATTGGCATTATTCTTTTTGCATTTTTCATGTTTCATAGTGTAGTATTCTTACTTCATGCGATGCGTCTTTCACTTTTTGGTGGCATTGGGTGTGATTTCCTTCAAGAGCATGATCTCTCTTAGCATATTATATTCCTCTTAGTGGCTTGATGTGTCACACTACATCCCCTAAGTTTTGGATCTTCTATTATTTGATTAGTCCTCTCTTGGAGACATTAAGCATGATGTGCCCTAAGTTAAATACCATACACAAATTAAGCAAGAATCCTTTGAACATTCTTTACATTATTTTTTATTTACAAAATTTGAGTTATATGGCCACCCTGCATAATACACTTTGCATGCCTATGGAGCCATCTTCTTTGTTCATGAGTATCAAGCATACAAATTTTTTCTTGCCTCATGGAGCTCAAAGTTAATTTATGTATGGCACCTTATCAAAGTTATAAGGAGGTATAAATTTTGTATGGTTGGATAGGATGCTAATCCAAGGCATGACTTTCCCATAGCCACTTGCATGTGTGTGTGAGCACATACTGGTCATTTGTGTATGTGTCTCACCTCTTTGGATACTCACCCAGTGGACAGCCTGAAATTACGTTGCCTCTGAGTGAGCATTCATTTTTGGTCAAACAGCCTAGATCTAATCCACATCGTGAGGGACAAATGGTCGAAGCTTGATCCACCCCATCTTTTACTTTTTCTTCTCACCTTGTCTTTAGAAATGCATGCTTATGTCTTGTTGTTTCTCCTTATCTCATTTTTCATGTGTGTTCTATTTTTCCTATCCTAGTTTGCTATAGGATTTTGATCTTGGGGTCTCGTGCAACCCTCTTGTTTGGTGTTGTCCTATACCACTAGCATCAATATGACTAAACCACTCTTGATGTGATCTCGACTACTTTATTGTGAGTTTGAAGCATGTTCATCCTTTAACTAAAGTGGTGGCTAAATTTAGAGTCAAAAAATATCATCCATGACATTTAGTGTAAGTTAAGGACTATGAGAGAGATATTCAAAACCCTGGAGGAGATGTACGAGATCAACAACACTGGTCGGGTATGTGCAAGATCGTCATGGAAAAAAAAGGCCCTTAAGTGGTGATGGAAATTTAGACAATTAGAGTTAGGCAACTTGATGTAAGAATAGAATCCGTAGCAAATTGAATGTAGTTTCTAAACTACTAGGTTTAATTTATTTTTTTAAATCTATTTGGTGAAAATTTGAAATTTCAGTGCAGTAGTACTTAAATTTTAGGGAAAAAATAAGAAGTAGGTGTTTCTTTGACCACCCTAACCACAATAAAATGATAATATTTTTTTATAATATTTTAGATATAAGTAGAGGACTCATGTACCGATGTGACACATATTTTTTTTTTCCAAGTAAATAATTAATTATGAATTTTTTATTACAACTTTTAAAAAATATAAAAACTTGTATGTCTGACCACCTTAACTTGGTCAAAACTTCATGAAATTCAATTTATTTTATAATCCTATAGTATGCAAAGCATAGAATGTGACACATGTTTTGGATTCAAAAAATGTGATACCATTTGAAAGCTATAGATGTTTTTAAACTAGCCTATCAATCAAGACTTTAGCAATATTTGAAATAGAAAATGAATAATGATTATTTATTAAATTCAAAGTAAAGCATAATTTATATTGGTAGAAATCTGAGAATCTCCTTTAAAAACCCTTTTCGTTTCATCAAATTTGGGTAAAAAAAAGGTCGCCAGCCGCATGGGCCATCATATCACTTACATATCGCCACTTTTTGGCCCATCATGATCTTGCACATACCCAACCGGGATCTTGCACTGAAGTATCAACTTCATCACTTAAAAATGGAAAAGGGAGAAACTATCATTGCCTACTTCATGAGAATAACCGAATTGAGAAATCAACTCTCATCTATTGGGCATGTTATCGATCACAGGTATTTGACCATGTTGGCTCTTAATGGTCTCCCTTCATCTTGTGAGTCTTATATTCAAGGAATCAGTGAAATCTTCAAAAATTCCCAAGTTTGATTGGTTGAGGGCAGACTGTATCCAAGAAGAGTCTAGGTTGGCTGCAAGAGGTATGGGGTAAAGCTTCGTTAATGAAGACCCTCATGTTCTTGCCACTCAATCCTCTAAGAGCAAAGGAAAAGAATGGAAGAAAGGGTATTTCAAAATAATAAGAGATAGAGGAGCTTATGGTGGCCCTGAATTTAAGAAGAAGAGGGACCTCTCCAAGGTCCAATATTTTTGATGTGACAAGTATGGTCATTTTGCAAAGGAATGTCCTTCTAGGCCTAGGCAACATACCACCTTTGTTGATGTCAATGAAGCCTCCATGTAGAAGGATACAAGTCAATACTTGTTCTATTTAGCCTTGTCACATAATGTAACCACCGACACCAACATTGGTTGATAGATAGTGGTGCCTCTCACCACATCATTGGATTTAGGGAGCATATATCTAATTTGGTGGAGAAAGACTCTAGGGAACAAGTCATTATCAAAGATGATGCCAGCTACGTTGTGAAAGGAGTTGGGATTGCCTCTCTTCAATTGGATTCTAGTGTTTCCTTGCAATTGGATGATGTGTTATTTGTTCCCAACATAAAGAGGAACCTTATTTCCATCTCAGCCTTGGAAGACGAGGGTTACCAAGTTGCATCTTCAGAAGGAAAAGTTCTCATATGGGAAAATAAATCCAACATCAAGACTCCTCAGTTGATTGGAGTTAGACATGGGTGTCTCTATAGGTTATGTACTCACCCTCTTCAGGCTCTAGCACATGATTCTTCAAGTTTGTGTGATATTTCGCATCGAAGATTGGCTCACCTTCACTTTCAAGCCCTACCTATCATGAAGAAGATGGTCACCGACCTTCCGAAAATCAACCAGGAGCATGAAGGTACATGTAAAGGCTACGCCTTAGGTAAGAATACAAAAGGTCCATTTCAAAGTAGATAAATTAGATCTAAATGTATTCTTGATCTTATTCATTCAGATTTATGTGGTCCAATGTCTGTTATGTCTTTGACTGCTTTCTTGTATTACATTATTTTTATTGATGAATACTCTAGAAAGACTTGGATTTATTTCCTGAGATCTCAAAAAATTGAGGAGGTATTAGAAAGATTCGAAGAATTCAAAGCTCAGCTAGATAATTTTTTCAGGAAGAAGATCTAGGTTTTGAGATCCGATAATGGAGGAGAATACACTTCTGGTATCCTCCATAACATCTACATTGAAGAAGGGATTAAGAGGGAGCTTAACGTTCCTTATAATCCTCAATAGAATGGTGTTGTGGAGAGAAAGAATAGATCTATCATGGAAGCAGTCAAAGCCATGATTCATGACCAAGACCTACAAATCTCTCTTTGGGTTGAAGCATCTAGGACTATTGTCTATGTCTAGAATAGAAGTCCTCACAAAATCTTGGAGAACATAACTCCTGAAGAAGCATTCTCTAGGGTGAAACATGAAGTAATACATTTAAGGATCTTCGGGTGTCCACTGTATGTTCATATACCAAAGGGAAAGAGGAAAAAATTGAAAGCTTCTGGCAAGAAGGGAATTTTGGTAGGCTATAGTGAGACATTAAAATCCTACATAATCTACAGTTTGGATCAGAAGACTATTGAGATCAGTAGAGATGTCACATTTGAGGAGGATGTTGCATTAAGAAGATCCAAGGGCACTCATATGGAGATCGATGAAGAATAGCCTCCTCAAGATATGGAAGTTGATCATGTTCCTAAGAATCAAAGGGAGGTTCTAGAACCTAAAGAAGATGATGATCCAGTTGAACCCTTGGAGACTATTGATGGGCCTACAAATATTGTGATTGGAAGGAAGAGACCTCTTTGGGCCAGGAAAATAATGCAAGAGGCAGAAATTTTTGTAGCCTCAAGAGGAACTTTCAGAGAAAGTAAGAGACCTAATAAGTTCTCTAGTTATGTAGCTCTGATAAGTCATATCATTGAGTCAGAGCCTTCATTTGTTGAAGAAGCTTCTAGTCAACAAGTTTCAGAAGATTCCATGACTGAATAGTATCAGTCCATACTTAAGAATGATGTTTGGGACATAGTTGCTAGACCCGAAGGCAAATCTTTGGTGTCTTCTAAATGGCTCTTCAAGATCAAGCTTGCAGTTGATGGGAGCATTGAGAATTACAAGGCCAAATTCATGGCTAGAGGGTTTTCACAAAATGAGAGGGTTGACTATGAAGAAACCTTTGATCTAGTAGCCTTCTATACTTTTGTCAGAACCATTAGTGCTATTGTTGCATCTAGAGGATGGAAGATTCACCAAATGGATATAAAGACAACCTTTTTGAATGGTGTCATATAAGAAGAGGTTTACATTGAGAAACCCAATGGATTTGAGATACATGGGAAGGAGTCTCATGTTTGCAAGCTAAACAAGGCCTTGTATGGTCTTAAGTAGGCTACTCGTGCTTGGTACAAAAGGATTCATCATTACCTATTGAGTTTGGGTTCCTCAAAGAATGATGTAGATTCTAACCTCTACTTCAAGGTAATAAATGGTGAAGCATTGATTTTGGTCCTGTATGTTGATGACTTGATTATCACAGGAGAAGAACACCTCATTGTAAAATGTAAGGAGTTAGCTTCTGAGTTTGAAATGAAGAACCTTGGTCTCATTCATTACTTTCTTAGGTTAGAAGTTTGGAAAAATATAGATGAGATGATTCTAAGTCAAGGAAAGTATACCATTGAAATTTTGAAGAATTTTGGTATGATTGACTGCAAACCTTTGTCTATACCTATGGATACCAACTTACATAATTTGAAGGAGGCTGCAGCTAATTCAGAACTAGTGGATTCCACGATGCATAGGAAGTTAATTGGTTCATTGATGTATCTAGTTAAAACTAGACCAGATATCTATTATGCAATGAGTGAGCTCATGTGTGAACCAAGGCAAATACATCTTGTTGCAGCTAAACATATCATTAGATACTTGTGTGGCACAATTGGATATGGGTTGAGATATTCTACAGGTGTGTATTTAGAGACATGATTTTACTAATTCTGATTGGGAAGGGTGTCTTACTAATCAGAAGAGTACCTTTGGTTGTTGCTTCAGTTTGGGATTTGCTATGATATCCTGGTGCAACAGGAATCGATCTTCAATAGCATTGAGTACAGCAGAAGCAGAGTACATTGCATCTTGTGTGGAAACTCATGAAGTAGTGTGGCTTCGTAAAATCCTTCCAGGATTGTTTAGACAATCAATGGAGCCTACTATCATTCATTACGATAACCAAAGTTGTGTGAAGATTTATTTTAATCCTGTGTTTCGTGACAGAACCAAGTATGTTGAGATCAAATACCATTATATCAAAGATATGGTATTGAGTAAATTTATATAGCTGAGGTATATCAACATTGATGAGCAGATGTTAGATATTCTCAAAAAGCCTCTCTCCAAGATAAAGTTTTTCTACTTTCGAGATAAGCTTGGTATGGTGGAGAACTCAGCCTTAACTGAGAATGATTCTCAGTATCAGTGATCCTCTTTAAAGAGTTCTTCTCTATGAGATAATTTTAAGGTGAATTCCCTTGTTAATGAGTTCATCTCTATAAGACAAGTTTGAGGTGAAATCCCTTGATTCCACCCTATTGGAGAGCCATGGTGGATGTCATGTGTGTGACTCCATGACAACATCATGTGAGGGAGTCCATTATTATTTACTTGTACTTGTGTTTCACCCTCTGGGAGAGCCATGGTGAAAGTCACGGTGAGGTGACAACATCACATTGAGTGATGAGCACTTGTACATACCGTGTATGGAGGTAGCCATGATGCTTGATATCATGATGAGGTGATATTCTATCACGATGACGTGACAATCTCTTTTGTTACATGGATGCAGCCATGTTGATTAACATTACTATGAGGTGATACATTTTTGTATAGTTGGAAGTAATCCTCCCTAGTTGAGAGGGAGTGTTGATCATAAGACAACTGCATGAGTATCTTCCATATCAGATAGAAGAATAAATTTAAATATAGCCAATGGCTATTTAAATTTATATATATTTTATTTAATGAAGAGGAACCTTCATTAAAGACTAAAAGGATAAAATATTACAAGATGAAATAAATATTATTTATTTTAACAAGTCGATTTACCTTGAAAATTTTGCCTCCTCTTGAAAAGACGTGTTTGGTATTTGAGGCCGACTTGATTGTTCAAGAGGTGTGATTCCTCATTGGTGTATATATACAAGATGTTTCTCATTCATTTTATCATCAAGTAATTCAAGCATTTGTTTAAGGATAAGTTCGCTTTATTGGAGCAAGTCAAGTTTATCATACAACAAATCGATTCAAGAAGAAATATATTATCTTTTTAGTCTTTAATGAAGGTGCCTTTTCATTAAATCAAATATATATAAATTTCAATATCCATTGGCTATATTGAAATTTATTCTTCTATCTGATCTAGAAGTTACTCATGCAACTATCTTATCATCAACAGATCCAAGGCATGACTTTCCCATAGCCACTTGCATGTGTGTGAGAACATACTAGTCATTTGTGTATGTGTCTCACCTCTTTGGATACTCACCCAACGGATAGCCTGAAGTTTTGTTGCCTTTGAGTGAGCATTCATTTTTGGTCAAACAGCCTAGATCTGATCCACATCGCGATGGAGAAATGGTCAAAGCTTGATCCACCCCTTATTTTACTTTTTCTTCTCACCTTGTATTTGGAAGTGAATGCTTATGTCTTTTTGTTGCTCCTTATGTCATTTTTCATGTGTGTTCTCTTTTCCCTATGTTATTTTTCTATAGGATCTCGATCTTGGGGTTTCATGCAACCCTCTTGGTTGGTGTTGTCCTATCCCACTAGCATCGGTATGACTAAACCCCTCTTGATGTGATCTCATCTACTTTAGTGTGAGTTTGAAGCATATTCCTCCTCTCACTAAAGTGGCAACTAAGGTTAGATTCAAAAAATGTCATCCATGACATTTTCACACTTTTTTGAGTCCTCCTTATAAAATTGAGCTTGATGATACCTTAACTTAGTGTTGTAATGTGTTTAACACACTCACATTAGGTCTTGGGCCCTTTTGAACTAAAAGGACCTAATTGTACCTTATTTAGGGTGTTTTAAAGTGTTGTACCACACTTTCACACTTATCTAGGGTTTTCATTTATTAATTGGGCTTCTTTATGCTTTAATTAGCCTTATTTTGCATTTGCAAGCCTCATTTAATGCATCTTTTCAAGGATCATCCCAACATAAACCAACATCCAATCATAATTCAGGTGTTATTGGATTGTATGGCCTATATTTATGATATTGGACTCATACACCACCTTGGGCATATGGGTCCCACCTAGGTTTCAAGGCCCCGACCCTGATTTCACATGAATCTAAGCAGTTTTGAAAATGTATCCCATAATTAATGCCTGATGGGACTCATACACCACTTTTGGTGTATGAGTCTCATGTGACCCAAAATCAAATTGAATTTAAATTATTGGTGGGATTTTATCTTTCTAGATCTAATGTGAACTTGTAGTGTTGTAATTTCAAGAAATTTGACATAAACAAGTATAAATAAAAGGCTATTTCACTCATTTTGATATAAGACTTTCATGAGAGCATTCCTAATAGAAAATTAGAGTTCACAAGAGCATTCAACAACATTCAAGGGCTGATTATCAAGTGTTTTGGAGCAGAATTCAAGTATCAAGAATCATGTCAAAGTCATCATGCATCATTTTTATTTTTTTAGCTAACAATTGTGATGTAGGGTTTTATGATTCAAGCAAGCATTCAAGTCAAGATATATCACATTCAAGTAAGAGTCAATATCTACATCCATTGGAGCCACTTCATACATGTTTGCATCAATTTTTTCCTAAGGTTTGGTGAGTTGTAACATTGCATGTCGTTCAGTAATCATTCCTTCAATTCATTTCATTTCATTACAAGGTTTGATTATCAAAATGGGGTTCGACCAAGGCAAACCCCTTTCTACTAACAAAAATATATTTTTCCTTTCCATTAGTGTGTGATTTGCAGATTTAGATTGAAGACATATTGAAGAGAAATTTTGGAGAAAGATTTCAAAGTTTTCAAAGTTGTCACCTTGCATTGGAGAACATTAAAATACATTTACATGTTGCAAATCAGAGATTCAAACCCATAAAACATGTGGAGAAGATAGTACAAACATTGGAGAGCATAATCAAACGTTGAATTTCCAAAAAATCTTAACTGGGTTGATACACCACTTCTAGCATATGAGTCCTAGTATAGTGATTTTTCTCAATTTTAGGAGTTCCAAACATATCTCTGCTAGATTTGTTTCCTACCCAAAAACACTAAGCTGGGACTAAATCACCGAGTCTTGCATATGAGTCCCAATTAGCATTAAATTCAGTGTTTTCAGCATTTCAAGACCTTATTTAGGTCTCTACATCTTTCTAGGTCCACACCTCTAGTATTCCAACTTTCTATTCTAATTTACATGCTTTTTTAGGTCAATTAGTGAATTTTTGCATTGCACTAGGTTTAACTATTAGGTTTTGTAGTTCATTATTCTTTCCAAGCCATAGCTTGTTGGTGAACCTCTCTTTAATCTCTAATAGACCTTAGGAAAACCTATTGCAAGATCTCTTTCCCCCATTCTACATCAAATTGAGATCTCTAAGGTTTCCTTGAATGAGAGTGAAGAGGATTTTTATTCTATGTTCTATCCATAAGCAATGACAATTTTCAAACTTTCAGTAGCATTCTAGTTTTTTCATTTATCTCTTGTGGAAGTTATTGTAGTTTTTTAGTTGATCCTAATGTGTTGAGGAGTTCACCATTAAATCCACCAAAATCACATCACTAAGCATACATGCGAGATAACTTACACCAAAATAATAAGAAATATAAATTTTATTTTTTCAATGTGTAAAGAATGAAGTATAAATAATCCTTTATACTTTTTTTCAAATTTTGATAAGTAGATTAAAAGTTATAAGAAAAAATGAACACATATGAATTTCAGAAATATACAGATATTAGTAAAATAAATTAAAAATAATTATGTTTACATATCTAAAATATTAAAATATTATATGGTTAGAAATATTAGTAGATGTGTGAAAATTTGGTGGTAATTTTATTGAAAATTGTTATTTAATGTGTAAACCTAATGACGTTCAAGTTGATAAATGAAAATGAAGGTTAAAAACACATGAAATGAAGGTAAATAAATATTCCAAACTTATTGCAAAAGAAAAATTGGTGGAGGGTCAATGTAGGATCATGATGGGTCAAATAGGGCCTCTAAGTGGCAATGCAAATATAGAAAAATAGACTTAAGCAACTTCAAATAAAAAATTGAATAGGTTGCTAACATAATTTGGAAAATATGTAGAAATATAATTTGTAGAAAATTCAATGTAGTTTGTAGACTAATAGGCCTTTTTTGGAAAATAGTAATTTGATTTGGTAAATAATTAAAATTTTAATGTAGTAGTACATAAAATTTTGGAAAAATAAATGAAAAGCATGTGATTGTCTGACTGAGAAAAAAAAAATATTATTTTTTCAAATCTTTCAATATAAGTAGAGGATGCATGCCCAAATGTGATGCATATTTTTTTGTAATTATTTTGCAAGTAAATAATTAGTTAGGAATTTTCTAGTAGGAATTCTAAAATATATTAAAAACTATTTATTCGGCCACCCTAACTTGGTAATTTTTTTATGATTTTGATAAACTATAATTTGTGAAGCATAGAGTGTGACACACCTTTCAGATTCAAAAAATGTGTGCAATGTAGGAAAATGTATCCCTTTACATTTTCACAATTGTTTGCACCCTTGTGAACTAAATGGACTTAATTGTGTTGTATTTAGGGTTTGTAAAGATTTTTCTTACACTTTCACACTAATCTAGGGTTTCATTAATCAATTGGGCTCCTTTATGCCTTAATTGTCCTTATTTTGCATCCACAAGCCTTAATTAATGCATCTTTATGAGGATGATTCCAACATACATCAATCAAAAAATCATAATTTAGTTTTTTTGGATTGTATGGCCTATAATTAGTGATATGGGACTCATATGCAACCTTGGGGATATAGGTCTCACCTAGGTTTTAGGGCCTAGATCCGAGTTTAACATTAAACTAAGAATTTCTTGAAAAATTTGTCCCAAGCTTAGCCTAATGGAATTTATACACCACAACTGGTGTATGAGTCTTTCTTATCCTAGACCTAATTTAAATTCAAATTATTTGTGGGATTTGATCGTCCTAGATTTTATGTCAACTTGCAGTGTTGTAATTTTAGGAAATTTGACATAAATGAGTATAAATACAAGGTTATTTCACATATTTTCTCCTAACAAGAAAACAAGTGACCTAGGTAGAAAGCTTACAATTCATCAAGATATCATAAGAAAACTTACAAGAGCATTCAAGAGTGATTATTAAATATTATGGAGCATTATTCAAGTATCAAGCATCATGTCAAAGTCATCATGCATCATGCTTGTTTTTGAGCTAACATTTGTGATGTAGGTATCCTATGATTCAAACAAGTATTCAAGACAAGATCCATATCATTTAAGCAAGAGTCAAGTTCCACATTTATGCTAGCCATTACATATAATTTTTTATCCTTTTGTTCAAATTTTTAGTGAGTTACAATATTACATATTTGTTCATTCATCACTCATTCCTTCTATTTCATTTCATTTGAAGGTTTGACTACCAAAATAGGGATTGACCAAGGCAAACCCCTATCTATTAACAAAAGAACATTTTTTCCCTCTTTTTGATGTATGATTTCAGATCTAAGTGGTTTAGGTTGATGATCCCATAAAGAGAAATTTTGGCAAAAGTTGTCAAGTTGTCAAAGTTGTCACCTTGTTTGAAATATCATGGAAAGTCATCTACAAGGTAGAATTCAGTGTTCCAGAACTAGGGATTTGGAAGGATAGAAGTTATAGGAAAGCACTAAAGGCTATCGAAGTTTTAGAGAAACCTTGATATTGAGACTAAATCACCACTTGTGGCGTGTGAGTCCCAGTATACCTATTTTTAGACTTTTTCTATAGATCTTGATTCAATAGTTTTAGATTATGATTTTGTCTTGAAACCCTAAATTGGGACCAAATTTCCCCTACTGGCATATAAGTCCCATTATGCATCAAAATTAGTATTTCTATCATTTCAAACCTTCATTCAAGCTTCTTCAATTTATAGGTGCACCTTTGTACTTTCTCATTCTTTTATTATGCATTTCAATTTCATCTCAATTACATTTTTTATCTTTCCAAGACCTAACTTGGTGGTGAATGCCTTTTTAGTCTCTAGTCATACCCTACTGCACATTATTGGAAGTCTCTTTCCCTCATTCCATCCATGGATTAAGATCTCTAGGGTTTCCTTGAGTGAAACTTGAGGGAAATTTGGTGTAAAGGTCCCCAATCCTAGTTTTATCTCTCAAAAATATGGAACTCCTTCCTTACACCTTCAATTCTATAGGTTTCAATGTGTAACCATTTAAATTTTATAGATTTTCTTCAATCAACCTATCAATCAGGACTCTACACATAGCGCATGTAAAAAATTAATAATAATTATCAATTAAATTCAAAATAAAGCATATCTTATATTGGCACAATATTGAAAAATTACTAAATAAACCCTTTTTGTTTCATCAAATTCAAATTAAAAAATGTTGACAGTGTGGTGATGGAAAAAGTATCCCTTTTCCTCGCTTAATTTGGGAATTGATAAAATGATCTAAAGTGATGCCTTAATTTAGTGTTGTAATATGTTTTACATGCTCACATTAAATTTTGGGCCCTTCTAATTAAAATTATATTTTTTATGCTTTAATTGGTCGTATTTTGCATCCACAAGCCTTATTAAATACATTTTTTTGAGGATAATCCTGACATGTAATAAATGGACCATCATAATTTAATGTTTGAGATTATGTGTTCTTGATCTAGTGATCTAGGACTCATACACCCCTTTGGGCATGTGGGTCCCACCTAGGTCTTCAGACCTAATTTTATAGGCTACATTGAACTTAACACTTCTTGGAGCTTATTTCCTAGGTTTTAGCCAATAGGGATCATACGCCCACCAAGTTGGTGTATGAGTCCCACTTTAACTTGAACCTATTTTAATTCAAATTCTTGGTGGGATTTTATTATCCTAGACTTGATTTTTATCTTCTAGTGTTGTAATTTTGGGAAATTAGGCATAAACAAGCATAAATACAAGGTTATTTCAAATAGTTTTGCCTAAAAAAAATTGAGTCAAGCATCCTAAGAATTCACAAGAGCATTATAGAGTATTCAAGAGAATTTTAGAGAAAATAATGAAGCATTTGGAGCAACATTCAAGATTCAAGCATCATGTCAAATTCTTCATGCATCATGTGTGTTTTGTGAGCTAACATTTGTGATGTAGGTTTTCATGATTCAAGCAAGCTTTCAAGATCAAGTTTCAAGCATACAATCAAGAGAATAGATACACATTCATTCTTTCCATTTCATACAAGTTTTCAACCTTTGTTACAAGGGTTTGGTGAGTTGCAACATTACATTTTTTCATTCATCATTCCTTCATACTATTTCATTTCATTTTAAGGTTTAATTACCAAAACAGGGTTTGACCAAGGCAAACCCATATTTCCTAACAAAAAAAAAAAATCCCTCTTGATCAATGATTGCAGATCTAGCTGGATTGGAGCTTGAATATCCTTTCAAGAAAAAATTGCAAAAGTTTTCAAGAATTTTTCATCTTCACAAAAACTCATCTATAGGATAGAATTTAGACTTTCAAACTTGGAGATCGGATAAGATGGAAGCTACAGAAAACCACTAGAGGCTACAAGAATATCAGTCAATCCCTAATATTGGGACTAAATCGCACCTCTTGGTGTATAATTCTTAGTATACCCTTTTTGCTAGTTTTTTGTAGATCCTGCATAGTCACTAGAAAATTCTAGATTCTTCCTAGATTCCCATAGTAGGACTAAATCACACTACCTAGCATATGAGTCCTAGTGCACTTCAAAAAGAAACCAATTCACTAGGTTCCTTTATGTGTGATTTATGTTTGTCAATTTGATTTCATGCCTTCAAATTTATAGGGTTTAATGCATTAGATTTTGAATTTCTCCTTTGAAGCTTCATTTAATGGTGAACCCCCATCCAATTAAATTGGAAACCTCTAGTCCTTTACCTCAATTGAGTCACTTGGTTGAGGTATCTAGATTTCCCAATGAGTAATGTGTGAAATAGGTCCAAGTTCCATCTCCCAAAAGGTAGGAACCCCATTTTCATTCAATCATTTTAGTGAACCCAACCTTTGGACCCTTGAATTTCTAATTTGGAGAAAATTGTAAGTCCTAGATCTAGTTTGCATTAACTTTACATTAGATTTGCATTAGGATAAAAGAAAGAAGCTAGCTCCATGAAGAGGGATTTTTTGGCCAAAACAAAAAAAAATCCATGCATTATAAAATGGTATGTGTTCATAACACATACAAATTTTGAAAATTTATTTATTTTTTTTAAATTTAACAACTATGTAATTCATTTTCCCGGTTCATTTTAGTCATGCTTGAGGGAGAGTAGATATCACATATGCATTTCAAAGGGTTGAATTCAACCAGTTTTTTTTTGCCACCTCCTCCCATCGACACAATCGACCTCAACGACCTCTAAGTTGGTTGAATTCTTCTTCTTCTTTCTTTATATCTTGCATTTCTATTTTTTAATTGTTATTTAGTGTTTGTTTGTTTGTTTTTTTAAATTTAGTATTTTATAGTTTTTAAACTGCATTTACAAAACCAAAAACATCAGCGAAACCAAAAATGTTACATTTTAGATTGAAAACAGTAAAAACTAAACCTAAATTAACAAGAATTTAACCTAAATGGGATACATTTAACTTACAAATCAAAACCCTAAACCCTAGGTTCCAAAAAAATAGACCTAAAAACTAAAACCCTTAATCCTAGGACCTAAACCCTAAAACCTAAACCTAAAACCCTAAACCTAAAACCCTAAACCATAAAACATAACCCTAAAACCTAAAACCCTAAACCCTAAAACCTACACTAAACCCTAAAACTAAAGCCTAAAACCATAGGTAAGAGTATCTATCTTGAATCTTGTTGTTTTTCCCCTTTGTATTTGTTTACAAAACAAGGATAGACAACTGAGAGGGGGGGTGTATCAATTGTGCAGAACTTAAATAGAATTTAAGACTTTACTTAACCAAATCAACCTTCAATCATAGATCTGATAATTAATAGTGAAAGCATGAATTAAGAAACACAACAGAAACACACAACACCAGGATTTTTGTGTGGAAACCATGTTAGGGGAAAAACCACAGTGGATGTTAATCCACAATTATACCCTGTTAAAAGTATAATGAAAAATGAATAGGGAATACACATGCATTCAAGCACACTACATAGAGATCACTACTCAAATGGAAGGCTCACTTCCTTACATAATGCAATCAGATTAAATCCATCTAATGAGGTTGAACTGAGAAATTAGCTTCTTCATAAGCGTGATGACAATTCTGGTAAGATACAAAAATACTTCTTCACACTCTACTCTGAATTCAAATGATCTGATATTTATTCACACATACTTCACATACACACACACTCTTTCACCTCTCAAATTTTCTCAAACAATCACTCTTATATATCTGCTACCTAGATTTACATCAACAACTTTGTCGGCCACAAAATAAGGAATAAATGAATTACAAATTGCCGGCCTCAATACATGAAAAAATATCAATGTGCACCAATCTAAGTTGGTCACAACATAGAGAGGACCTAAATCAACATCCTCAAACATGAAAATCATCCACAAATTAATTCATAAGGATCCACAACATGCTACCACCATCATGTCGGCCAAGAAAATGAAAATACCAACACACGAAGAAAAAATCTCTGATCACGAACACACCAATCAATGTGGACATACCACACTAATAGAGAATGATCTATAAATATCATTGAACATCTTAGGAATGTACAAAACAAATAAATTCATCAGATTTGCAATCTCTTCTTCCAGAAACATCTCCTATAATAACAAAATGACTGTAGGAACATAGAACTTCATAGCTTTCTCAATCCTTGATTAGCACCTCTGAAACTTATGGAAAACATACCAGATAGGCTCATAAAAAAACCCTTTAATGCACACCTCTTGACCATCAATGTATAGAAATTTCCATTACTTTGACCTTATCAGCGTCACTAACTACCTACAATATATTTATTACAATTTTCTCAATTTCCTCAACATATACAACCTTTAGAATCACCAATGCTAATAGTGTTGACATCAATGAAAACCACAACATCCAACAATATCCCCCTTTGGCATTGATGTCAACACATGATGTGAAAAATAACATCAACACAACTAGTTGTTCACATAGTATACTTCTCCATCTTTGTTCTACAATTCTCCTCCTTAGATTACGCATTACTCTTCTTCCATAACTCTTCTCTCCCTTTCTTCCTCAAGGATTTTTCACATTACTCTTCTCCCCATTTGACATCAATGGAAAGATTACACATTCTTTGAACCACATATCTGAATCTTCTAACTAATCCCCTTGAGTAGCATCCACCATAACATCAATTTGAAACAATATATGACTGTAGGTGCATATATTTATGCAAAGACTTGCATCTTAGTTTAGATTAGGAGGGGAAATCACCCCTAACTTGCCTCTAAGATACTCAAAATTATCCTTAGGCAACAACTTAGTAAAGATATCTACAATTTGTTTCTTTGTGGGAGCATACTCTAGTCTAACTTCTTTATCACTCACCATGTCTCTCAAAAAGTGATACTTGATAGATATATGATTTCTTTTTAATGTAGCACCGAATTATTAGAAATGTTTATGGCACTTGAATTGTCACAAAATATAAAAATTGACTCATCATACTCAACTTTGATATCTCTCAGCATCTGCTTCATCCACAGTACTTGAGTGCAATTTCTTGCAGCAGCAATATACTCTACCTTAGTAGTAGATAAGGAAATGGAATTCTTATTTTTACTTAGCCAAGACACCAACTTCTTCCCCAAGAAGAAATCACGACCACTTGTTCTTTTCCTATCATTTACATCTCCTACCCAATCTGCATCTATGAAGGCATTTAAAGTAAGATCGTCATCCTTTGGATACCATAACCCAAAGTTAACCGTTCCTTTCTAGTATCTTAATGTTCTCTTTACTGCAATCACATGTGATTCCTTTGGATCTACTTGATATATAGAAACCATGCACACAACATTCATGATATCTTGTCTTGTCTAAGTCAAATAAATTAATCCACCAATAGTTTACCTATATCTTGTTTTATTAGCCTTAGGATAATCATCATTTTGTGTTAGCTTACATCTAGTTACCATGGGTGTACCAACTAGCTTTGAGTCTTCCATGCCAAACTTTTTCAATAACTCTCTCACATATTTGGACTGAGATGAAAATTTCATCATCTAATTGAGTAATTTGCAATCCTAAAAATAATTTCAGTTCTCCTATCATTGACATTTCAAATTCACTTTTCATTTCATCAAAAAATTTCATGCATAATTCATCATCACCTTCAAAAATAATGTCATCAACAAAGACTTCAATTATCAACTCTTTATCCTAATCTAGCTTGAAATATAGATTGTTGTCAGTAGTACCTTTATTAAATCCAAGCTTCAACAAGTATTTATCCAACCTAGCATACCAGGCTCTAGGGGATTGCTTGAGTCCATATAGTGCTTTCTTCAACTGACATACCATGTCCTTTTCATCAGTCAATTGAAATCCATCTAGTTGCTCAATATACACTTCTTCTTCTAGTTCACCATTGAGAAATGTTGACTTCTCATCCATTTATAGACTTTGTAGTTCTTTAAAGTAGCATAATAAAGAAACAACCTTACAACTTCAATTCTAGCAATAGGGGCAGAGGTTTATTCAAAATCAATAACTTCCATCTATGAATACCCTTTACATACTAGTCTTGCTTTGTTCCTTCACTTCACCCTATTCATGTATCTTATTCCGAAAGACCCATTTAGTTGCAATCACATTTTTTTCTTGAGGTCTAGGAACAAGAATCAATGTGTTATTTTTCTCTATTTGCATCAGTTCTTCCTTCATTCCTTCCATCTAGTATTCATCTTAGCATGCTTTATTGACATTTCTAGGTAAATAGTCTTGGATATTAGGAAATATTCTTCTACAATTATTCTTATAGTTTTTACACCTTTGTTCTTGTCTCCTATGATCTAACTTTCAGAATGAATTCACTTTACAAGCCTTGGAATTTTAGGTTCTTCTATTCTTTCTTCTGCATTTCCATTGTCTTCTTCAGAGCTTTCTTGATTCACCAGAACAATTTTGATTTGATCGTGTCTTTGCATTCTTCCCATTCTTAGTAGTATCTTGTTTGTCATCTAAATCATATCCATAGTACCTGGATGATCTATCTATACATCCTCATCAACTCTTACATTTGCACTCTTAACCATCTTCTTCAATACTTTATTGTAACACCGGTAGGCTTTGCTCTTTGTAGAGTAACCCAGAAAGATTCCTTCATCACTTCTAGCTTTAAACTTTCCTATATCTTCATCTCTTTTAATATAACATCTACTTGCAAATATTTTGAAATATTTAATAGTAGGCTTATAACCAAACCATAGCTCAAAAGGAGTCTTACCAGAATTACTATTAACATTCACCTGGTTGATAGTACATATTGCAGTGCTTACAACTTTTCTCTAGTAGGTATGAGGAACATTACCTTCTAACATCCTAGTTCTAGTAGCATCTACGATTTTTATGTTCTTTCTCTCAACAACTTCGTTCTATTGTAGGGTCCAGGGAGCAAATAACTATCTTTTTATTCCATGCTCTTCACAAAATGAATTGAACTCCCAAGAAGTGAATTCACCACCTCTGTCTGATCTCAAACATTTGATCTTCAAACCTATCTTATTCTCTTCCATAGCTTTGAAGCTTTTGAATTTCTCTAATGCCTCATTTTTTTCTCTTAAGAAAGCAACCCATACCATTCTAGAATAATCATCAATAAGTAACATAAAGTACCTTTCTCCTTGTAGACTTTTGGTTCTGGAGGGACCACATAGATAAGTATGTACTGAATCTAGTACACCATTTGAATGATGTTGTTTCCTCTGAAATGAAATTATTTTCTACTTTCCCATCTGGCATTCCTTGCATATAGTATTAGTAGGCTTCATTAAATTAGGTATATCTCTGACTGCTTGTGTGGGGCTTATTTTAACAACGTTATCAAAATTTGCGTGACGTAACCTTTTATTCCATAACCAACTTACATCAACTTGAGAAATCAAACAACTTTCACTAGCAACATTTAAGTGAAAACTATTACCTCTTGTATTTGAACATAAATAGATCACATTTCCCAAGCTTCCCATTATCCTACACTTACCATCTTTCCACTAAAGATTGTAACCTTTGCCAACCTTTGTCCAACACTTAACAAATTGTTTTTCAAACCTTCAACATATAGGACATCATTAGTATTTCATTTACCACCAAGAGAAATAGTGCCTCTGCCACAAATCATGTTAGAGTAATTGGATATTTACTTTATTAATTAAACAGTATTTGTTTAATTACTTAAAGTTCCCTTTTACCTCTTTTCACTTAAGCTAACACTAGGTGCATAATAATTAATTACTTTATTAATTATTATTGTGCAAGCCTAGGGTGTTCCTTTTTAGGGTTTTCATCTATATATGGTTGAAAACTATCTTTTGTATCATTATTCATTTTACATTTTCAGGTGAATACATTGCTTCACATTCTTGAGCATTTCCTTTGTTGCTTCTCTTTGCTTCTCCTTGTAACAGGTTATTTACTTGCAAAGATATTTTGGGCTTCTATGGTGTTTTATCTTCTCAACTCCAACATGGTATCAGAGCTTCAGATTTGCAGCTGCTTGTTCTTGTTTTGAGAAATTTGCCTTGGAAGCAAATATAGGGCTCTAAGGTTTCTTCTTGTGGATTTAGCATACTCTGAATTTAGGTTCACTTTGGGCTCAAATAGACAGTGCCATTAGATTCGTAGTGCCCAAAAACCCCTAAATTGACTGTCAAATCATCGATTTTGGCCATAGTCAACCAGGGTTGCAAAAAAAAAATTAGGGTTTGGCCGTACGACCCCCTCAGAAAAAAATTCGCAAAAAAATTAAAAAACTAATAAAAACCTAAGGTTTTTATTAAACTTTTTGCACTGCCCATTGGAAATATGTCGGCCATCGCCTGGCCCCCCGGCGGCCACCACTCAGCCACTGCCATCAGCGACCTCAGCCCGCGCTCCGCCTGCCACTCCGGTTTGTAGCCCCGCTGACACCAGTTGCTCTGCCCGCTGCTCTGTCCGGTACTGGCTCCGCCGCGCTTAGCTCGCCCGGCCCCGCTGAGCTCACCGAGCTCCCCAGCTCTGCCACCCGCTTGGCCTCTACCCTGCTCCATGCATCGCTCACCACTGTCAACCCTGTGCCACCCGCTCCGCCGAGCTCCACCCGCCCCGCCAAGCTCACTGCTCCAGTCGCACCGACACCACCCAGCGCACCAACACCGCCAAGCTTGCCACCGGGCTTGCCGACCCGAGTCAACCTTGCTAGCCCCCACGGGCTTCTAACCCCCACCACTCAGTCACATGGGTGACCGCGGGCTCTGCTACAGCTCCAGCCCCCTGGTCTGCCCAAGCGACCAGGGGCTATTTTTTTTAGCTCCCAGGTGTTAAATGGGTGTTATAGGGCAACTTATGCCTCCTTCATTCAAACGGGCATAGCTCGGGCATTTTTGCTCCATTTTTCGAATGGAAATAGGTGTTGAAAAGCTGGTTTTGGCACCAATTTGATGGTGTAGAAATTTTTTCCAAATTTTACCAGTCTGGATATTATTTTTCCAGTCAAAGTGAGGTCTTCTTTCTTCACTCCCGGGGGTGTATATTTTGCGTCCGAACTCCATTTTGCGCAAATGAATAGGTGTTGGAAAGGTGTTGTAGTCCTCTATCCAGATTTATAGTCTATGTTACCAAAAAATTTACCAAGTATTTTTTATTCAGCTTTGTGTGTTTTTACACTTTGCTCAATGACTTGGTCATCTTATCTCCTACGTGGGGTTTGTTTGTGTTGGATGGGTTATGTTGATATGCTTTATCATTGCTGAGATCATTAGTCTCTGAATTTTTCATTTGAAGAGTTATCATGGGTTTTTCTACTCACCCTTCAGTTGTTCTTCTGGAACGGGGTAATTATGAGTCATGGGCAAAGGGTATACTTACACATTGTAGATGGCTTAATATTTTGCCTTATTTGTATGATCTCATACCTGAACCAACAACTTTAGAGGGCAGATTAGCATGGGATATCATTAGAAATCACATTGCAAGAGTTATATTGTCTAGCATTGATCATGACACTGTGTTGATTATATCGGACATTGATTATCCTCACCCACTTTAGACACATCTTTGGGAGATCTATGGAGACCCTATTCTATCTCCATTCCCAAAGGATCATGCTTCAGATTGTTTCATACCCATTTCTTGGTGAGAGAATACACCATTTGATCATGATACTTTAGAGGAGCTTGAGTATTTAGACACCCTTACTTATTCTGATGGATCGGAGACTTATCTCACAGTTCTTACTCTTCAGGCTGAGACTTCGTCAACATCTCCTATTGTTCTTGATTCAGTGTAGCAGGGAATCATACATCTTCCAGACATAGCTACTTTGGACTCTTATGTTGCAGACATATCTTTCTTGTTTGTGGAGTCCTATATTATAGATTTGGAGGATTATTTTGAGGACATTCATCTCCTCTACCTTGAAAGTCAGGTTATCACTATTCACCCACCATTATCCGTGCATTCAGAGGCTGCATTTCAGTATTCTCCACATCAATTTGGATTTGGCATTATTTGTTTCAGCTCAGACAGTGAGACTCTTCAGCATCCTATCATGGCACACATCTTGAGACAGACTGGTTCATCATTCTTCATAGGGTTTCTTTGATACAGGTCCATGGATCCATTTCTTCCCAAGGGGAGGAATATCATTTGCTGCTTCAAGATCTCCTTTTGGATTCTACATCAGGCATCTACCATTGTGACAAGAGTTTCTTCATTGTGGTGGGGCCTTCTTCTCTCTTTCTATCTCTCCTATGGAGATCATTGTACATTTACTTATACGATAGATGTTGTCTATGGGGGGTATCATGTTATCCACCTCCTATCCTTCTTTCATTAGTGCATTGCATTCCTTCCTTGCATTCTATTTTGGGGAGGAGTTTTGTTCCCACTGGGTTTTCTCCTTTACCCCATTTCATTTAGTTTGCATTGATTTTGTACATGGGTACCTGATCTGGCCTTGTTGTCGAGACCCATTGCTTTTGCTTTCAGTAGCTTCTTCTAGGTTTTAGCTTCTCCCTATGTCTATCTTAAGGGGGGGTGTTAGAGTAATTGGGTATTTACTTTATTAATTATACAATATTTGTTTAATTACTAAAGTTCCCTTTTACCTCTTTTCACTTAAGCTAACATTAGGTGCATAATAATTAATTACTTTATTAATTATTATTGTGCAAGCCTAGGGTTTTCCTTTTTAGGGTTTTCATCTATATATGGTTGAAAACTATCTTTTGTATCATTATTCATTTTACATTTTCAGGTGAATACATTGCTCCACATTCTTGATCATTTCCTTTGTTGCTTCTCTTTGCTTCTCCTTGTAACAGGTTATTTGCTTGCAAAGATCTTTTGGGCTTTTGTGGTGTTGTATCTTCTCAACTCCAACAAATCACACTAGCATTGTTATCTATAAATCTTAATACACCACCATCATATTTTTCCAAGCTTAGAAACTTACTTTAGTCACCAGTCATATGATGTGAGCATCTTCTGTCAATGACCCGCTCATCCTTCTCATCAATTATGGTTGCAAGATCTTTCTCAATATTTTGATTACTAGTTGATTCAGTGGACACTAGACCATTTTCCTTGATAGCAATGAATACTAATTCATTTTCCTTTCCAATTTTTTTATCAGATTCATCATCAATAACACCTTCTTTAGCATAATAACATTTCTTTTGAAATCTAGTCTTCTTAAGTTTGTAATTAGAAACTCTTTCAGGACACCTTGATGCAAAATGACCTATCTTACTACAAGAGAAACATTTAATTCTACAACTTTCCTTTGTACTTACCTTGTCCTTTGGCTTCTCTTTTCACAATCAGTGCTTCCATTTCTTCTAACTCTCTTTCTTCATCTTCAATTAGTTTCATTTCATCTTCATACTTGAATGTCTTCCTGGAACTCTCTCCTAGATCATATCTTTGTTGTCTTTTTCCAGATACAGTAGCTTTGAATGCAGACTCTATCTTCGGAGAAGATTCACCAAATTCACTCAACTCAAAGGAATTTTTCCAATCAGCATGTCTCTTGTCACATTTTTTTTTGTCCTGAGCTCTTCAATAGCATGAGCTTTTGTTTTGTAAGAAGTAGGCACAAATCTAAGTATTTTAGCCACAATGTCATCTTCTTCCAAGATTCCACCAGCACATCTAATGTCCATCACCAATTCATTTATCTTTTGTGTGAAAGAGAAAATGTTTCCATCTTCACTCATATTCATGTTCTCCCACCTACCTTTTAGGCTCTATAGTTTAGAAACTTTCACTTGCGCATCTCCTTCATACAATTTTTCTAACCTTTTCTAGATCTCATGTGCAGTCTTTAGACCTATCACATTTGTCATCTTTGAATCTTTCAAAGCACTTAGCAATGCTTCTATAGCCTTGGTATTATTTTATGCTTCTTTCATCTCATCAGGAGTAGAGGGACCATTTTGAGGAATAACATATGCATTCTTTGTAATCTTCTAGAAAAGCTCACCAATACACTTCAAATGACACTCCATTCTAACTTTCCACAGTGAGTAGTTTGTACTATCGAATCTAGGACTATCCTTCTTTTATGATGCCATCCTAGATCACGTCAAGCTGTTAAACTTGTTCTGAAAAACTAGCTCTGATACCAATTGTTGACAACACAAGGATAGATAACTGAGAGGGGGGTTGAATTAGTTGTGTAGAATTTAAACAAAATTTAAGACTTTAATTAACCAAATAAACCTTCAATCACAGATTTCATAATTAATAGTGAAAGCATGAATTAAGAAACACAATATAAATACACAACACCAAGATTTTTGTGTGGAAACCCTATTAAGGGAAAAACTATAGTGGAGGTTAATCCACAATTATACCCTGTTAAAAGTATAATGAAAAATGAATAGGAAATGCACATGCATTTAGGCACACTACCTAGAGCTCACTGCCCAAAGGGAAGGCTCACTACCTTACATAAGATAATTAGATTAAATCCATCTAATGAGGTTGAACTGAGAAATTATCTTCTTCATAAGCCCGATGACAGTTCCAGTTAGGCATAGAAATACTTCTTCACTCTCTACTCTGAATTCAAATTATCTTATATTTATTTGCACATACTTCACATACACACACACACTTACACCTCTCAAATTAGCTCAAAAAATCACTCTTATATATCCTCTACATGGATTTACATCAACAACTTTGTCAGCCACAAAATAACAAATAAATGAATTACAAATTGTCGGCCTCATTACATGAAAAAATCTCAATGCTAACCAGCCTAGGTCGGTCGCAACATAGAGAGGACCTAAATCAACATCATTGAACATGTCAAGCATCCAAAATTAATTCATAAGTATCCGCAACATGCTACCACCATCATGTCAACCAACAACATGAAACTACCAACACACGAAGAAAAAATATTTGATCACAAACACACCAATCAATGTGGACATACCACACTAGTAGAGAATGATCTAGAAACATCACTGAATATCTTAGGAACATATGCAACAACTAAATTCATCAGATTTGCAGTCTCTTCTTCTAGAAACATATGCTATAGTAACAAAATGATAATAGGAACATAAAACTTCATAACTTCCTTAATATTTGATGTGCACCTCTAAAAATTATAGAAAACATACTAGATAGGCTCATAAACAAACCCTTTAATTCACACCTCCTAACCATTAATGTAAAAAACTTTCCATCACTCTAACCTTCTCAGCTTCACTAATTTCCTACAATATATTTGTTAAAATTTACTAGATTTCCTTGACATATATAGCCTTTAGAATCACCAATTCTAATAGTGTGGACATCAATGAAAACCTTATATCAACAACACAACCACAACATCCAACAATATCCCCCTTTGGCATTGATGGCAACACATGATGTGAAAAATACTATCAACAGAGCTAGTTGTTCACATAGTATACTTCTCCATATTCGTTCTATACTTTTCCTCCTTAGATTACAAATTACTCTTCTCCCATAAATATTCTCTCCCTTTCTTCCTCAAGGATTTTTCACATTACTCTTCTCCCCCTTTGACATCAATGGAAAAGGTACACATGGTCTAAACCACATATCTGAATCTTCTGACTACTCCCCTTGAGTAGCAACCACCATAACATCAATATGAAACAAGATATGATTGTAGGTGCACAGATTGATGCAAACACTTGCATATTAGTTCAAATTAGGAGGGGAAATCACTCCTAACTTGCCTCTAAGATAGTCATGAAAAGTTTCCTTAGGAAATGGCTTAGTAAAGATATCTGCAATTTGTTCCTTTGTGGGCACATACTCTAGTCTGACTTCTTTATCACTCACCTTGTCTCTCAAAAAGTGATACTTGATAGATATATGCTTTATTTTTGAATGTAGCACAATATTCTTAGAAATATTTATGGCACTTGAATTGTCACAAAATATAACAATTGGTTCATCATACTAAACTTTGATATCTCTCAGCATCTACTTCATCCACAATACTTGAGTACAATTTCTTGTAGGAGCAATATACTTTGCCTCAGCAGTAGATAAGGAAATGGAATTTTGATTTTTACTTAGCCAAGACACAAAATTCTTCCCCAAGAAGAATACACCACCACTTGTGTTTTTCCTTTCATTTACATCTCCTACCCAATATACATCTTTGAAGGCATCTAAAGCAAGATCATCATCCTTTGGATGCCATAACCCAAAGTCAATTATTCCTTTCAGGTATCTGAATATTCTCTTTACTATAGTCACATGTGATTCCTTTGGATCTTCTTGATATCTAGAAATCATGCATACAAAATTTATGATATTTGGTCTTGTCTGAGTCAAATAAAGTAATCAAATTCTTCATCACTTACATCATCAACTGGTTGACCCCTTCTCTAGGCCATTTCAACTACTTCCAATCTAGTAGCAATTCCTCTCAACATCTCCAATACAACTGGGTATGCATTACCATGTGCTCCATTTCCTCTACAATTTATCCTCCATGCCATATTTAAAAAATCCCTCTTCAGCTACAGGTCAGATCCTCAATCCACCACCCTACAAAAAACTTGAACATGACTATGCAACTTGCAAGGAATGAACCTCGCTCCGATACCTGATTGGTGCAATCACGGTAAGGAGGGTCCTCAAAGAGATCAGTCTAAACCATGCAGCAAGATTAATATAATAGAAGCAACATATAATATGGAGGAAAATGCAGATAAAAAAACTTCTTATTATTATAAATCTTGGTTACATATATTCGACCACATCCAGGCCTGATTACAACATGCTCAAAATAAAGTGCTTTTGTATGCAAGAGAAAATCCTACAGATCAAAATTTATATACATCTTATTCTACTTGATCATAATTCCCCCCTATTCTAATGATTCAATACAAGCTTTACATAACATCCACAGGTCGAGAAACATCTATGTCGGCCAAAAGATTGTACAATCTCCGATGAAGAAAATGTAACATGTGTAAGAACAGGTCGACCTCAAATCTAAAACTTATCCACAGTAGATGTGAATGATGAAGTGTGGACCTAAGTGTAAAGTCAAGGACACTCCATAGAACAAATCTAAACACACCATGAGGATCCGCAAGCAACAAGCGAGATCCATGATTAATCCAACTAGCAGTTAGGGTTTGAAAATATTTTAGAGTTAGGTCCAAAAACTATCACTTAATCTGAAATCAATAACTTGTTAGAAAAAATTCCAATCGAGCTGAAAAATTGGAATAAGGTAATTAAACATGTCCATAATGAAATACTAGGTATGCATGATTTGGTGAGAAAACATGAAGAAACACCAGATCTACCAACTCGAACAAGAACAAAACTGAATGAAAATATTTTTGGTTGATGTAAGATTGCTAAGAACCAAGGATGCTCCTGCATCAATTTTTTTATTCTAAGCATCTCGTGAACCCTACAAACCCTAAATGATAAACCATGGAACCTAAAGCCTAGGAGATGAACCCTAAACCATTAACCCATATAGATTTTTTATTCTAAGCATCTCATGAACCCCAAAAATTCTAAACCATAAACCATATGACCTAAAGCCTAGGATATGAACCCTAAAACATTAACCCATATAGATTTTTTATTCTAAGCATCACATGAACCCTACGAACCCTAAACCCTAAACCATATGACCTAAAGCCTAGGATATTAACCCTAAACCATTAACCCATGTAGATTTTTTATTCTAAGTATCTCATGAACCCTAGAAACCATAAACCATAAACCATAGGACCTAAATTATAGGAGATGAATTAAGGAGATGCAAGAGGATGGATTAAGGGTAGATATACAAGGATGGATTAATGGTACATAGTAGGATGGCTTAAGGGGTCCTAAGAGGATTCATTAAGGGGTGTCGAGAGAGTGACTTAAGGGGATGCAAGTGGATGGATTAAGGGTAGATATATGAGGATATGGATTAAGGGGTCCTAAGAGGATGGCTTAAGTTGTGTTGAGAGAGTAACTAAAGGGGATGCAAGTTGATGTATTAAGGGGATGCAAGTCAATGGATTAAGGGTAGATATATGAGGATATGGATTAAGGGGTCCTAAGAGGATGGATTAAGTGGTGTTGAGAGAGTGACTTAAGGGGATGCAATTGGATGGATTAGGGGGTGTTGAGAGAGTGACTTAAGGGGATGCAAGTGGATGGATTAAGGGTAGATATATGAGGATATGGTTTAAGGGGTCGTAAGAGGATGGCTTAAGGATTTTTGAGAGAGTGAGTTAAAGGGATGCAAGAGGATGCAAGAGGATGGATTAATAGTAGATATATGAGGATATGGATTAAGGGTTCCTAAGAGGATGGCTTAAGGGGTGTTGAGAGAGTGACTTTAGGGGATGCAAGTGGATGAATTAATGGTAGATATATGTGTATATGGCTTAAGGGGTCCTAACAGGATGGCTTAAGAGATGTTGATAAAGTGACTTAATGGGATGAAAGAGGATGGATTAAGGGTAGATATATGAGGATATGGATTAAGGGGTCCTAAGAGGATGGCTTAAGGGGAATTAATAGAGAGACTTAAAGGGATGAAAGAGGATGGATTAATGGTACAAAATGGATGGATTAAGGGTTCCTCAGAGAATGGCTTAAGGGGATATGAAATCAATTATAATTTTTTTATAAAATGACATTTAACTATTTAGTTTTATATTTATACTATCAATTAAATGTATCTAGATCTATATATACTTACTTGTTTCTAGATTTGAATTTCATTTTAATATATATTCATGTCCTCTCATTTTTGTAATCCATGTAGTTTTGGGAGACTTGAAACAAAAAATGATTTAAAAATTTAATTAGGAAATGACTAAAGATAAATATATATGTAGACATGTATATGTGATAAATTTTTAACTACATATCAACTATCAATTATATATATATATATATATATATATATAACTATATACTTACCAATATTTATTTACTATGTTGTACCATCTACATCCTCTCTTTTTGTAATTCATCTATTATTGTTTCATGCTCATCCATTGAAAGTGTCCATAGCACTTTATTAGCAAGCCTCCCCTGATATCTAACTAGTTTTATATTGGTTTCCAAAATCAAATGTGAATAATTTATAATCTTCTTTTGTCTTTCATAATCTTCAAATGTAGGAAAGTCATTCTTTCTTATCAAATATTTTTGAAGCTAGTTGCCAACAACAACCACCGAACCAGTTGGATACTAAAAATTTTCATAATCCACTCTAGGATGTACCAACTTATATTTTCTCTCAACACATCTAGCCAACCAATAATCTGTCTCCTCTTCATTCCCCTCAAGTGCAGCAATAACATACACATGTCCTACAAAAATAAATAAAAAATTCAATAAAGAGTGAATTTTAGCTAATTCACATATAAACATGCATACATATAAAATTCAATTCAATTTAATGTACCTTCTTCTAAAAGATCAAAAACATGATCATAATCATCTAATGTGAACACTTGATTATCCTCAATTTTCATTCCATGTTGAACATGTGTCGATGTAGGTGTTAAGGCTCTTTGTTTCCATTGTTTGACCCATTCTATATTTTCACATGCTTCCCAATCACATGCAATAAAAAAATCACAAAATAATGCCAACTCCCTTGTCCATATTTTCCATGTATTTGCATTCAAACTCTTAAAAAAATTCCATTTTGTATAGCCATTAATTGTTTCACAATCTTGTCGAGAAAAAATATATTTTCTTCAACTAACCAAAAGAAGCGTTGAATTATTGAGCTCTCATTTGTTGTTGTAGATAATTTTGTATTTCACTAATCTACAATTGTATGTGCATCATTGAATTTCACAACATCCTCAAATTTGAGTTTATCTCTAGCAAGAGTTATTTTCACACATGCACCTGCTCCATCGTGTTCTCCCTTACCATGTCCAACATCAAAAAAACTCCACATGTTGTAGATATTATTTTCCTTATGAACTCTACATAACCAATAAAAAATTCTAGAATTCTTGAATTGACCTATGCAATTATCTGACCATATGAAATGTTCTCTCATTTGAATACCTCTCTCTTTATTTTTTTTATAAAATATATCAAAACAATATTGAACAAATTCAGATGAATATAATCGATTATCACTTACATAAAATGGTACTCTCTCAAAAAAATTATATTATCTTTTCCGCTATTATGTGCATGTCTATAAAAAAATATGAACACATATAGCTACTTGCACTTAATTATAATACTATGTTTGAATTTCTTCTTGCGGAGCAAGAGTATAATTTTCAGAAAAATCAACAACTTACAATATAGTTCCAATTGGGAATGTTTTTTTACATAAAAAAAAATGATTATCAATCCAATGAGCATACTGAGAGTGTTTAACATATTTAGGTACAATCTTATCTTTAAACTCTTTAATAAATGCATGCACACTAAATTTTTTTCCACTATTAGCACTTTTCCAATTTTCCTATCTTTTAAAGAATATTAAACATTTTTTTTTTTTTTTACATCCGCTAATTGTTGTCCAAATTCATCTAAACTACTTTCATGCATACATTCTCCTAATAATGAAAATTTACCACATCTATTGCATTCTCCAGAAATACATGCTTTTAAATAAAATAATTTTCCATTAGAGGGTTCACAAAAACAAACCTCATATAAAATCTTTGATTAATTGAGGTGGCATATTAATACCACAAATGTCTTGCATAATCCGGTTAGAATGCAAAGTGCATTATATATATCAAAAAATATCATAATAATAATGAAATTATACATGATTCTTGCAACAACAATAGATTTGTTGTTTATTAATTCTAACATACCAAGGTTTACACTTTTTGAATGATCTTTGACTTATGCTAATATTAAATGGTAAGATTGAATCATCTAAAAAATATATATAGTTCAGTTTTAGTCATATCTAAGAGATTCTTTGGACAAGGTTCATGAATTTTGGAACCCACCCTTAATTTTAAGACATCTCTAATGTTAGGTGATACTCTTGTATTATCATGTCAAAAAATATTGATTAAAGATTTGATTTCATGTCTGATCTTGGGAGTCTACCACTAAAACTCCAACATTGATTAATTGGATAATTTTCAATACCTTCTCTTCTTTTAACAGCTCTTATCAAGTTTTTCAGATTTACTTTTATACATTTACTAATCTTACCTAAAATTATTTTATCTGACCTTGGTTTATTAACTAGAGTAATTGTTATTGCATGAAGAGTTGCATTCTTATCTTTAGATTGAATTTTCTTACCAATAAAATTAATATCATTAGCAACACTAAAAATGAATTTTTCTATTGAATCATCTTTCTTTTTTGGTTTTACAAAATTACCTAATTTTTACATCACATTTCTCATTTTTGACATTCTCATCAATTGTAGCATGAGTTGACATTGGAATCCTAATTTATTTCTATAAAAAAAAATTCTATATATTCTATTTCCATAAGTTCTCATTTGTCTCCAATAAAATTTACCACAAAGGTTATTTAACACATTTTTTTCAATTGTTAAAAAAACATTTACATTCATGCAAGGGGTTTCATTTTAATTTTCAAAAATAAAAGTTATTTAATTCTCATTTTCATCAATATGAGGGGTTTCATTCTCATTTTCATTTTTATAAGATATTTCATCATGTTTTTTGTTTTTGCATTGTTTCAACCCTAGAATTATTGATACCATCAATGGTGTATCCAATTTCACCTAAATAACTAAGATCAATATTATCAAGACTTGGGTTTGAAGGCATACTTGGATAGATTGTTTGAATAGGTGCATTTTCCATATCATTGGGCTCAGGTGGATTTGAAATGGAAGGCATAATTGGGTTTGTCTCAATAATTGCATTTTCTTCCATATTCACCATCTCCACATTTGCATCATCTACATTCATTTCATCCTTCATGGTTTCCTCTTCAACATTCATGGAACTAGATGGTTCCAAATTTTTCATTTGACGATTCCTTTCTCTCCTATCCCTTTGTCGTTTTGCCTCTATTTCTTTATTTGCTTGAATTTCTTCAGGTGTCATTAACTTTCTACATTTTTTTCCTTTCCTTTCCTTTGGTCCCATGGTTACCAAACCCTCTTTGATAAAAAAAAATTGATTCTTAAACTATTTTCAAATTTCCATCTCCTTCAAATATTCAAATAAAACTATGTAGTATGAAGATCCTTTCTTCTATAATGTTTGAAGTACAAAAACATCATGAATACATCCAAAAGTTCTCTTTTTCCAAATCTTCTTGTAAAATGTTCTTGTACTTGATTCCACTTCATAAAATTCTACACTTGTCCCTTCCAATGATTTGAATAGAATATACCTTGCACAAGAAAAAAAATGCAAAAAATGGTTCTTTCGAATTGTACTGTACAAATGGAATGTTGCAGAAAAAATGTGTTTTATCAATAATTTTCTAATCGGGAGTAAAAATATATATTAGAAATGTGTACACATTTTTTAAATGTTTTTCACATTTATTAAATGTGTACACATTTTTTAAATGCTCTTCACATTTATTAAATGTGTACACATTTTTTAAATGTTCTTCACATTTATTAAATGTGTACGCATTCTATTCTAGGAATGCATACATGTTATATAACACATACACATTCCCTTTAATCAATGGGTAAATAGATAGTGCATACACATTATGTAACACATACATATTTTATTTAAATAACACATATATGTTTTAATAACGCATACATTTTATTTAAAATTGGAATCCCCAAGCCACATGCACCCTTTATTTTAGGCTTAGGAAATTATTGGCAATCCGACCCTTAGCCTTTGACCTACAACTAAAAAACTAAGGTAGATTGAAGAAGAATGTTCAACTTTGGCAATATGCCTGATGGACAATTTTTTTGAATCAATCTATAAAATTAAAACCCATTAGAGAACATGATATCTAGCTTCCAAATATGTATTTTTTATTAAGATTGGATTATATTTGTTATTTTATAATTAATTTCTAATAAATCTAGTGTAACATCAAAAAAAGAGCCCTTAGGCCCTTTCATGCTTGTTTACCTCCTTCTTATGGATTTTGGACTTAATGTCACCTTGATATAGTGTTGTGAGGTGTTTTACACATCCACATTAGGTATGGGGCCATTTTAAAGCTAAATTAACTTAAGGTTGTCCTAATTTAATGTTGTAAAATGTATTTATTTACATCTTCACATTAAATTTGTGAGGCTTGTAAATCAAGTCGACCTAATCTAGTGTTGTAATATGTTTTACACATTCACATGAGATTTAGGGCCCTTATAAGCTAAATAGACTCAATCTTGCCTTAATTTAGTGTTGCAAAGTGTATTTATTTACACTTTCACATTTTATTTTGGGCCCTATTAAATTTATAACCTTCACATCATCATTAATAGGACCCTATGACCCCATATTGTGCATCCCAAGACATATTTTGGTCAAAAACCTAACAAAATCAACATATAAACTTAATTTATGCATTCCTCGGCATGTTAGCCCCTAAAATAGCCCTTATGGGACCTATTCACCACTTTGGGTGAATGAGTCCCATCTAGGTGGGACTCATTTGCCCAGGATGGAAAATTAGTCCCATTTGAGCTATTTTTTAGGTTTGAGCAGAAAAAAGTGTGTTTTTAATTCAAATTTATTTAATGACGACCTTGGGGATCAAATTAATGGTCATGTGAGTGGCTTTCCTATATAAAAAAGGCTTCCAAATCATTATTTCATCTCTAAGAATCCTAATAAATCCAAGTAACATCATACCCCCATGTCATCAAATCAAGCATTCAAGAGTTAAGAATTCTAAGGTAATTAAGATAGCTTTCAAGATCATTCAAGGGCAAGATTTTTCATAAATTGTTGTAAAAATTCAAGATCCATCATCATATCAAGCATATCAAGCATCAAGCTTTTTAGTGAGAAAGTGTTGTGAAGTATCATTGAAGATCCAAAACCAAGCATTGTTATATTCTTATTGTCAAAGATCAAGTTCTACATCCTTCATGGTCATTTCATGTTGAGTTACAAATTTACAAGACATCATTCAAAGTATTATTTTCCATGATTCATGTTCTTTATTTCGTGCTTCATTCTCTAAAAATCAACAAGTCTTCTCCTCTTTGCATGTGTGATTGTAGATCTAGGTATCTTGGATCTTGAAAGATTATTGAAGAATATATTTCAAACTTGGAGTCATCTCTCCACTTGCAAGGTCAAAATCTTTATAAAAAATCACTAACAACCCTGAGAATCAGGGTTTTGGATCCGCACACTTGGAGGAATAGAAAGAAAAGATCGAGAGGTGTAGATCAAAAATTTTGAATTTCCAAAAAATCCAAACTGGAATCATTGACCACAAGTGGTGAATAAGTCCCATTTTCAGTCAGTTTTGAGATTTTGGCATTTTCGGATACCCTTTTTCAAGAAACTTGTTCCTATGTAGAAACATCGATCTAGGACTGATTTGCCCAGATTGGTAAATGAGTCCTAGTGGGCCAAAAATTCAAAATCAACAACAATTCATGTCTCTGTCCAAGTCTCCACAAGGTTCTAGATGCACATTTCCAATTTTACAGTTTTTTGTTACATTTTACTTGCATTTCTAGGTCATCTTGCATACTACATTGTGTTTTCAAACATCTTCTTTTCCAAGTTTACACTTGGTGCTAAAACCCTCATTTGATATCATTAAATCCCCCTAGAACCTTCCCTTTTCCAAATTTCAATCCCCTTCTATTTTTCCTTCTCTTGATGCCTCCCTTATTTGTGATGAGGCTACTTTACATAATCTAACCATAGATTGTGATTAACATCTTACAAGATCTCCTACTAGGGTATATATCATGGCACAATAAAATGAGACTTCTCCTAATATCCCTACTATTGATAAATTACATAATTCAACCATTGATCATTCCCCTATTTGTGATCAAGTCATTTTAGTAGAAACAACCCTTTAATGTTAAGAAATTTTGGTGTGTATTTCTGCTAAAAACTCTCCTCCTAGGGAGAATATTATGGTGCAAGAAAAGGAAAACATTGACAATAATGATATTATGCCCTTAGATGAAGATGATGAAGTACCACTAGACTCTCACTCACTAAGGGATGTTAATATTGTTCAACATCAACTCATCCTTAATCCACCTTCACATAAACCTCAAACTCAAAACAAACCTGAATTTATCCTTTATCCACCTAAGAATAATGTTTCACAACAACCGAGTCATAATACCATTGCTCATGGGTGATCCAATAACAGTGGTTTACAATTTTTGGCCAAACTGGACACTAAAATTATTATTTTTAACTAAATATTCACATTCGAGCACCTAGAGCGGCTAAACCATGAGAAATTTGAAGATGATGCAAACTAGAGTCTCCTCACATTTTGTCTATAGATTCTAGAAATATTTTTTCCAAAATTTTTGGAATTAGATTGCACTTCTTTTTGCATCTCCCATGAAAACTGGTTTTTTTCATAAAACAACATTTTAAAAAAGTGATGCACACCATATAACGCATAACTTTGTTTCCATGAAGGATAAAATTATAATTTTTTTCAATTTAAACTTTTCACTTTGATATCTAGTGCTCCACTTTGTTAGATAGTTTTTTAATTGAATATTTTTTCTTTAATCAAGTTTTGAAGTCAAACCAATTACAATTCAGACATAGCATGACCAAATAACGTGTAAATTTTTTTGTATATATCGAAATTCAAATTTTTTTTTTTTTTGGATCAAGGATCCAATATCTAGTGCACTCATATTTTTGAATTTTTTTTTTGATAATCTGCTATTTTTCCACATGTGCAAAACATAGACCTTCATTTTTCGATGAAAAACATATGTTTAATAAAACTAAAAAGACAAATACATAATAAACCAAAACATATTAAAATTATATTCATTAGATAGCTCATTCTAAGGACTACCATAATAATTTTAAATAAATTTTGAATGAATTCCCTTGATCCCCCAAAAGGTAAATCAAAAGTCATTTTTTATTAGCATTTTGATAGGTGTAAAGGAGACTCATTTATAGGTATGGTTTAAAACTAGTGAGCTTCTATCCAAGGGGGTTTGATCTAAGGTGGTTTGATCAAACCCTCTTCAATTGGAATCCTTAAAATGGAAATTTTTAAGGCTTAAATCATTAAATTTTCTAAACATATATGATTTCAGCAAAAATTAGGTCCTCTCAGAAATTGTAAACCAACTTTATGGGATCACCCTCATACATATAACAATAAGAACAATCCACAACCAAGAAAAATCCATTCAAAATACCTCCCATTTCCTAATCCTATCCTACCTAACACTATCTTATCGGTTCCTCCTCATGGAAAGGAGTATGATCTTATTAAAGAAAACAAGTTTCTACAATCCATCAAGATTATATGAGAGATTTCTAGATTTGATTGTGTAGCTATTTTTTTCAACTAAAGAATAATATTGCTAAGATATCCTTATGGGACCTTATTCCAGCATCCCCTCACTACCAAAACATGGTTTAAATTCCTTAAAACAAGTTCCTATCCCTAATAATGCACAATTGAATGACAAAGCATCCATGATTCAAGGAATAAATGCTGACGTTGTTTTCCACCAAAGTGAACTCCCCCCTTTGGAAGTGCAAAAAAAAATGATGATTTCATGATCATAGCTCAATACAATAGAAAAGGGATAAATTGAACCCTCGTGGATAATGGTTCCACCCTTAATTTGTCTAGTGTATCCCTTTTGGATAGGCTTGGCATAAAAAAATCAAAAATTCAACCTGATTCCTTGTCTATTATGAGATTTGACAATGTAGGAAAAAAAACTACTTGGTGTGATCACTTTTCCTATTACAGTTGGGAATGCCACATTAGAAACACTGATCCATGTTATTCCTCACAAAATTTAATATAATATTCTTCTATATGGGCCATGGATTCATGCAATGAATGGGGTACCTTCCACTCTTCATCAAAAAAAGTAGTACATCTACAATAACAAAGTGTATACACTCGAAGCTGACCCTAACCCAAATAGTTGTTTAAATATTCAGAAAGGCAAGGAGAATCCTTTTGAAACATTAACACCAACCACACAAGTAGAACACATGCAAGAACAACAAAAAGCTAGATTTCCTAAACCCTTCACAACTATATCAATAAATGATTTGGGATCATTGAATTTCGAATCAATATTCATGGGAGAATACAAGATCACAAACAAAGACTTGGAAAAGGAAAAAAAAAAGTGGTAATTTCAATGCAAAACTTGGAAGACCCTTCGAAAGTATCCACCTCAACCATGTTATATAAAGAAGAAAATTACACAATGAACTTAGATGAACTTAATCACGAGCAACCACTAAATCCAAAAGAGATGAAAAATATTTATGGAAAAGGTTATGAAATGATGAAACAACTCATATACAATGGAAAAGGATTTGGTGCTAGAGAACAATGTATATGTGTCCCTAATAATGGTTGGTTATTTTCCCTTAAAAGAAACAAACAAGCCTTTGATCAATATCAACACTATCAGAAAAGATTCTTCTAAGCTAACCTTAATAGTCATGCATCCTGAATTGATAGACACTAGTGGTCTTGATTGTTACCATTTTCAAGGAAAAAAGAAATCTTCACTTAATATCAATTTCATCTTGCCAAATGCTAATGATTTGAATTCTTCATATTTTACATCCTCCTTTGCAGGAGAGAACAAAATCTCACAATCTAAAGAGTCTTGTGTAGGTATGACATCTTTTACTAAGTAGGAGATACCTTTTTCACATAATAAAGGAACATATTCTATTGATCAAGAATGTATCTTGGTGAGACTAATCCAGGATCATTTGATATCTCTTCCTCCAAAAGCTCGAAAGAAATTCTATTAAAATAATTCATTTTTCACTTTATCATATAGTTCATGGCCATGCTACTAATGAATGTAAGGCTTTGAGTAATCAAATTCAGAATCTCAAGGTGTGTGGTGCTCTTCCTTGTGTTGAAGCACCTAACTCCTCTAATTGATACTTATTTTTCCTATTTAGCTCACCCTCATCTTGGACTAAGTGGGGGAAAGGGGTTAGTTATCCTTGGCCTCATACGTCACTTTCTGCTTTCTATTTTGGCTAATCGACTACCTTTCATGAACATATACTTGAGCAAGCTTGGGATGTGGATGACATGCTTTAAGTTTCCTTTCATGTGACATACTACATTATTAATGATGTAGCTTATCAAAAACATATGACTTGGCATAGGTCTTTTCGCATAAGCTCTCATTTCTTCTTCTAAGCTAAAGAAATTTCTCATAGTAATGGTGTTAGCAACTACTTTAAAGTGAGGGCATACATCGACACTCATGTTTCATTGTGTGATTTTATTTATTCTTGTGATGTCTCCTTTTCTTGGTGGTGTCGTTGGGCTTGATCTCCTCCAAGAGCACAATATTTCTTTGACTTATTCTCTCTTGGACACATTAAGCATAATGTTCCCTAAGAAGAGACCTCGCGTGAACTAAGAAAAATCCAATGTCTATGAGTTTGAGAAAATCTTACACTATTTTTCATTTACAATGTCTATGAGTTTGAAGCATACAAATATTTTCTTGGATCATGGAGCTCAAAAATCATTTTTGTATTGTGCCTTATTAAAGTTATCAGGAGGTATAACTTTGGTATGGTTGAGCAGGAAACCCAATATGAGGCATGACTTTCCCCATATCCACTTGAGTGTGTGTGAGTACATACCAGCCATGAGTATATGTTTATCACCTTTTAGGTCTTCTCACCTAACGGATAGCCCATCACCTCATAGTGAGTGTGCATTTTTTGGGAAAAAAAGCCTAGATCTAATCCACATTGTGCTGGACAAATGGTTGAATCTTGATCCACCTTTTCATTCTATTTTTTTTACTTCTTTTATTTCTTGACATTGCATGATCGTGTATCTTTTTCTACTACAAATCATTCACCTTGTACATTTTCTTTCAAGTCTTATGTCGGTTTGACTTGGGATCTTGGATCCTAGGGGCTTGACTGCCTCCATTTTCTTATCCTTTTCCATCTGCATTGGTATGATTGGACCCCTCTTGAATGTTTACTTTCGTGTTATTTTGAATCAAGTTCATCCTCTCACTAAATTGGGGATTAAATTTAACATCGAAAAAGGTTCCTTAAGTCATTTTCATGCTTGTTTAGTCCTTCTTGAATATTTTGGACTTAATGTCACCTTGATCTAGTGTTGTGAGGTGTTTTACACATCCACATTAGGTCTTGGGCCCTTTTTAAGCTAAATTATCCTAACTCTATCCTAATTTAATGTTGTAAAATATATTCATTTAGATCTTCACATTAAATTTGGGATGCTTTTAAGTCAAGTGGACCTAATCTAGTGTTGTAATGTGTTTTACACATTCACATGGAATTTAGGGCCCTTCTAAGCTAAATAGACTCAATCTTGCCTTAATTTAGTGTTGTAAAGTGTATTTATTTACACTTTCACATTGGATATTGGGTCCTATTACATTTATAACCTTTACATCATCATTAATAGGCCCCTACGACCCCATATTGTGCATCCCACAGGCATATTTTTCTCAAAAAGTTTACAAAATCAACATATAAACTTAATTTATGCATTCCCCGACACTTTAGCCCTTGAAATAGCCCCTATGGGACCCATTCGCCACTTTGGGAAAATGAGTCCCATCCAGGTGGGACTCATTTCGCCACTTTGGGAAAATGAGTCCCATCCAGGTGGGACTCATTCACCCAAGATAGCGAATGAGTCCCATTTGAGCTATTTTTGAGGTTTGAGCAGGAAAAAGTGGATTTTAATTCAAATTTCTTAAATGTCGGCCTTGGGGATTAAATTAATGTACATGTGAATGGCTTTCCTATATAAACAAGATTTCAAAACATTATTTCATCTCTAAGCATCCTAAGAAATCTAGGTAAATCATACTTTCACGTCATCAAGTCAAACATTCAATAGTTAAGCATTCTAAGGTCATCAAGATATCTTTAAAGATCATTCAAGGGAGATATTATTCATAATTTTTTGCAGAAATTCAAGATCCATCATCATATCAAGCATACCAAGCATCAATCATATTAGTGAGAGTGTTGTGATGTACTATTGAAGATCCAAGACCAAGCATTTTTCTATTCTTATTGTCAAAGATCAAGATCTACATCCTTCATGGAAATTTCATGTTGAGATGTAGATTTACAAGACATCATTCAAGGTATTATTGTCCATTATTCATTTTCTTTGTTTCATGCTTCATGCCTTCATTCCATTATTTTATCATTTGGTTTAATTCCCTAAACTAGGTTTGACCAAGGGAAACCCCCATTCTCTAACAATAAAAAAGTCTTCTCCTCTTTGCATGTGTGATTGAAAATCTAGGTATCTTGTTGCTTTAAATATTATTAAATAATAGGTTTTAAAAAAATGGAGTCATCTCTCTACTTGCAAGGTCAAAATCTTCACAAAAAGTCAATTATAGTCTCGAGAATCAATGTTTCAGATCTAGTCACCTTGGGGAACAGAAAGAATAGATCGAGAGGTGAAAATTAGAGCTTTTAATTTCTAGAAAATCCAAACTAGATTTATTCACAAGAAGTAGAAAATGAGTCCTATTCTTGGTAAATTTAAGATTTTGGCATTTTCGGATATCCTTTCTTGAGAAACCTATTCCTATGTAGAAACCTCGATCTAGGACTAATTCACCCAAATTGGCAAATGAGTCCTAGTGGGCCAAAAATTTAGAATCAGCAGCATTTATAGTCTCCATCCAAGTCTCCACAAGGTTCTAGGTGCACATTTCTAGTTTTACAATTTTTTGTTACATTTTACTTGCATACTACACTACAAATATTTTCAAACATAAGTCTAGCTTGCGGGCAGCCCGACTAGACCTATCTTCGCGTCTAGCTTTGGGGCAGCCCAACTAGACCTTACCTCTCAAACAACGCATCCCTTGATTGGACCCCTCTTCCTTTTGAAGGGTTCCTAGGAAACCCCTTTGAAAGTCTTCTAGCTTAACGATGGTCTACCTAGTTGTCTACTCTATGATATGGGCTCTACCCAGAAGCGGGTTTTTCTTTTATCACTTTTACTCTGTGATATGAGCTCTACTCTAAAGAAGGTTTTTCTTTTATCACTTTTACTTGGTGGTAAAGGTTTTCCTCCTTGAGCGGTGATTGATTTTATCACTCTCACTCAGTGGTATGGGTTTTCTTCCTTGAGCAGGGATTTATTTTATCACTTTTACTCGGTGGTACAAGTTTTCCTCCTTGAGCGAGGATTTATTTTATCGCTCTTACTCAGTGGTACAGATTTTCCTCCTTGAGTGGAGATTTCTTTTATCACTCTTACTCAGTGGTAAGGGTTTTCCTCCTTGAGTGGGGATTGATTTTATCACTCTTACTTTATGATACAGACTCTACTCTGAAGCGGGTTTTTCTTTTGTCACTCTTACTCGGTGGTATGGGTTTTCCTCCTTGAGTGGGGATTTCTTTTATCACTCTTTCATTCTTAAACTCTTGTATATACCAGATCAAAGATCTACATCTTCATCATCTTGAGTATATGCCCTTCCTTTCTTCATCTCAAAATTCTTATATATGTTAGTATCTTTAATTAGGGGACAACACATAGTGTTGAGACAACCTTTTTCATCAAGGTATCTTTTACTTTGCTGGCTCCAATCCTTTAATGTTTTAACATTGTCATCTTGTGCAGGTCTTTCTACTTCTGACTACTCTACTTTATCGAAGCACTCATCATTGTTCATGCTCACTAAAGTGGGAGAAAAATGTATCGACATGAATTTTCACCTCTAACACAAATTCCCTTTTTCCCCCTTGACACTTTAAAAACCAAATGTGGAGGCTTAATTCCACACAAGCCTGTTGCTCGCATCACACTTGGTACCTAATTTGTGTTTCATTCGAGGCATTTTTGTCTAGGAAACACAGCCGACATGCATACATCTGCATAGCATGCTAACGTCCCTAAAAAATTCCCATGTCTGGAGCCTGCAAAGGTGTTACCATTCCCATTGGGAGTCAACTTTTCACACCCTCTTTAGTCGACTGACCTGAAGATGGCCATTTTTTTCCCTCTTTCCTTCATATTCACTATTCATTCCATCATTTTGGTTGGCTCCTATCTCTTGGATCTTTTGACCTCTCCTTCCTTTCTATCTCTTGACCCTTCACATACTCTGTGCAATCTCCTTAGCCTCCACAATCTCCTCACAAGCTCCAAGAAGCTTTGTCACCACCTCTTCATTCTTAAAAAACCCTTTACACTTCACAACAACAACATCAACACTCTATCACTTTAGTAGAGAAAGTGTGGAACGAAACACCATTGTAGTAGAGGCTTGAGTTCCTCTCATTTTCTCCCCCACAAGCCTTGATCACTTTGGGTAGACGAGGTAATCTTTCAATCCTCTCCTCTATTACTTGGTTGAGTAGAATAACACTATTTTGTAATGTCTTTGTGTACTTTACTTCATTTTCTGCATTTCTCTCTATCTATTTGGTTGTCCATGGAGGTGGGAACACCAAAATGAGGGTTTGACTAAGGCAAAACCCTATACATCCCCAACATTCTCTCTCTTTCTAGTGTGCAGGTATTAGAGATGTTCATGAGCTAGAGGCTTCATCACTCGCACGGTCGTAAGAATTTATTTTTCCTTCTTCTCCTTGTCTTTATCATTTCCATCCTAGTTCTACTTCACTTCTATTTCAGCTTTATCACTTTTTGTGCTTTCCTTACAATCTAGAAGTTCCTAGTAATTATCTTAGAATTAGTTTCTTATCTATTTTCTATGATAAACCTACTTTTTGGTATGTACGAGATGTTAGTGTACCTCTAGGACTCTAGCACGTCGTGCTATCATTCGTGTTTTGTGCTTCCGTCCTTTGGCTGAGAACTTGTCAATTTGTCTAGAGAACCTTTGTGACATGCTCTTTCTAGTTCTAGAACTCTTATCGTTGTCTTTTGAGGTAGTTTAGGGAAGTTCACCCCATGGGGGACGCTAATTGAAGAGAACTTGTGAGTAGTGAATCCCCCTACTCTACAATATAATATATATATACATTAAATATATATTACTTTGTTTGGTCCTTGAAATATTTATTTAGCACATTAAATATGGTAGATCATGTTGCAAATGTTAAAGTGCATTACATATCATTGTTAATGGGAAACAAAGGCATGGGAAAGGCGTTTCCTTAAAAAGAATTAAAGGTAGCATACATAAATACATATATGTATAACACTAGAAATAAGAATGGAATAGAATAGAATATGAGGGCACTTGAAACCATTGAGTCAAACTAAATACATAAGACAACTATATGGCTAAGTCCAATGACAACATATGAAATGAGTGTGTTGTGCAACCTTTAAAGGAATATAACTAGCGCATAAAGAATGTAAGAGAAAGTCAAAACCAATGAAAGAAGCACATAGAAGTTTGGATGCTATGTAAACATTTTAGAAGGAATTTAATGCTATTTGGAAACCTATAGAATATTTCAAAGGCCATGCTATGAAGGTGGCACCATATTTTTTAATGTTTGGAAGTTAAAAGAAGTCTTTTAATGTGTATAAACCTTCAAATGGTATTTAGACTTAGTCAAGTGAAAAATTGACATCATTTTGTAAAGGAATTATAATTAAGAAACTCTTTTTGAACTTTTCCCATATATCAAGTCGACTCGGTCATTTAAATGATGAGGATTATGATGTGGTGTAAACCTATGAGATAGAATAATGAGTCATTTCATGAGGTTAGAAAGGTGGAAAAAATACTAACTTGTTTGTAGCCTTCGGTTGCTCACAATTTAGTATAAATAGATGTTCTCATTCTATAAATTGCTACACTTATCAATATTTTTATCTTGATTTTAATTTTTTGTGATTTTTGAGCTAGTGAGTTGAGAGTTGGTGAGTTGAGAGCTTGTGAGTTTGATAGATGTTTCACTATTTTGTATTTGAGATTGTTGAGAGATTTAGTAAGAGGTTTGAAGAGGGAATTAAGTCTATTTTGGAGGATTTATCAAGCGAGCAAGAGGATTTGAACTAGGAGGGGAGTTTAATCAATTTGATATTTTATACAAGCATGCTAGTTTCTACACCTTTTTTGTTTATGTTGAATATATTAAATAGATTTGTTTACCATGTTGGAAAGGAATGATTTTGAGTATGTTTTGTTGTTTTTACATTCTTGCATGTCTCTTGGTTGTTTATTGTGTTGGAGAAACCTATCATATTGGTTTGTACTTATAGGTGTATATGTACCCTTTATATGGCAGTTTGTATGAATGCAATATATTTATACTTTAAGTAGTTTTTCTATACTAGAAATATGATTGTCGATAATTAGTGACATCATGAAAACCATACTGATAATCTATACTTGATTGGTCACTTGATCATTAATTTACACTAATTTAAACCCTAGGTTGAGAATAACCTATTTAGTTGGATTATTTACTTGATTATTGATTGAAGCACATAGGTTGGGATTAACCTATATGAATTGATTGATCATTTAGGTGTTTTCAATTCCTTTAAATTGAGGTCATTATTGTTGAAGTGTATAATTTTGTTTGAATTCATTTATTGAAGTGATTATAATTTTGATGAGATTCGTTTATTATTGTTATACTCTTGAATAGAGACATTTATTGTTGAGATTATATTTTTTGAAATATTCATTTGATGTTGTGACATTATGAATTTCATATAGCTAATTAGGTTATTCATGAGGTTTTTTTTATACAGGGGAAATGGGATAACTTATATATTTTAAGATACTTGGTAATAGAATCATTTTGATTATGAGTTGTTAAGTGGGTTATTCTTGATATTTGTTTGATCCATGGGAAAGGGGGTAACCTAGTTATTCAATGTGAATGTCATAAAACATAATCAATCTAAGAAGGTGGGTGAACATGTGATGACACTCTAAATTTTGGGTGATGAATACTTTGGCCAAATTAGTATAAGTAGCCACTATTTACACTATTGGTTTCACTATGATCTATTATTGTGTACTAGGCTGAGATGTTCATACATGTTAGGGGTAGCCACTGTATGACAATTCTAGAAATGTATAGGACACAACACCAAGCTTAGAAAATGTATATTTTTATGAGGTTACCAAACTAATCTCTTCATCGAACGGTAGGGCCATCTTACTAGTTAGGTAGATGTATGGGCGACCACATTAAGTTTGTGGTTGGCAAAAAATAATTTGAGTGATGCTTCTTCTCATCAACTGGTGGCCAAATATTTGAGGGGGACTTCCTAGAACCATTTGTACTTTATATATTTTGTAAGCTTGTTTAAGTTATTTATGTATCTCATATCCATGTTTATGGGAACTGTAAATATGAAATCTCATATGAAAATTATGTATCATCATTATTTGAATTAATGAAAGGAATTATTTTGTATGTAATGGAATTTTTTTAAATATGTTTCAAATGTGCATTATTATTCAAAGGAAAGAAATTTTTATTGTTCTTTAATGGTAGGTGCATAAACTATTCACTTGTGGGTAAAATATAGATTTTTTACTATGTTGAACAATGGGCATGTTACACCTTTTGGAAATGGAGGTGTTGAAAAATACAGAAACTGTGAAATATGCATCACCACCACTCAACCATAGTCTCACCATCATAGATTGTGAAGTGAACCACCACTGGTCCTATAATGGATAGCTTAATGTATAGAAACCAAGAATGAATGGCGTAGTCATGAAGTAAAATAAAACCCTACCAAATGAAACACATACTGAAGTGAATGGGAAAATGCTGACGATGGATGAATGTTGGGTAGTAAATTTGTAGTAAATGGGAGTTAAGTTTTCTAGGATTGGTGTGGCAAGAAATCACCAAACAAGGACCACATGTCCACCATTGGTCGACACCACTTTTGAGCTCAAAAAATGTCGATTTATAAAAGTGGTTAGAAAACCTTGAAAAACATGCATAAGTTTTTCTTGGTTGGATTTTTTTGAGTTGATAGGTGGACTCTCTTGGGTGTGGAAAAAAATTAGACCTATTTGAACCTTGTTGATGTGGACCCCTCACACAACATATTCCTCACCACCATCGATCCCTCTCCCTTATATATATATGCATGACAAACTACTTAGGTGCCTTTATCTTCATTATGTTGAAAATGGTACATGGATTTAGATCTAAGGAAGTTTCCTATGATTCCTTAGAGATATTAAAAACCTTAGTGACGCTTGGAGGGTAAAAAATAAAACCTCTTAAAGCTATACCATTTTCATCAATAGTTCTAAAATTTTGAAACAAAGATAGCAAAATGATAGTTGCAAGCCCTAAACCCCTTTTATATTTCACTTCACCCTTTTAATTAATTTATTATTATTATTTTATTTTATTTTTAACTTAAAATGGACTAAGGAAAGTTGAATTACCCTACACCTAAGGCATTGGGATTAAAACTAAAAAATAAATGAAATCTTCTCTCCGTAATGAAATGTCTCTACACTAGAAAAAGAGGCAGTGGCTATGACCAAGACTGGGAGAACAATATAAAATAATGGTGGGCCCCAAGAAACATTTCTATCATTTTTCAATCATTTCTATTTTATTTGGGGTTTGGTTTTCCTTTTATGTTGTTTTATCCACCACATTGTAGGATGTAAAGTGAGTTGCAATGGCTAGGGAGAGACTAGGCACATGAAATTAGTGTTGGTTCATTCTGGGGTAGAAAAGAGTGGAATAATATGATGCCACCATGGGAAACCAACTAGGTAAGGGGGTCCTCATTACTAATGGTTCTGATTGATTCGATGGATTGGTTATGATGTCAAATTATAGTAATGTTTGGATTATATTTTCATTTTTATTTATTATTTTGATATTTATTTATTTTTATTATTTTGAATATTTATAGAATATAAATACAATTTATGTATATTTAACTATTTCAGTAATTTTAAATTTTCATTTTATAAAATTAATTTAAGAATTGAATAGTATATAATTATTCTTACACTGATAGGTGTTTACAATGAAAGCCAATTCTACTAGAATCCGAGTACATAAAAAAGTTACTATTTTTTTGTTTTTAGAAATTTCTTTAATGTTCATCATACTGTATATGCAACAAATGCATAATCTATATTTTAGTTACTCATTTTTAATAGTTTCCTTTTATGAGAACATTGGTTGTTGAAGAGAAAAGGTAAAGTGCAATTTATTGTTGTTTCTAGTTATCAGGTTAAATAATATTGCATCATACCTTGTCTATGCTTGGATTTTTTGCATGCATTTCTTTTCTATGCCTTATGTATGCTTGAGTGGATCCTTCTACCCTCTATGTTTAGATGAATATATGTACTTTGTTCAACACTCCCATTTATGTTTTGAAGGAGTTAGCTTTTCTTTTTTAATTCAATTTGGATATGAATTTGCATCTCGTTTTATTTTATGCTTAGCAATGCTCCTAAAATTCCTCTAGTGCAACTTTTACACTCTTAGCTCCTTCTCAAAAGTAATTTTAGTTGAAAGATATGTCAAATTTTGTATTTTTATTATTTTTATGTGCTCTTTTTTGTGTGAGGGGCTTGAATGGGTTCTATATGATTTCCTTTGATAAATTTTAGGTCTTAATTATGTTGATGTACATTTGAATATCATTCTGAGAAATGTGTGATCAAAAATTTGGTGAATTATAATAAAAACACTTTTCATAACCACAATTATCACGTCTTTTCTTTACCTTTTGGCTTCCCTTCCTTCAATAGCTAACAATGCTATTCTTTTATTTTTTTGGAGAATTTTGTTAACAACTTTACATGCTAATGATCAACTTGTAGTAATTTTCTTTAACCTGGTTCTTTTTTTCTTAGTGTCTGGAGCTTTGATTACAACTAAACACTTTTAATTTCCAATACATTTTTTGTCTTTGAATTTGAACTAAACAAAATATATGCACTATCAAAGGAATTTCTTATTTGAGTTTTTCTACTAGTTTTCAAGTCATAATAGATAAAATGTATCATTCTAATTTTGATAACTAACTTGAACTCATATCACAACCTTGTTAGATATTCTTAAGACTAATCAAGTTATCTCGAACAAAGTGATAATTTCTAAAATAAATTGAAGTACTTGTGTGGCATTTTATTTAAGGGTTGGCAAGACACTCCCCAAACTTAAAACCCTAAAGCATTAGTCTTAATAATATATAGGTGAGGAGGTAAGAATTGAGGTAAATTTAGAAATTTATAATTGATATCAACATGTGTCCTAGAGTTATCAATCTTGATGATCATTATTTCTCTCATTTGTTGATTTGTGTAGCTTGGATGTGTAAGCAATGCCTATTAGAATCTGTTCTACCTTTTATACATCATTCTTGCTACTTTGTGATATTTTTTAGCACTTGATTTGCCCTCGAACCATCAATTTTGGTTACTATTGTAAGGCAAGTAATGTATAGTGAAAAGTGATCTATAGGCATTATAGTCTTTTGCATCATTTAATTTAGTAATTAATAGTGATAGATTGGTATTCACACTCTTTTAAAATTCCATGGGATTTATTTATTCCTTCAATATGTTTTTTGTTTTTCATAAAAGGAAAGGTGTGACTATAATATAAATTAAGATATAAAATATTACATAAATTTTATCATATAATTGTGTTTTTTCAAAAAAAAAACCCTAACTAGCAGATTGATTTCATGTATAACTACCCAGATACAAAAAACCTATTAACTAACCCCAAATCATAACCCCTACGATACACAGTTACATATCTAACTAAAACCAAAACTATCTAGATTTACATAGATTAAAAACTTTCATTCTAGGATTTCATTTACAAAAATATCTTGGACAAACATTTTTCAAAAATTAAATTTTAATAGAGCTAATCTTCCTCCATACACACCACAAAATTTTCACCCTGGCCTTCTTAATAGCCACCTTGATCTTCTTCACAATTTGTACCCAATTCCTGCACTTTCCTCTTGCACCCTGACATGTGAGTTCCTTGGTTCACCATTGTGTTTGGAATGACATGAGAGTGCATAAATTAAACCTAGTTTTTCATCAATAATTTATCCTTTCTCGGGTTGGGGACAAAAAGATAAAAATAATGTGGATGGAGGAAAGACATGGAATAGTATTTATCTTTAAAACCAACCTTCATACTTGGGACAATAAATTGTGAATTTTTGCTCAATGCTTTGAAGAAAATATTATCATTGTTATATTCAAAATTCATCTTAACCCCATCATAAAATCCATGAAAGCCTTGATGTTGTGTGAGGAATTTCCTAGGAAATAACCCTCCTATATACCCTTTTCCCTTAAAAAATTTATAGTTTTGCACAGTAATTTTCAAAACATTTGTTTGCAGAAATTACACCTTCACAAATTTCCCTACTACTTTGTCTACATCTCGTAAGGATTGAAAGAAATCCATTAAATTTGAAAGGAAAATTGACAACACCTAAGAAGTTTGAAGAACCCTTCTTTCTTTGGGGTTGATGACATGGATGTCGATGATGGTATGGATGAAATATTCAATCCTCAAGCAATTCAGCTTTAACATAACTACTAAATCCTCTTGTGCCAAATATCCCTCAAAATTCCTCTCCCACTACTATGATTTCAGCTGAACTCAAAAATTCCATGACTGATAGGCCATTGTATCCTAATAAAAAAACCCTTGCAACTATACCCACTTCACTCTCCGCTAATTTCTTTCCAAAAACTATGACTCTCTTTTTCCCAAGAAAAAAATGATATGAAGGAATTAATATAGTGTCACTTAAATAATGCAAACTCCAATCGACTACATAATCTTTAATGAAACATTTGATCACCAACATTATTACAAGAAACCTAATATCTACTATGTCCATATTTTGCATGCTCCTCAGATCATGCTTATTCGTGCTAGAAATCCCATTCTACAAAATCATTTCTATTCCCTCACCTGAATGAAATTGATAATTGATCCCTTGTCTTATCATCATTGATGAAGTTCCTACAAAAAACACATGTTAGATCATAAACGGTGGAAAATTTTCCACATGGAATATGGATATCCTTTGTTTGCATATGAAACACATTGTGAAGTTGGATATCTTGCATATTATACCTACTTCCAACTATGCACTATCTCCTCTGGCCACTAACTCCAAGTCATCATGATGTATAAGCCTTGTATGTTCATAATGGGACTTTCTTATGTGATCATTTCATTGGATAGATAACTAGTTAGCTGACTATGCATTATACCATACATTTATTTTACTATCATGAAGTAACTATACAAATTATTCACTAAGAAATCCTTTTTTTATTTGGCTTAATCAAGACTCATAGCATCTTGCAATACTATTTCCTCTTGGAATTGTGGACATTATTTTATGCGACTAGTATCTTATGCTAGGAATATTTCTTGATTATTACACCCCATATTTTCTAACCAATATGCTAATTTTTTACCTTTATGGTATGTATGAGTGATCTGGTAAGACTAAAAACTTTGTAACAAAGACCAAGCTCTTTCAAGAACATCTTGCAAACTCCAATTTTGAATTTTTTTTACGTTGCAAGCATTAATGATCAACAAAGAGTCACCTTCAATATGCAATTTTGTAATGCCAAGCTTCAATGCAATTTCCAAACCCATTAACAATTCTTTTGACTCTGTTATGTTATTTGAACCTTTTGGAAGATTATTTGAACCAAATTATATTACCTTTCCCCTTGAATCTCTTAAATAGATGCTTGCTCTTGATTCCCCTGGATTCCCTCTTGATGCCCCATCAAAATTTAGTTTTATGAAACCATCTTGAGGTGCCTTCCATTTGACATGCTTCTTATTAGTTTCCACTAATTTTGATTAGAAGAGATTGCCTGAAAATGGAAATTTTAGAATCTTCCAATTATGCATAATCATATCATCCCAACTTGTAAAGACTAAATTGAGGCCCTTAAATTTTTGTATACTTGACTTTACAGATTTTGAGTTTGCCTTCTCAATTTTTCCATTTACTATCTTAGTTGATGATGCTATTTTTCTAAAAATGTGTAAATTACACTCCCACCATATGTTCCATATAACTAAAGTTGGCACCACCCTCCAAATACATGTAAAAAAAGAAGATTTGAATATAACCAACCAGCTTTGGAACAAGTCCCATAAAGAATTTAGAAAAGGAGTATGAAAATTAAGATTATTCAAAACAAAGGCCCAACAATGTTGTGCAAAGTCACATTTAACAAAAAAATGATCTACCTCATCTAGCTCCTCACTACACAATAAACACTTAAATGGGTTTTCTATTTTTAACTTTGTTAAATGATCACTTTTTATAATTCTTTTCCTCAATTTTATCCAAGAAAAACTCCTTGCCTTTGGTAAAATTTTACTATCCTAGCAAAAATAATAGGCCCTTTGAGGTGTAAATTGACCTAGTTTTTGACATAGAGCCTTATAACCTTGGTTTATTGTGTAGTTTCCATCATTAGTTGCTCCCCATATCAATCTGTCTAGTTTTGAAGAGAGAAAAAATACACATCCATTCAGTTTTTATTGCACCCCAATACACTACTATGTAGAAAGAGAAGGGTCTGAGATATTTTTCCAAGTCACTTTTCCTGAAATGGAATCCACTGACTATACATAATCTAAAAAAATCCCCCCATGCTTGTTTCAAAATTCCCATTGCATGAAAAAATTTCAAAATTATTCTGTAAAGGGGAATTCCCATTCTAGGAATCACTCCAAAATTTAACACTTTCTCCACTATTGACTTTCCATGAGATATATGTAAAGATTATATTTCTACGAGAGATCAAGAAATTCCACATAGCTGATCCTTTTGGGGGATTACAAATAGTGAGAATTCTTGAGGGATCTTGGTTATCCAGATACTTTTCTTGTAACATTCTACACCATTTGGTATATGGATTTACATACATTTTCCAAACAAGTTTTGCTCCAAATGATTTATTTTTGCTCACTAAATTATGAGCTCTAGCCCCCCCTTGAAATTTTTCGTGTGTCATGTTCTCTAAATATATTAGAGGCGCCTTATTTTGGTTAGTAATATTCCCTTTCTAAATAAATCCTCTAATAATTTTCTCAATTTCTAGAATCGCAGATTCTAGAGCCTTGAGAACTTCTAGAAAATAATTTAGAATTGAGGACAAGACAAATTTTACTAAAAGAATTCTCCCTAACAAATATAACCATCTAGCCTTCCATGATAAGATTTTGGACTTCAATATTTCAATTAATTTCACAATATATGTTTCCTTATTTGCACCCATGAAAAAATGATTTCCTAAATAAGTACAAGGTAGGGCTACTTCTTGGAAACCAAGAATATTTACTATATTTTTCCCAGTCTCTTCCTTTGTATTGAGAACATAAACTTTTGATTTTGATGCATTTATCCTTTGTCCTGATACTAAATCATATTTGCCTAAGACTTCCTTAATCTTATTCCCTTCTACAATAGTAGCTTTCCCAAATAAATTAGTGTCATCAATAAATGGAGAGTATTTTACTATTAAACCTGTGTCTCCAATTTGGACCCCTTTCCAAAGACCCTAAGAGTGTTTCCTGATAATGAATCTGCTCAATGTCTCAACCATGATTATAAATAGGAAACGTGAAAGTGGATCCCCCTACCTGACTCCTTGTGATGCACTAAAAAAACTAGTAGGAGAGCCATTAAGAAAAATTGAAACTTTGCCCCTAAGAGATATGTTATTATCCACCTACACCATCATGCACTAAATCCAAAATTTCCAGGTACTTTTTTCAGAAATTTCCAATTAACTTTGTTATATGCCTTCATCAAATCTAATTTGACAATGATAGAAGGGGGTTTAGTAGTAGAAATTGAATTCAAGGTTTCATGAGATAGTATATCTCCCTTGGTTGTCTCTCTCCCTAGCACGAAACCCCCTTATTCTTGGGAAATGATCCTTGGTATAATAGACTACAATATTAAATAAATTGTCTTAGTGAAGATCTTATAAATTGTACTACACAAGGATATCGGTCTATATTCTGCAAAAAAAAATCGGATCCTTCACTTTTGGAATAATTTCTATATTTATTACATTGAATTGTTTAAGAAATGTACCTGTTATTCTTGATTCTTCAAGAGTCTATAACAGATCAAAACATAATATATCCCAACATTTTTGGAAAAATAGAGTAGTAAATCTATATGGGCCATGTGCTTTATCTGGAGCCAAATAGAAAATAAATGTTTTAACCTCCTCTAATGAGAAATGTCTCATTAAGGATTCATTATCCCTTCCAGACAAAAGTTTTGTTATTGTTTCCAAAAAAAATTCTTCATCGTTATCATTTTTCTCTTCTCTATCTTATGGTGTAGTTAGAAAATTAGAAAAAAACCTTACACATTATCTACTTATATCTTCTTCCTTAGTGAGCCAACTACCTGTAGATATCTCTTGTATAGACTAAATTACTTTGGTAGCCCTTTTAATTTGAGTAGAAGCATGAAAATACTTTGTATTACAGTCACCCTCCCTCAACCATAATTCCCTTGATTTTTGCCTCCAATGCATTTCTTCTCTTGTTGTAGTTTATTTTGTTTATCATGTATAAGGAATCATCTAGGCCATGTTGAATAATTTTTTCATGTACCTCCTCTTGTTGTTTTTGTGTAAGATTTTTTGGTGAAAAAACTTCTTGAAATTCTCTTTATATTCGATTTCATAATTTGTTGATTAAGGCGTGTTAACTTTTTTCTCAACTTAAACATCATTATTCCATGTTCACAAGTTGTTGTGGTTCACCAATGGTGAACCAGGAATTTAGGGTATCTAAACCACATACTTTCAAATTTGATAGAGGGTTTGAATTTTGGAGATGACACTTTTCAAATGGTGAGAGAGGTTGCATAATGAGCAAAGTCTACAAAAGGAAATATCTCAAACACAAAATTATGGTGCAAGCTGAACCAATTAGAGTAAATAAGATATTTTTCCAACCTTGCTACTATCTAGAGAAAAAATTTCCTTCTATTAGTCCACGTAAAATTACCCTTAGTTGGAACAACAACCCTCAAAGCATTGGTGTTAATGAAAGAGCTAAAAAATTCTATTGCTTTAGGGGGAGGGCTAATACACCCTTTATTTTCTTGAGGCGAGGCAATATAATTAAATAATCCCGCCAATATGATTTTCCCATCCCCTAATCCAATTATTATTTGTGTGAGATGATCCCACAAATTTTTCTCATCATAGGTAGATGTTGGTCCATAAATATTAAACAACTAGAACTTTGAATCAAACTTTGTTGCTCCCAACAACTGCTAGTTTCTTTCATTTTTATTTGAAGCTACACTTATTGACTTTGGATTCCACAACACCACTAATCCCCCTGATGCACCTTGAGTAGGCGAGTGCACTAGTTTGCATAACTTCCATTTATGCATTGTAGCTTCATATGTTACTGCTGACATTTGTTTTATTTCCTACATAATCATAATATCATCTCTGCATCTATCCACTTGGCATTTTATGCGAGAATTTTTGTCAGGGGCATTAATTCCTTTGGCATTCCATGATAGAATATTCATTGTGCATGAGGAGAGCAACAAACTCTCCTCGGGTGTTTAGTAGTTGTTTTTGCTATTAAGTCATATATTGTGCTTTATAGGCCTGCATCTATTTCCTCTTGTAACTTTGTACGATTTGATTTTCTATCTCTCTTTCTTGGATACTTCTTTACCAGAATTTGAAATGGAGTTTGATATACAGATAAATATTGTGAATAATCGAAACCTACAAAATCCTCTACACTAGCTTGATTTAGCAATTGCACTTCTGATATAGTATTTCCCTAAATATTTTGATATGAGGTCTCTGAAACATTCCTACTGATTACCTCATTTCCTTTTACAAAATTTTGATCCCCAAACATCCCTTCTTTTTCTATATCATCAATTAGATTTGACCCTACTGACAAAAGGATCTTCTCTACCAAAAATTTCAACTCTGCATCAGTAAACTTCTCATTCTTCATTGAAATTTCATGCAGTCTTAACCATTCTGAATCAACTGAAAAATAATTTGCCTAAGTCGGAAGAACTACTTGATTTTCTTGCTTCCCATCCATTTTTAATGATCTTGAGTCTTGAAACATCAATTTCTTGACTATAGAATTCAATTGGTTTTTAGAAATCTGAAGAGATGGGGAATATAAATTCAGAATTCAACTCATTTTCATCTTGCCTAATAATTCTAATAATTCTAAATGGGTGCTGCCACAATAATGGGTTACACTTTTTGGGACATCCTGATTTTTGCTGAAATCACATATTTTTAGAAAATATAATGATTTAAGCCTTAAAAATGTTCCATTTAAAGGATTTTAATTGAAGAGGGTTTGATCAAACCCACTTATATCAAACCCCCTTGGATAGAAACTCGCTAGTTTTAAACAATGCTTATAATGGAGTCTCCTCTACACCTATCAAAATGCTGATAAAAAACCACTTTTGATTTACCTTTTAGGGATCAAATTAATTCATTTAAAATTTATCTTTCATAAACATGTAATACTTATTATAATCTTCCCAAAAAGTACAATTTTAAATATATTTAATTTTATTATTATATTTATTTTTTATTTCTTTTGAATGTAGGTTTTTTAATGAACATCGAGGTCTTTGTTCCACACATACGAAAAAATAGGAAATGAGAGAAAAAAATTCTAAAAAATACATGTACACTAGATATTGATGTCCTTATTCTAAAAAAAAAATAATGAGTTAATTCAAATGCATACAAAAAGATTTAAGGAGCTGAAAGTATAATATATCAAAATTATAATTACTCTGACTTAGAAAATTAATTTTAAAATATAAATGCAACAAAAAATTATGAAAAAATATTCATCCACTAGATATGGGTGTGAAAAAATTGTATTTAAAAACTTAGAATTGTATCCTTTCTATAAAAGAAGTTATACAGCTGAAAGTAAACATCACTTTTTGAAAATGATGTTTAGCACAAAAAATAAGTTAATAAAAATTACATAAAAGGATTCACAATTTATTTTTTAATTTAAAAAAATATATAATTATAATATAAACACAAAATATCACAAATCACTAGTTTGCTTCATCCTCAAATTCTTAATGGTTCATCTTCTATAGGTGTAAGAAAGTGAAAATCTAGTGAAAAATGTTGATTTCAATGTCAAGTTTGGCCAAAAAGTGTAACCCATTATTATGGGATCACCCAAATACATAGCAAGATCTATGGATACACATTTCATTTTTCCCCTAAGTTCTGGAGTGATTTTCTTTATGTTCCACTTTCTTACTATCTTTACATAGCGGTTAGATGGTGAGATCTCCTGACTCAAAACTATGCCATGCCCCTTATTCTGGTTGATAGGATCTTGATTTTGTGCTTTATTTTTCTTCATACAGTCTATACTAGAATTCCATAACATATGACATTGGGCACAAGCATTTTTAGGAGTTTCAAAAATTAACTATTGCTACTATTTTCCAAACTTAGATGTTATCTATATATGCTTTGGAATATTTTTAGTTGTGTCAACCAATACTCATAACCTTACTGGCTTTGATGGATTATTAAAGAAAATAAAATCATGTTAAAGAAAAATTCAATCCCCTATATTTTAATGGTAAAGCATGCATTTGAATCCAAAAGGACATAAAGCATGTAACAAAATCCTCAAATTTAAAATTTGGGGTTCAATGTTGCATCTATAAACCTAAGCCTTGAAATGACCATGATTTGTTTTTAAACACCTCTTCCTTAAAATATTTTCTAGAAAATAGAACAAAAAATATGCCTTTACCTTGATCTAGATAGAAAACTTTAATAGCCCCTTCCCATTCATCCAATATTAAATTCTTTAATTTTTCTAAATCTAGTGTAAGGTTCCAAAACTTGCATATGAGTTCTTTTTCTCTGAGGTCCTCAATTTGTGGCTACAACATATGCTTTGGGAAGGTAACCTTGATGGCTCCCTGCTGTTGCAGTGTCAAATCAATATTCACGATCTTGAGACCCTCACCCCTTGGTTTAGTACTATGATTATCCTGGGCTCCTATTTGCACCTCTTTTCTTTTCCATACTTTCTTGAGCAATTTTTTCTTTGATTTTTTTTTTCTTTTTGATCCCTTTGTTCTTTTTAGATTTCCATGATATTTCAACCCCTTTTCCTTTGTGGGTGCTACCTTCTGAGCATCTATATTTCTTTCTTTTTTATAACTTTGAAGAAAGAAACCCTTATTCTTAGGATGCTTAAAGTCTTGGTTCTGAAAACCTTGTCCTCTTCCTTTACCTCCTCTTTCTCAGCCATATGATGCTTGAAATGTATGATTCTTTGCATATTCCTTAAAATGATTTGCATGTGCCTTAGAATGCTCTGTATGTACCGTAGAATGATATGCATGTGGCTTAAATTCCAAATTTGATGCCTTGGACAAAAAAACACCTTTTGGTTATGAAAAGACGCTTTAAGATCCTCCATGCAATCTTCATTTTGGTATTGTTTGCAAAGGATTTTGTTGAAAACCATTTTGATTATCATAAATGGATTTTCCCTTTGGATTGAAGAGACCTCCTCCATCTCCCGCAGTCCTATTTCCCTAAGGGTTATGCTCGCATTCTATTGATCTTAGGTCTTTTTCGCTTTGTGCATATAAGCGATCAAGATAGCTTCTAGATTTTCTTGGGATAAACTCTTCTTTGCATATATCAGAAAAAAGTTGCCTACATTTATCCTAATGCTTTTCCAATTTGAAAGGTTTTGAATTCGTCTTTGCAAGTCTATGTCTAATCAGTTGCATTTTTTATCTTGCATGATATTGGCCTACCTTTCCAGTGGGCCTAGCAGTCTGAAAAGGACATCTATTAGGAATTTGAGGCTAACAAGGACCATTAAATCTATCATTTTCTATAAATTGGCCGTTGCTTTATCATTGTTTTATTGACCGTTGCTTTGCCATTATTTCACTATCTATTTTCCTTCAATGTCTTCATTCAATCTCTTTCATTGCATTTACAAATATTTGAAAACATTTATTGTAATGCATTGGGTTATCACCTAGTCCTTGCTAAGAAAGACCAAGGCTTCATTGTCTTTACCTCAAAACTCATAGTATATTTTATGAGTAAAACTCTCAAAGTGAAGCAAAATCCTCTCAATCTTTTGTATTATCATTAGTTTTCTATATTTGTACTTGATGTAAGCAACATCAGGGCTTTCTGAACTTATCTTTAAAAAAAAAATGATCCATTAAGGTCTCTACTTATAAGCTTATAAATCTATATAATTTGGTGATTAACTTGTAGTAATGTTATTAACCATTTTTTTAGAGACCATTTTCATTGCATCTACTCTTTTTCAAACTATTTCCAGTGTACCCACCACTTCTGGTTAAAAATGTGTAAGTATTTTTTTATCATCATTGAATATTTTTCAATTTTCTTATGAATTTTTCTTTCAAATAACTTTACACTACAAAACTAAAGTAAAATAAATTTATAACAAAAATTTCTACATAAAATTATTTAAGTAATATTTTTCAATCAAAAATAATAATTGATAGATATAAAGTATGAAACAAATATGTTCAAAAAGATAAAGTATAAAAAATATATGTTAATTATTAGATATAAAAATAAGCTTCTAAAATTTAAAAACTTATGTATAAAACAAATATTCTAAATTTATTATTTCATTTAAGTTTCTAAACTAGTACACTTAAAATTAAAAAAAATCAAAATCTTTTTAAAACAAGATGTATCTTGAGATTTCTTTAAGTAATCTTTTCTAATTAAAATAATAACTATTTATAAAAAACTACACATAAAAATAAGCTTCTAAAATTTATAAGATAAAGTATGAAATAACTTTCTTAAATTTACTATTGCATATATAACTAAGTTTCTATATTAATATACTTAAAATTAAAAAAATATTAAAAAATTGTAAAAAGAAAAATATTATTTTATTCAATGTAAAATGTCCTTTAATATTAGAATAGAAATTAAATTATAAAGAATGAAAAATAATTGTTCTTTTTAAAAATTCTAAATAAATGAATATATTTACAATTAAAATTTTGAAAAATTAAATAAAAAGGAAATATTCTCAATTTATTATTACACATAAAAATATGTTTCTAAATTAATATATTTAAAATATTAAAAAAAAGTAATATTTTTTAAAAATTGGAAATGTAAAGGAAAAATCACTAATATTCTATTTTATTCAAAATTAATATATATACGTAAAGAAATATTATAAACTTGAGGTTTCACTAAATATTTAATAGTAAAAAATTATAACAACTTAAATATACGTCTAATATAAAAGTCTTTCATAATAATTACCCATCTAAAATCAATTTTAAAATTACAAAATTAAATACAAAGAAAATATAACAAATTTATTATTACATATAAAAATAATATATTTAAAACTAGCTTATCTATCTTTAAAAAATCAATGTAATTAAGAATTACATTTTCCCTTAACTTTATGATATAATTTAAAAATAATTCATATAACATTATTATTTATTTTTTACTATTTAGAATTTGGTTATGGTTAGGATTAGGATCAAATTAAGGTTAGGGTTTGGATGATTGAGGCTAGATTAGGGTGACAATCAGGGTTATGATTAATGATTAATTAGGATTAAGGTTGAATAAGGGATAGGGTTAGGGTAAGGGATCAATTAGAACTAAGCTTCAATTAGAATTCAATTAGAGATCAATTAGGGTTGAGGTTAGGATAGGGTTGAGGTTAGGATAGGGTTGGGGTTAGCATTAGGGTAGTGATTAATTAGGTTTAGGGTTATAGTAGTGTTCAATTAGGGTAAGATTTCTAAGACAAAGTTTGGATTTAGGCCTAGGGTTGGGGTTAGAATTCAAGTAGGATTAGAGTTATGGTTACAATTATGGTAACAATTAAGATTCAATTAGGAATTAATCAGGGTTATGGTTATGCTTTATATTCAATTAGGTTTAGGGTTTATATTCAATTATAGTTAGGGTTAAAGTAATGTTAGATTTAGGGTTCATTTACGATTATGTTTTTTGGTTTAATTAGAGTTAGTGTTTAGGTTCAATTAGGGCTTAAATTCAATGGGTTAGGATTATGGATCTACTTTCATTAAGGTTGAATTTCAACAAGATTAGGGTTATGGGTAGGGTTAGGATTCTATGATAGATCCTAATGTTAGGGTCTGCATTCAATTAAAGTTACGTATCTATTAGGGTTAGGGTTAGGATTTCCAAGATAAGATTAGGGTTATGGCTAGAGAAAGGGTCACAATTAGGGTTGGGGATCAATTAGTGTTAGGGTTGGGGTCTAATTTGAGTTAAGATTTAGTTAGAGTGATGGTTAGGGTTTAATTGATGTTTAGCGAGGGTAAGATTTTTAGGATAAATTTTGGGGTTAGGATTAGGATTAGGCTTAGAATTCAACTAGGATTAGGTTTATGCTTACAATTACTATAAGAGTTAAGATTCAATTAGGACATAATTAGGGTCATGATTAGGGTTCATATTCAATTAGGTTAAGATATAAAATTATAGTTATAGTTAGGGTTCATATTAAATTAGATTTATGGTTTAACTAAGGTTAGGATTGGGATTCAACTATAGCTAGGGTTAAATTTAGTTTAGGGTTAGGGTTCAATTAGGGTTAAGGTTAGGTTTTAATTAGGGTTATAGTTAGAATTAATTTTAGGGTTAGTGTTTAGGTTCAATTAGTGTTGAACTTCAATAGGTTAGGGTTATCGTTAGGGACATGGTTTAGTTAGGACTGGATTTCAATAGGGGTAAAGTTAGGGTTAGGGTAAGATAAATCATAGGCTACAAGACTTATAATACAAATTATGTAAATTATATACTTATCCATTCAATATAATGTCCTCATGTTTAGACAATATTCATTCTCCTTAGTTATATTCAATATCGTACACATGTCCCAATTTTGTATATTCCTAGAAGATAAGCCAATGATATTATATTATTATGCAACTAAAGAATCTATTATGATAAACAAACAATATTGAAATTTCTAAACTAAGTTTTCAAATAAGTTTATATATCTTAGTGTTTCCTATATAGATTATGTAAGAAGATAGATAAGCTAGTGTATACACTCAAATTATGATAGATCACTATATAGGAGATAATTTTCACCCCTAATGTAAATTCCCCTTTTACCCTTCCTCACTTTAGAAAACCAAATTCGAAGGCTAAATTCCACATAAGCCTATTGACTTCATTCCACTTGGCACCTATTTTGAGTGTCGATAGAGGAATAACTATCATGGGTGCCCACACGGTGTGCAGACATCCACGTGGTGTGCTTACATCCATGGTAGATTCTTGTGGCTAGAGCTTGCAAAGGTGTTACATTTCCCATTGGAAGTCAAATTGTAATGCCCCCTTTGGCTAACTAACCTGAATATGGTCATTTTTTTCACTCTTTCCTTCAAATTCACTATTCATTCATCCATTTTCATTCTCTAGCTCTCTACACAATCCTTCTACCATCTCTTTAAGCATTCTAGCATTCACTTCAAGAACTTTTAGCAACACCTTTACACTCCATAGCAACAATTCCATCACTCCATCAACTCAGTAGAGAAAGTGTAGAACAACACCATTGCAAGAAAGGCTTGAGTTCTTCTCATTCTCTCCCCCATTAGACTTGAGCACTCTTGGTGGAGATGGTAATATTTCTACTCCTCTCCTTTATTATTTGGTTGAGTAAGCACATTACTGTTTTCTAGTTTTTTAGTGTTCTTTTCTTATTTCCTTCTTTAACATACTATTTCTCTATCATTACAAACTTGGCTATCCATGGAGGTGGAAACAAAAAAAAAGGGGTCTAATTGAGGGAGACCCCTATACAACCCCCCAATAATTTTCATCTTTGTTGTGTGTAGGTGGGAATGCTTCATGGAGCTAGCTAGAAAACAAGCTTTTGTGTGAGATCATTCTTATCACCCTAGCATTGATCTACTTGTTTTATCATATCTGCTTATATGTCTCTTACTTCACAACAATATTTTGTTCACTTTGAAACCATTAAGTAGGTCATTAGATCATTTTCTAATGGTTATACCTTGTCTTTTTGGTCCTCTGGCCATACGGAAGCCAACACACCTGAGACACACCAGCCCGTCACACTATCATCCGAAAACTGCACCTTTGTCCTCTGACAAAGAGTTATCTGAAACACAAAGTTGACCCTGAAAATCGACTCACCTAGTCACCTCTCAAAACTCGGGTCTATAGAGTGATTGAAGGACCTTATATTCCTCATCATTCTCATCTTGCATTTCCTATCACTTCCTTAAGCTGAGGTAAGTTAGGGTAGCCTTTTGCTCTTAGTGCTCTGTGACCTGGGGTGGCGCCCCTCTCTTACAATCACCAATATAATAATGTGAAGCAACATAAATTAGAACAAAATATAATTACAATGTTTAAAATGGAGTAATATACTATCACCTCATAAATTTGTATAAATATACTTTGCAAAGCTTACAAAATGGAAGTATCATTAAGATGAATGGGAAGATAAGAAAGGAACCAAGAAATGAAAAAATTTCTATGTATCATCACTATACCATTTATTTTTGTGTTTCTTTGTAAACAAAAAAAATTAAAATTAAAATCCAAATTGAAATAATCATCTTATTTTATTTTATTTTGATATTTAACAAAAGGTGGACTTAATTTGTATATATAAATTTGAAAATAACCATTGTACCATATCTCTCATGCAAACCATTATTACATAGAATAGTAAGTTATTATGGTAACAACAAAAGACACATTTCTATGTTGAAGAATGCAATATAAATATATATTCTCTTTTTCAATATTTGTTTGCTAGTATAAATACAGAAAAAAATTATTTACTAGGAGTAAATAAATAATTTCAATTTTAATATTTTATTGTTACTTGCGGACTAAAATAAAAAGTGTTTGTTTAACATGAAATTAAAATCCTAAGCTTTCTTTCAAAACTTTTCTCTTGAGAGAGTTAAATTACATAATACTTTTTACTTTTGAGACAACAATATGTCATGAAATTTATACATAGGGAGGTTCTCCTCTACAACAAATGAATTCATAACTTAAATAAAGTTTTGACAAGATTCCATGAAGGAAAGGCTTATGGTGCACAAATATCCCTTTTCCATTTCCAAGGGTGAAATTAGAAATTCTTCAAGGTTACAATTGAAAAAAACATGAATCTATACAAGGAAACATAAATGTTGCAAGAATGAAGAAAGGATTGAGGATGTTGTCATTGATGTCAACTGGTCAAATAGTTATCTACTAGTTGTTGTTGGTTGTATATGTTGAGGATATTGAGAAAAAATGTATTAAAATAAGATTATAGGTATTTAGTTGTTGCTCTAGCATTTATCCCTATGTTCATGTGGTTCAAATATGTTGATTATGGTTGTTGAAGGTTGCTATATCTAGATTTTGGCCATTAGTTTGCTAAGAAGTTTGAGTTGTGTTCACTAGTTGTGAACTATGTTTTTATGTGTTTTGGCTAAGGTCTGAGAGAAATGTTTATGGTCTGGATTTCTCTTTGATGAAGTATTTTGACTTGCAGTTCTAGAGATAAGATGTTCTGATTGCATTGAAGATATTTTTGTTTTCTGGAAGTTTTGACCTTAATTGTTCTATGTGTTTTACACTGGTTTGGCCAACCATGTGCTAAGCACTATCTTTGAAGTTGATGAAGCATGTTGGATCTATTATAGGTCTTAGTGAAGTGTGTGTTTGGGTCACCCTCATTCTAATTCTACCTTAGGATGTTTTAGGACTGACCTAATTTGAATTTAAAGTTGGATGGATGATTTTATATCTTTTCAAGGTTGGAGATGGTATATATACATGGTTAGATAGTAATTAAAAAGGTACAAAAGAAAAGACGGAAGATAAGTGAAAGAGTAGAAATAAATTTGATGCTATTCAGAAAGTTTATGTGAGTTATGTGTGTGGTAGATTAGTGTGAAGCTTACTGCTAAGTTTTCAGATGGAGTGAGAAGAAGGTGAACTCTATCATTCATGCAAGTTGATTAGTGATTGTGGTGGAATCCTTTGTTGCTTTGGGATTTTTTTCTTTATGTAATAAGTCTTCTTTGTATCTGTATTGCAATGAGCCCTTCGTGTTGTAGCCTTTTTGGATAGTGAGTCCCTATTGTAGGCAGTGAGCCTTATCTCAGGCAGTGAGCCTGTTTGTAATCAGTTTTGATATTCTCTATAGTATGATTTAATCCTCACCATGGTTTTTCCCTCATTAGGTTTTATACATAAATCTGGTATTATTGTGTTTGTGCATTGGATTTGAGTTTATACATTGGAATTTGATGATTAATCATTTAAGTAGTTTATGTATTAGTTCCAAAAATAATATGTGACAACTAATTCATCCCCCTCTCAGTTTTCCTATTCAAAAATTGATATAAGAACTTGGTTCCTTGGTGAAGAGATTTATCGTTTGAGGAAGATCTAGGATGGATAGCAAAATGATCTTTGATTATCTGAGGTTTGATGGAAGAATATCTGGAGTATTGCAGATATGATGTGGAGAAAGCTTAGAAGAATCCCTACGCTCCTCTTGGTAATTTTATAAGTACACCTAAAGAAATCAGATCACATGAAGTAAATAATAAGGCAAATTTCATCTTGAAGAATAGTCTGGTACATTTCGAGTTAATTAAGGTTAAGAATTTGAAGACAACTATGAAAGTCTAGGATTCTTTAGAAGGAGTGAACAATAGTGATGAAATAGTAAAAGAGGAAAAATTGCAGAATTTGGAAAAATAGTTTGATCTTATACATATGTCTAAAGATGAAAATTTCAAAGCTTATGTACAAAGATTGGACAACGTAGTGGTTGGAATGCGATCTCTTAGCGCTAATATAGATGAAACCAGGATTGTAAAGAAGATTCTTAGAACTCTTCCTAATGCTTATAGTGAGAAGGTGAGTGCTATTGATAAGACTATAGATTATAAGACTTATACTAAGGATCTGTTGAGGATTTTTGACATCTTATGAGATGAGGAAGCCAAGTCTAAGAAATGGAGGCAAAAAAAAGACTTATTTTAAAGCTACAAAACTAAAGATCAGGATGAAGAAAAATTTGATGAAATAGAATCTAACTTTATAAGAAGAATGAGAAAAGGCTTTGGTAAGTATGAAGGAAAGTTTCCCTTTAAGTGTTTTAGCTGTGGAGAAATAGGTCACTATGCTGTAAAGTTTCTTGAAAGCACTAAAAGGAATAAACAAAGATATGAGAAAGAAAAGAAAGGAAAGAATATTAACAAAGCCTATCATGTTAATGAGAATGTTAGCATTTTAGAAGAAGATTCAGAATATGAAGATCCAGATGACAATGAATGCTTGTTCTTGGTGATTAAGGATGAACCTACTTCTACTAATTCAAAAAAATGAGTAAAGGAAAGTTCTCAGAAGAAGGAAAAGGATAAAAATATGTCTGATGTTATGGTTGTGTTGCTGATATGTGGTTTTCATTTATGTCAACACTATTAGCATTGGTTCTGTTATGCCTTGCATAACCACCCCATCTTTTGCCTTGGTCAAAAGAGGGTCCCCCTTGTTTTTCTTTATCCTTTATTGATTTTCAAATAAATTTTGGGATCATTTTGCTTCCAATACTTTGTTTATTTTTTATTTAGTCTGTCGAAACCAGAACCGGAATTGAATCGGGTTATGAAAGTTCTTTAAAACCTTGTTTTGGTTCCCATCCCGACGGTCTTTTCTTTTTAGATTTTTTGTTTGTCTTTAGCGGAACCGGAGCTGGAGTGAGTGTTAAGTTGATCATTATCAACAATTGCAAAATCATAATCTATTCCGACCCCGCCTCTACTATTTTTATTTATGCTTAAGTCTTGGTCTTAGTGTTTTGGTTTATTATGTCGATCTTTTAATTTACTTTTTGTGTTTGATTTTGTTTACTGTTTACTTGGCAGACCTGGACCCGGAATGAGAATTAGGTTTGGAAATTTCATAACTTTGAAAATCAATTTCCGTTTTGGTTCCGCCCTCGCCACTTTTGGATCATTGACTTTTTGACTGGAGTTGCACTATAGAGAAGTGTTCATTCTCTCACAGTTCTAACTCCACCTTAACTGTGCTTTAATGCATTAATGGTAGTTGCTCATGTAGGTAGAAATTAACATTTTTACCTTCATTAAGGGTTAAGTGAATCATTATTACTATTATTAAGAAATCAAAGAGCACGAAACAGCAGCAGCAAAGTTCGTTTCAGCAAATTGATCGAGAGAAAGAAAGGATATTGTGTGCAAATCAGTTCAGAGGGTTAGCTCGGGTTCATTTGTGTTTGAGGTAGGGTTTTCTTATCATTGTTGTTTGTTGTTTATTTATTGTCGTGTTTGTTGTTTTTTGTTTTATATTTGCTCGTAATTTTGATCATTTAGTTTCAATTGAATCTGCGTTTCTTGTTTTATTTTGTTTGTTTTACTTTAGTCTTTGATTTCTTGTAATGTCATTTTTGTTTCTTTCTATTTTTGGATATGGTCACTTTCACATCTTAATCGTGATTGTGTCGTGCTATTTTTGATTTGCGATGAGTTAGATAAAAATTAGGTTGCAGATGGTGTTAGTTGGATTAATGATTTACAGTGAGGTAGATTAATGATTTATAGTGAGTTAGGGTAGATTAGATTTATCATTTTTACATAGGGTTTTTCGTGTAAAATGGTAAGGTCTAGATCCATGCCCTAGTTTTTATCAGGTTTGTTAGATTAGGGTTTCATGTCTTTTAGTGATCATAGTTAAATGATTTTAAAATGATATCCCTAAAATACAATTGTTCCCCATGGTCATAGGAGTGTAGTGTTTTAAAGCCCCTTTTCCATTTTAAGCGACCTCCGTTTTAATCATGAATTTATGTGTTAAATCAACAAAATCATTTGACGATGTCATGGTCAACCTAGGCAGACACAGGATCAGAATCGATTATGAACTTGAAAATTCTATTTTTACAAAAGTTACCAATTTTGTTTCCATCCCGTTTCCAGCTCCACGTACAATAGAAGTCTTCTTTGGAAAATGACGATAACCTGGACGGAAACGGAGGAGGAGTGGAAATTGGATATGAAAATATGAAAATATGAAGAAAACCAAATCCCTTTTCCATTCTGATCCCGGTTCCGATTCCCATCCCGAGTCCGACTTCAAGCCCATTTATCATTAGTGGAGTATCTATATTGAGTCTGGCAATGTTGTGAAAGAGACTATTTTAGGTTGACTTTTTGCCTAGTTCCGCCTCTGATAGGTATGATTTTTTAAAACATGTTTTATGATGATATCTAAACATCTAATTAGAGGTTTGCTTGCAGGAGAGTTGAAAGATGTCAAGAACATCAGGAGAGGGTGCTTGAAGGAACCAACCGGCTGGAACATCAAAGGCAGCACCAAAACTAAAGAAGGTAAAGCCAGAACAGTTGCCTTATGCGTTGAGGTATGATCATAGGAGCCTGGTGGTGAAAGTGAGCAAGGTGGAATCAGACTGGTCAAATATCACAGATACTAATCTGGGGTAGTACAACTTTGAAGAATTAAATGGATAAACCTTTGCCGAATGAGAAAATTTGACAGGAAGGACTCAAAGGATTGTTGATTCCGGCCTGGCACACATCACTATGTTCCCTTTATCAGTTCAGTACCTAGAGTTGATATTAACAGTAGCCAGTGCCTATAATCCTGCTACAAGATTATGCATGGATTCACAAAATAATGTGATTATTGATCTTACTCCTCATATGTTTGATAGTATATTTGATGTTTTGGATCCCAAGAGCTTGGTGCAGCTAACTGAAGCGGAGGAATTGGAGAAATATAGCAAGTATAAAGACTCCAATAAGTCTCACTTAAACAAAAAATGGTTGAAAACGAAGAAGAAATCCTTGAGTAAACTTGCAGACTAGCCAAAGAGGGCAGATTTCAAGAAGGAAGTATCGGACTTAATATTGATGTTGTCTAGAGTGTTTGGGAAGAGGGATACCTTCCATTTCAAGGAATGGATGTTTTCATTCATTCAAATAATATTACAGGGTGACCATTAGTTTGATTGGTCAATGATTGTTTCTGATGCCATACATAATCAGTTAACAAAGATCAGGCTGACTAAATCTTTCTTCATGACTTCTTATGTGGTTTATGCAGCAGCAAGATTGGGGATTTTCCTAGGTTTGAACAGAGTAGGCATAATGGGAGCCTTGGATGCATAGAAGAAGGTATGGGAACATTATAATCAGTTGTCTCTTCAAGTTGCAGAGACTCATTTTAGAAGAGTCAATGATGCATTTTTATATGTGATCATCAACCAATTGAGTGGAGATGCAGGATACCGGATGAGTCAAGAAGCTATGGCTTTCATTGCTGAATGGGGATGTTGGTACATCCAGTACCCCAAATTTACATACTTCGGGTTGGCTAGTTTTGAAGGTCTTCCACATTTACTTCTAAGGTGTTGTAGTAATAGAATAGTACTAATGGATTTTGTATATCAAGCTATTGGATTTAATGCTCGGTCTGGGATTAAGCATAAAATTGGATGTCGTAAATTTCCCATGAAGTTGGGGGAATATAGTTGTCAACACTTAGTAGGAGAAAAGGTAGTCTGTAATGAATTAGTACAATTGAAATTAGGATTGTATACTACTTGCAAGTGTTTTGATCCAAAGAAAAAGATGTATGCCTTATTTCCTTCAGTATTCACTAGTCATTTCAGTTTGTTAGAAGAATTTTGGAGTGACCGGGAAGATGAGTATGACTTAAGGAAGAAGAACTATGAATGATTGCCAATTGCACTCATGGTAGAGCTAGGTATTAAATAAAACATTCTTGACATGTTGGTGGATGATGGAATTGTATTAGATCCCTCCTATGAAGCTTTGAATGTTGGTACCAAGAATCTAGATCCAATTGACTAGGATGCTAAAGAAATAATTGACATCAAGAAAATTGGAAGGAAAGTCTTGGATAGGAGTGTGCAATGGTTGATGCTGAGAACTCAAGCTCCTCAAGGAACAGTTCTTAAGAAGGGTAAGCGATACAAAAGAATAAAGAGGAAAACACCTCCCAAGGAGCCATTAGAATTCCTTCCTCCGGATGTTGAAGAAATAGAACTTGAGGCAATAGATGAAGAACAGAAAACACAAGGAGATGTTCTAGGAGGATCTGTTGTTTCTACACCTACCTTAGGTGAATCATCTATACAAGTTCCAATTACAACGAAGAAGAGTAAAGAGATTCAAGAAGGGGCTCTTCATAGCATGGTTGAAGCTGCTAAGGGAAAAGCAATGGAGGAAGTTCAGGAGGTCGAGATAGAATCAGATGAGACTCTATCGGAGAAAGATTTGCAAGAAAACATGCCTCTAGAGGAGGACATTGAGTAGATCTTAACACCAAAAGATTAGTGGAAGCTATTTGAAGATGCTACAAGAGATTCTAATGCAAGGGTTGCGGTGGAGAAACACTTAATAGAAGCTAAGGCAGCAGCTGATGAGGTGGAAAGGCAAAGAAGACAATAAGAAAATGAACTCAAGATCAAAGAAGAGAATGATAAATTGGAATTGATATAGAAAAATCATGATCTTGAAGAGGAAAAAGCAAGGAACCATAGGGAAAGAGAACTTTTAGTTGCCAAACTAAAGCTTGCAGAAGAAGCTCACCAAAAAGAGGAAGAAGCTGAAAGTTTGAAGAGGAAAAGAGATGTTGAGGAGCTAGTGAAGAAGCATCAAGCTGAAGAAGAAAAGGCAAAGGTAGAGAAACGTAAGGCCTTAGAAGCGGAGAGATTGGAGAAAGAGAAACTAGAGGGTTTGGAAAAAGAAATATTGGAAAAGGAAGCTCTAGAGAGGGAAGAAGAGGAAGAAAGGAAAAGAACAAGAACAAGAGGATAGAGAAGAGGCTGAGAAGTTGGTGCAGATGCATATGATGTAGGAACAACAAGGGAAAGCAAAGGTTGACTTTCAACCTCAGATAAATATTCAGCCACCTTCTACAATTGTTGCTTCCTCTTCCATAATGACTGCTCCAAGTGCTCCTACTTGGTTGAAATTGTACTTGCAGAAGAGAGAAAGAACACCTCCACAACCTCTCAATTGGCAGGATATGATGAAGGGGATTGAGCAAGAAAGGCCTAAGAAGATGGCTAAAATTCTACATTCTACCCAACTCATAGACAAAGGGGAAATAGTTGTTGAGTATTCCATGCCGATGACATAAAAGGAGGTAGGGGATATGTATCTAACAGACTATCAGCTGAGTACGGTCAATTTGGGAAGACCCACTAGGAACCAACAAATGAATTTGATTGATGTAGTGGCTTCAATGACTAAATCAAGGATGATCAAGGACAAGCAAAAGAAGGATGAGCTTAAAGCTCAATTGGATCAGTTGCATTCATTCTTGAAGAGTGTCTCCTCCCCAAGGTCGCAATAGGTAGCAGCCATTGAGACTCCAATTTTGTTAAGCAAAAAGGAGGTAGATGATTTGGTGTAGGTTAGAGGTAAGGTGGAGATGGTAGACAAGTGGATAGACAAATTGAACCAAGAGGTAGGTGAGGTTTTAGTGAAAGGATTTGAAGCCTACAAGGATGCAAAAGGATTGATAAAAGAGATGCATCAATACATTGAGGCATGAAAAAAACAAGAAGAAGAGTATAAGGAATATAGTCAGAAGTTAGAAGAGGTAAGTGTATTGCCTCTAACAACTCTTCTAGAACAATCCATACTTGAGGAAGACAACAAAGATTTTGTGGAGAAAACTTTTCGCATACTTCGGTTTAGGATTGGATTTTTGTGTAAACATAAGGATGAGATTTTGGAATCAGTTAATAATTTGACTGAGCAGTTAGAAGAGTTGGAAGGAGTCATTGCCATAATTGTAGATGTGAATGTAATGAAAAAAGATGGCATGCCTTTGAGTTAGGTTAAAGAGAAATGGGATGAAATATTCAAAGGACTCATGTAGGAAAAGGATGATAGAGAAGACTTGCTAATAGATCGACTTGTAGAGGTCAAAGAAGAGATAAAAGCTGCAGGGAGAGAATTAATAAAAATAAAGAGTATGAAGGAATTTGTTGCAGTAGAGTTGGATTGGATCAAGTTTGAAGATAGCTGGATTGATGGGCCAGAGATGGATACATTATAGCAGGTCTTCACCAGTTATGATGAGTTTGTTGTGGATCCAACTTCACATGCATGAATCCTTGCATGCATGATGTTCTCCTTCTTTGAATGTTGCATGCAACATTGACACCCTTTTTGAGTGCATGATTTCTTCTTCTCTTCTATCTTCTATTTTTAGATTAAACTGAATGCCTAAATGTAAGAACTTAAGATCAAATTGATCTGAGTTTCCAAGAGAGTTTAGTTCCTAAAAAGGTGGATAGTTTAAAATAGAAGTACAGTTTGAACTTTTTGTATATCTATAAATACCCAATGGGTATCATATTGTAAAGGTTGACTAATTGAGAATAGAAGTTCGCATACCTAATGCTAGGAGATAGACTTTTGTAGTGATCATTTTTGAGATACATTGTTACTTGATCTTTTTATAGTTAATAGAACCACGGGTTTTTGCGCAATATGGAGTTACAATTGAGTTGTTTTACTTGATAAGGTTGATAAGTTATAATCCATCTAAATGCCAGTGATTATGTTGAAGCATGATAGTTGCTTATGTGGTGAAAGTCATTAGAAGAAACCAGATTTAAAGATTATCTTGTTAGATTGTCATTGAATTAAATTTATTGAAGTTTGTTGATCTATAATATTGATGATGAATGAATCTATGTTGTTTTGAAATTATTGAAGTATCTGTGATATGTAACTGTGGAATTAATTAAGCACCTAAAATGTATGCAATGGTATAGATTATTCTATTGATTGTGTCATCTTATGGTTTTCTTGATCTAATTGGAAAAACATTCACAATGGAAGATATATGTCCGGATGTTAGATAAGGTTGATTCAAATTTACTGGTTACCCCTTTGTTCCCTCTTTTTCTTTTGTTTGAAACCCATTTATTTACAGGAAAAGAGTCATTGCTTAAGTCTTTTGTTACTAGCACAGGCCCCTTGAACATTACAGTTGCATGAACTGATTGAGTGACACCAGATAGTTGAGAACCAACTACAAGGACCTTGGGAGTTAGGCCACTATATGCTGTCTTTTTTTTCAAGAGAAATAGAGTAGAAATATTCTTTTTTAATGTTGTTTGTGTCATTTTAACCATCGACAAAAGCTGGCGCTAGAAGGAGGGCTTGAAAAGATAAACTGGCTCGCACAGGATCTTTCTCACCAAAGAAATGTGGGAGGATTTTGAGATCTTCTACTAACATTGAACCTTTACAAGAATTGAAAACTCCGATTAGCCCAAGACCTTACACTCTTAGGATTTTGATACCTACACTACCACCACCACTTACTCCACCTAGATTTCCTCCAAATCCACCAACACCACCACCCATTCCACCTACATCATCACCTCCAAATAGGCCTGTGTCGCCACCAATTCGGCCTATATCACCACCTGTCCAACCAATCTCACCAATGGCTTACTTTGTGAATAATCCTCTGTTAGGGACTATTCCTGGGGGATTTCATGATTTACCGAAGAACCTAGAGAGGTTTTGTCTAAAATACATGCATGGAGAGTCGAGAAGTGCTGAAGAACATATACAAGTGTTCAAAGATGCTTGCACAATAGCTCAAGTTACTCACCAAGATGAGGTATGTAGACTATTTCCTTATTGTTTGTGAGATATGGCATATAATTGGTATCTAAATCTTCCTCAGGGATCTATCCTAGGTTGGACAGATTTGGAAAATGCTTTCATTAATCAATTCAGGGTTTATGTTGATCTTGCAATAATATATCACTAGTTTTCCACTATAAGGAAAGAACATCATGAACCATTGCCCTTGTTTAACACTAGGTTCCAAAGGATGTATTGTAGGCTACAAGAGCCTTACTTAGTACCAGAGGGTATGGCCATATAGGCATATTTGAGAGTTGTTGATCCTTTGATTGGTTTGTTCTTGCAAAGAACTTATCAACCTGACGAAATTGACTCATTGTCTAAGATCTATCATTTGGCTATCAAATTGCAATAGCAGATAAGTTTGCAATCTGGAGGGTTAGGAGCAGTTCTTCTTCCAATGAATTATCAGATGCCTAATCCACCATTATACAACACTGTCCTAGGAATGTCTTATTCCCAACATGGACCTATATCTCAGTTGCAAGCTCCACCCATGGTGCCCTTCTTTAGCAATGGCGTACAAGATGCCTCACATCAACCACAACAACAACAATCTCAAAAGCAACCACAACAAGGGGGAGGACCAACCCATTTTCATTCCCCTGTCATAGTCCAAAATGTGCATAATGAACCAACTGTTCAACTCACAAGTGAGTTAGATACTCTTTAAAAGACTCTCTCTCAGATGTCAAATGACATGGCACAGCTAAGGAAAAACCCTCCCAATAATCAAAACTAGAATTACAACAATCAGGGAGGTTATAACTATTAGGGAAATCACCAGAATCAGAACACCAATAGGAATTTCCAAAATCAAAACTCCTCAAACCAGAATTATCAAAATCAGAATAGAGGATATAATCAAATATTCAACAACAACAACAATAATAGGCAGTGGAATGTTGGACCTAACAATGGGGGAGTCCCTCATAACTATCAAGTAGGTGAAGAAAGACCTCATACTGCTAATGTTGCTGATTTGAATTTTTTGACAAATTGGTGTAGGCTACAAGATACAGCAGCCCATTCTGAGGTCAATTGCCTGGAAATGGAGAAGATTGTGAAAATTACATAGGCTAATGCCCATCCTTCAGTAGGAAATTAAAATTAGGATAATGGGTCAGTCAACACTGCCATGACTTCTGAAACCATTAAAGAGAAGTATCAATTCCCTATGCAAGGGGATAATCAGCCAGAGGAAGATGTTTATGATGCTCAAGCCTTCCAATCTAAGGGTGGCCACTTTCTAAGAAATCAGAACAAGGGGCCATTCACAACATCTACACCCCCAATAACATGGTTCCACCAAACCAGAATGCAGATAATAATCCACCTCCGCTAAAGGGACCATCTGATTCTCAGAATAGAGGTAATCAGCCTTATTTTCCTAAGTACCAAGTTAGGAATGATTCAGAATTTTCCCTTGTTGTAAAATTATAGAGGCAGAAGACATCACTATCTTTCTTTGACATCATGAAGTGGTGCCCAACTCAACAAGAAGTGATATTAAAAGCTTTGGAAGAGGTAGATCACCTAAAACGAAAAGGTAAAGTGACTCCCACAAAGGAGACAAATGCAACAATGTATAAAGGTAAGACCAGTACCCCACCTTTCTTGTTAAGTTTGAGAATCTTTGGAAAGAATCTACAAAATTGTTTATTAGATTTTGGAGCATCAGGGAATGTCATGCCTTTTTCTATTTGTAAGAAGTTAGGATTGAGTCCTATCCCAACCAACAAAAAAGGTGATTCAATTGGATAAAACCGAAGTCAATGTTGTAGGTGAGTTGAAGAACATGCATGTTCAGGTTGGATCAGACCCAAGGATCCAAACTTATATAGATATTCAAATAGTTGATATCCCAGAAACATATGGTATGCTCTTAAGTCGAGAGCTAATGAAAAGCATAAGAGGATATCTATCTTTGGATTTCTCGCACATGTGGTTACCATGGAAAGGAGTTTCCACCTAGATAAGAATTGAAAGTGAACCTAGACTCAAACACATGATTACAAAGTATGATACTCCAAATGAAGTAGCATTCTTTGAGACTGAGATAGGTGTTTACAAACAAGAGGAAGTCCTTACTTTCTCTGTAGTTAGTCCTTAGGATACATTATCCTTAAATCATAGTGGTTCGATGATTCACATAAACCAAGTTCTAATAAGGAAATTGTAGCAAGATAGGCTGGTATTACGAGTAGAAACTAATTTGAGTAGTTTATTGCTTCCTAGTTGGTGTAGGATTCACTATCATAACCATTCGGAGTTGACATGTCAGTCATGCATAGATATTTTAAGGTATGTAGATTAGCCCAAAAAAAAATTTCAAGAGGGAACTGAGACTCCCATCAATGAGTTCTCTTTTCAAGTTAAGGATGCAACTATCCTTACATGGGTCAGTCTTTCTCAAGAGGAAGTTTCCTTACCAATAGAGCAGACTTAGGTCTTAAGTTTTCAAGATCAAGAAAAAGTAGAAGTATCCCAGTTTCATTTCAACACCCCTACTCTGGATGCTTTACCAATGCCCAAGGTGTTAATGAAAGATGAATTAGATGGTAAATTAACTCAAGAGATCACTCAGGAGATAAATGTTGAACAAATTGAAAAGATAGGAGAATATTCAATTGAACTTAGCCTCAAGATTATTGATGATAATAAGAAAAAGTCTGAGCCACCACATGTCATAAGTGACAAATTCCCTATTGCTTCTAGAAAGAAAGAACTCCCAGCCAAAGACCAGTTGTGGACTCCTAAATTTGATGGTTCTAAATCTAAAGTAGGAAGTGGAGCAGGGATAGAACTAACCAATCCAAAAGGAAAAACTTACTTTGCTTCTTATAGATTGTAGTTTGGTTGTACTAATAATGTAGCAGAATATGAAGCACTTGCAAGAGGGCTCATTTTTGCTCATAAGAAGAAGGTAACTACTCTTGCAGTGATGGGAGATTCAGAGGTAATTGTGAAACAAGTACGAAGCCAATACACATGCCATAACAAGAGATTGGCTGCATATAGAAACAAGGTTTGGAATTTAATAGAAGATTTTGATGCCTTTGGGATTACTTTTCATTCCAAGGGAAGCAAACCAAATAGCAGATGCTCTTGTTGTTGCAGCAAGTACATTAGAGCCTATGGAAGATTCAAATCTGAAGAGGTTTTCTATGGAGTTGGTTTCAGTTCCAGCCATTCCTGACAATGTTAGACACTTTCAGGTATTTAATGATGATCAACACATTTTGGCTCTTTTGGAGAGTTTTGATGTATTTCAAGGACAGATAATTGATGACTTTGATAGAAATCAAGGAGACTAGAATCCAGAAAGTGACAATCTAGAAGGGATAATGGATTTAAAGAGCTATAACATCCCAAAAGAGATGATATCATTGAAAAGGATATTTGATTAAGATCCACGAGCTTATCAGAGAATGCCTACAAAGAGTGAGGGAGGAAAATATGAATCCGTTAATTTGGCTCACTTAGGGGAAAAAAGGAACGTTCTTATAGGGAAGACTTGTTCTCAGGAGATTAAGGATGAGATAATCAGAGTTTTGAAACATAATATTGAAGCAATTGCTTGGAGCTATGATGACTTGAAAAATTTTGATACATCTGTCATCACACATACAATTCCTCTTAAACTAGAAGCCAAGCCGTTTCGCCAAAAGCAACACCCAACCAATGCATTAATTGAACCTCTGATTCAAAAGGAGGTACATAGAATTTTGGTTGTAAGAATAATCTTTCCAGTAAGACACTCTACTTGGGTGGCTAATTTGGCTCCTGTAAGAAAGAAGAATGGTGATATTAGGTTGTGTGTGGATTTCAAAAATTTAAACAAGGCATCTGAGAAGGACAGCTATCCATTACCTTCCCTTGATGAAGTATTGCAAAAATTCAATGGATCATAGATGATGTCGTTCTTGGACAGGTATTCAGGATACAATCAGGTCCTTGTAAGTCATAAAGATAGGATGAAGATGGCTTTCACTATAAAATGGGGAACATTTGCCTACAGAAGGATGTCATTTGGTCTAATTAATGCTAGTGCTACTTTTCAGAGGGTGATGGATGTAGCTTTTAAAGATCTGATAGGAAATTATATAATCATCTATGTTGATGATCTAACCATCTTCTCTAAGAATAGAGAAGATCATGTTGCTGATTTGGAGAAGGTGCTAAAGAAATGTATCAGTTATGGTGTTTCCCTTAACCCAAAGAAATGTGTATTTGGAGTTTCCGAAGGAAAGCTTTTAGGTCACATTATATCAGAGGAGGGAATTTCCATAAATCTTGATCGAGTAGAGGCCATTTTGAAATTGACAAGGCCAGGAAGTAAGAAGGAAATGAGATCTTTATTTGGAAGGATTAATTTTGTTAGGAAGTTTATAACAGGGTTTGTAGAGATTGTCAAACCACTTAACAAAATGATGAAGAAGGATGCAAAGATTGAATGGAGTGAAGAGGCCAAGTCTACTTTCATGCAGATTAAGCAAGCTATATTTGAGGCACCTGTTTTAACAAGCCTAGATTATCTAAAACCTTTCTACCTTTATTCTTTTGCTTCTGAACATTCATGTGCAACAGTTTTAACACAGAGAAGGGAAGAGAACGAGGAGAGACCAATTGCTTTTATGAGCATTCCATTCAAAAATGCAAAAGTAAGATATTCATCATTGGAAAAAAAAGCATTTGCATTGGTTAGAGCAGTAAAGAAGTTTAGGCATTACATAATCAGAAGTCAGGTTATGGCCATAGTCCCAGATCCTACTATAAAGTCCCTCCTAATGCAAAGTGAATTAGGGGAAAGAAGAGGGAAATGGATGGCAATATTACAAGAGTTTGACTTGGAGATTCACCCAATGAAGCTTGTAAGAGGTCAATGTTTGTCAAAGGCAATGGATGAAGTGGATAGAAGTATAACTTGCCAATAATACACTATGCAATCATTCACAAGAGATCCTTGGTATACAAATTTAGTTTTCTTTCTCCTCAATAACAAGTGTCTAGAAGGAATGAATGCTACTCAAAGGAGAGCATTGAGGATGAAGAGCACCCATTATATGCTTAAAGGGGGATCAATCTATAGGAAGAATTTCCAAGGGATCTATCTACGCTATTTGGATCAGCAAGAAGCTAAACATGCTATAAATGAATTTCATGGCAGGCACAAAATAGGACATGGATCAGCTGATGCCTTGGCACATCAAATTTTAAGGTCAAAATATTATTGGCCTTATGTGTTTAGAGATGCACACCAACACTGCAGGACTTGTCATGTTTGTCAAACCTCTACACCTAGAGAAAGAAATCCTGCAATGCCCCTACAACCGGTATATGAGGTAAGGCCATTTTCTCAATGGGTACTTGATTTTGTAGGTGTGATTAATCCAAATTCTTCTGCAGGACATAAATTCATCTTGTTTGCAACTGATTATTGCACACGTTGGACGGAAGCACAACCTTGCAAGAATAGCACCACGGAGGTGGTCATCAAGTTTCTAACTGAGAATATCACAACCAGGTTTGGAGTTCCATTTGCTCTGGTATGTGATAACGACCCTGCTTTTTCTTCTACTAATTTTATTTCATGGGCATATGAGCATAAGATTGTGTTAAAATATTCTTCCAATTATTACCCTCAGGGGAATGGAGTGGCTGAGTCCACAAATAAGAATTTATTGGAAGTTATAAGAAAATTGTTAGAAAGTAACCCTAAGGACTGGCATACCCAGTTGAGATTTTCCTTATAGGTAGATCGAACCAGAATCAAAGCAGCTCTAGGGAGTTCACCCTTTAAGTTGGTCTATGGCCAAGATCCAGTCTTTCCCATTCATTTACAAATACCTATTTTGAAGTTCATGTAGGAATTTTATTCTAAAGCTGATAGGATTGAGGTTAGACTACTTAATTTGTTAAATATGGAAGAACAAAGAGATGTTGCTTTGCAGCAATTCTCTAAACATCAGGCTGTTGTTAAATGTTCATTTGACAAGAGAGCCAACATAAAAGCTTTTAGAATATCGAACCTTGTGTTATTATGGGATAAGGCTAGAGAAAAGAAGGGAGATCACCAAAATTTTGATAGACTTTGGTTAGGTCCCTATCAAATAGCTGAAATATTGGGTGAGAATGCTTTTCATTTGAGTACCTTAACAGGAGAGTTTGTTCCATTACCGGTTAATGGTCAGTTTATCAAGCACTATTTTGGTGCATAAAAGGTCTGACATTTTGAAAGGAGAATGTATTATACTATATCAAATGTAATTAAGTTTTTAGGTTTTAGGTTTTTTTTTCTTTTTAGCTAGGTTTTTGTTTTGTTTTGATTTTTTTTGAGTTTTTGTTTCGTTGGGGATCTTTATTTTGTTCATCTCAAGACTTGGGGTTGTTATTCAAAGTATACTCTTGGTACTAGGAGAGAAATTGGTTTAGGTATTTTCATTATCATCATTGAAAAGGATGTTGTTCTGAAACTCATGTCCTATGATCATTCTAGTTTGGGTTTGAGAAGTTATTTAAAGATAAGAAGATGCATTGTGAATATCCTATGCTTTATCATAAAAAAAACTGTCACCAAATTAGATAAAACATATGCATGAGTAAATGCCTATTTATTTTATAATGACTCTACCTTTGATTCAAGTGAAAATCTGATTCTAAGACTGTCATTAAATCCATTGTAGTACTCAACCCACATTTTAGATTCACTGAATCTAAGTACTGAGAAATGCATAAAAGAATTTCCACAAGTAAAAAAAAGAAGAATGAAAAGAAAAAAAAGAAGCAAACTCAATATCAAGTGGGTAATCAAGTATCTCTATCGGGGCTATGGATGCCTATCTAGCAATAGAGCAATGCTTTGTGAGAACTAGAGGCATCTTCGTCGGGGCTATAGACGCCTATCTAGCAGCGGAGCAATACCCAAGATTTTACTGCACGATAGTTAAAGGACTCAACTCATGTAGCTTGAATTTTAGGTATGGTGGTTCAAAGAATAGAGAAAGTATCTATGAAGAATGATGCACAATATAAGCACACACTCAGATTCAAAGATAACTCATGGGCACATACATCTGAGATTCTAGCTCAAAATTATCCTAAGAATATCTAATTTTATTCAAGTTAAAGTGTTTATAAGTTAGTTGTTTTTGGGTGACTAAAATTTTCTTTGGTATCTTGAAAATGGGTAAACCATTTTCCCAGCCGAGTCGCCATTTGTTATGCCTTGCATAACCACCCCATCTTTTGCCTTGGTCAAAAGAGGGTCCCCCTTGTTTTTCTTTATCCTTTATTGTTTTTCAAATAAAGTTTGGGATCATTTTGCTTCTAATACTTTGTTTATTTTTGATGTAGTCTAATCGGAACCGAAACCAGAATTGAATCGGGTTATAAAAGTTCTTTAAAACCTTGTTTTGGTTCCCATCCCAACGATCTTTTCTTTTTAGCTTTCTTTTTTGTCTTTAGCAGAATCAGAGCCGGAGTGAGTGTTAAGTTGGTTGTTATCAACAATTGCAAAATCATAATCTATTCTGACCCTGCCTCCGCTATTTTTATTTATGCTTAAGTCTTGGTCTTTGTGTTTTGTTTTATTATGTCGATCTTTTACTTTACTTTTTGTGTTTGGTTTTGTTTAGTGTTTAGTTGGCAGAACCAAACTCGGAATGAGAATTAGGTTTGGAAATTTCATAAATTTGAAAATCAGTTTCCGTTTTGGTTCTGCCCCTGCCACTTTTGGATCATTGACTTTTTGAATGGAGTTGCACTACAGAGAAGTGTTCATTCTATCATAGTTTTGAATCCGCCTTAACTGTGCTTTAATGCATTAATGGTAGTTGCTTGTGTAGGTAGAAATTAACATTTTTACCTTCATTAAGGGTTAAGAAAATCATTATTACTATTATTAAGAAAAATCAAAGAGCACGAAACAGCAGCAACAGAGTTCGTTTGAGCAAATTGATCGAGAGAGAGAAAGGATATTGTGTGCAAATCAGTTTAGAGGGTTAGCTCAGGTTCGTTTGTGTTTGAGGTAGGGTTTTCTTATCATTGTTGTTCATTCTTTATTTACTATTGTGTTAGTTGCTTTTTGTTTTATATCTGCTCGTAATTTTGATCATTTAGTTTCAATTGAATCTGCATTTCTTAGCATGATTGAATGAGTAGTTTCTTGATTTATTTCTTTTGTTTTACTTTAGTCTCTGATTTCTTGTACTCTCATTTTTATTTCTTTCTATTTTTGGGTATGGTCACTTTCATGTCTTAATCATGATTGCGTCATGCTATTTTTTATTTGCGATGAGTTAGATTGAATTTAGGTTTTAAATGGTGTTAGTTGGATTAATGATTTATAGTGAGGTAGATTAATGATTTATAGTGAGTTAGGGTAGATTAGATTTATTGTTTTTACTTAGGGTTTGTCCTGTAAAATGGTAAGGTTTAGATCCGTGCCCTAGTTTTTATCAAGTTTTTTAGATTAGGGTTTTGTGTCTTTTAGTGATCATAGTTAAATGATTTTAAAATCATAGCCCTAAAATAAAATTGTTCCCCATGGTCATATGCATGTAGTGTTTTAAAGCCCCTTTTCCATTTTAAGCGACCTCCGTTTTAATCATGAAGTTATGTGTTAAATCAACATAATCATTTGATGACATCATGGTCAACCTAGGCGAGACAGGATCGGAATTGATTATGAACTTGAAAATTTTGTTTTTACAAAAGTTACCGATTTTGTTTCCATCCCGTTTCCGGCTCCACGTACAACAAAAGTTTTCTTTGGAAAATGATGATAACCTGGACATCAGCGGAGGCAGAGTGGAAATTGGATATGAAAATATGAAAATCTAAAGAAAATCAAATCCCTTTTCCATTCCGATCTCGGTTCCGATTCTCATCCCGAGTCTGACTCCGAGCCCATTTATCATTAGTGGAGTATCTATATCGGTTTTAGCTCTGAGTCCAACAGTGTCGTAAACGAGACTGTTTTAGGTTGAGTTTTTGCCTATTTCTACCTCCGATAGGTATGTATGATTCTTTAAAACATGTTTTATGATGATATCTAAATATCTAATTAGAGGTTTGCTTGCAGGAGAGTTGAAAGATGTCAGGAAAATTAGGAGAGGTTGCTCGAAGGAACCAACTGGCTGGAACATCAAAGGCAGCACCAAACCTAAAGAAGGTAAAGCCAGAACAACTGCCTTATACATTGAGGTATGATCATAGGAGCCCGGTGGTGAAAGTGAGCAAGGTGGAATTAGACTGGTCAGATATCACGGATACTAATCTGGGGCAGTACAACTTTAAAGAATTATATGGAGAAACCTTTGCCGAACGAGAAAATTTGACAAGAAGGACTCAAAGGATTGTTGATTCTGGCCTAACACACATCACTATGTTCCCTTTATCAATTCAGTGCCCAGAGTTGATATTAACAGTAGCCAGTGCCTATAATACTGCTACAAGATTATGCATGGATTCACAAAATAATGTGATTATTGATCTTACTCCTCATATGTTTCATAGTATATCTAATGTACTGAATCCCAAGAGCTTGGTGCAGCTAACTGAAGCGGAGGCATTGGAGAAATATAACAAGTATAAAGACTCCAATAAGTCTCACTTAAACAAAACATGGTTGAAAACAAAGAAGAAATCCTTGAGTAAACTTGCAGACCAGCCAAAGAGGGCAGATTTCAAGAAGGATGTATCGGACTTAATATTGATGTTGTCTAGAGTGTTTGGGAAGAGGGATAGCTTCCATTTCAAGGAATGGATATTTTTGTTCATTCAAATAATCTTACAAGGTGACCATCAGTTTGATTGGTCAATGATTATTTCTGATGCCATACATACTCAGCTAACAAGGATCAAATAGACTAAATCTTTTTTCATGACTTCTTATGTGGTTTATGCAGCAACAAGATTGGGGATTTTCCCAAGTTTGAATAGAGTAGGCATAATGGGAGCCTTGGATGGGAAAAAGAAGGTATGGGAACATTATGATCAGTTATCTCTTCAAGTTACTGAGACTCATTTTAGAAGAGTCAATGATGCATTTTTATATGTGATCATCAACCAATTGAGTGGAGATGTAGGATACCGGTTGAGTCAAGAAGCTATGGCTTTCATTGCTGAATGGGGATGTTGGTACATCCAGTACCCCAAATTTACATACTTCAGGTTGGCTGGTTTTGAAGGTCATCCACATTTACTTCCAAGGTGTTGGAGCAACATAATAGTGCTAATGGAGTTTGTATATCAAGCTATTAGAGTTAATGTTGAGTTTGGGATTAAGCATAAAAGTGGATGTCATAAATTTCCCATGAAGTTGGGGGAATATAGTTGTCAACACTTAGTAGGAGCAAAGGTAGTTTGTAATGAATTGTTACAATTGAAATTAGGATTGTATACTGCTCACAAGTGTTTTGATCCAAAGAAAAAGATGTATGCCTTATTGCCTTCAGTATTCACTAGACATTTTAGTTTGGTACAAGACTTTTGGAGTGACCGGTAGGATGAGTATGACTTAAGGAAGAAGAACTATGAAAGATTGTCGGTTGCACTCATGGCAGAGCTAGGTATTAAATAAAACATTCTTGACACGTTGGTGGATGATGGAATTGTATTAGATCCCTCCTATGAAACTTTGAATATTGGTACCAAGAATCTGGATCCAATTGACCGGGATGTTGAAGAAACAATTGACATCAAGAAAATTGGAAGCACAGTCTTGGATAGGCGTGCGCAATGGTTGATGCTAAGAACTCAAGCTACTCAAGCTACTCAAGGACTAGTTCTTAAGAAGGGTGAAGGATACAAAAGAATCAAGAGGAAAAAACCTCCCAAGGAGCCATTAGAATTCCTTCCTCTGGATGTTGAAGAAATAGAACTTGAGGCGGTAGATGAAGAAGAGGAAACACAAGAAGGAGATGTTCCAATAGGATCTATTGTTTCTACACCTACTTTAGGTGAATCATCTACACAAGTTCTAATTACGAGGAAGAAGAGTAAAGAGATTCAAGAAGGGGCTCTTCATAGCATGGTTGAAGCTGCTAAGGGAAAAGCAATCGAGGAAGTTCAGGAGGTCGAGATAGATTCAGATGAGACTCTATCGGAGAAAGATTTGCAGGAAAACATGCTGCTAGATGAGGATATTGAGTAGATCTTAACACCAGAAGATCAGTGGAAGTTGTTTGAAGATGCTACAAGAGATTCTAATGTAGGGGCTGCGGTGGAGAAACACTTAATAAAAGCTAAGGCAATAGCTGATGAGGTGGAAAGGCAAAGAAGACAACAAGAAAATGAACTCAAGATCAAAGAACAGAATGGTAAATTGGAATTGATACAAAAAATTCATGATCTTGAAGAGGGAAAAACAAGGAACCATAGGGAAAGAGAAGTTTTAGTTGCCAAATTAAAGTTTGCAGAAGAAGCTCGCCAGAAAGAGGAAGAAGTTGAAATTTTGAAGAGGAAAAGAGATGTTGAGGAGCTAGTGAAGAAGCAACAAGCTGAAAAATAAAAGGCAAAAGCAGAGAAACGTAAGGCCTTAGAAGTGGAGAGATTAGAGAAAGAGAAACTAGAGGGTTTGGAAAAAGAAATATTGGAAAAGGAAGCTCTAGTGAGGGAAGAAGAGGAAGAAAGGAAAAGAACAAGAACAAGAGGATAGAGAAGAGGCTGAGAAGTTCGTGCAGATTCCTATGCTACAAGAACAACAAGGGAAAGCAAATGTTGACTTTCAACCTTAGATAAATATTCAGCCACCTTCTATAATTGTTGCTTCCTCTTCCATAATGACTACTCCAAGTGCTCCTACTTCGTTAAAATTGTACTTGCAAAAGAGAGTGAGAACACCTCCACAACCTCTCAATTGGGAGGCTATGATGAAGGGGATTGAGCAAGAAAGGCCTAAGAAGAAGGCTAAAATTCTACATTCTACAGAACTCATAGACAAAGGGGAAATAGTTGTTGAGTATGCCATGTCGATGATAGAAAAGGAGGTAGGGGATATGCAGCTAACAGACTATCAGCTGAGTACGATCAATTTGGGAAGACCCACTAGGAACCAACAAATGAATTTGATTGATGTAGTGGCTTCAATGACTAAATCAAGGATGATCAAGGACAAGCAAAAGAAGGATGAGCTTAAAGCTCAATTGGATCAGTTGTATTCATTCTTGAAGAGTGTCTCCTCCCCAAGGTCACAACAGGTAGCAGCCATTGAGACTCCCTGTTTTGTTAAGCAAAAAGGAGGTAAATGATTTGGTGGAGGTTAGAGGTAAGGCGGAGATGGTAGACAAGTGGATAGACAAATTGAACCAAGAGGTAGGTGAGGTTTTAGTGAAAGGATTTGAAGCCTACAAGGATGCAAAATGATTGATAAAAGAGATGCATCAATACATCGAGGCATCAAAAAAACAAGAAGAAGAGTATAAGGATTATAGTCAGAAGTTAGAAGAGGTAAGTGCATTTCCTCTAACAACTCTTCTAGAACAATCCATTCTTGAGGAAGACAACAAATATTTTGTGGAGAAAACTTCTTTCCTAATCCGGTTTAGGACTGGTTTTTGTGTAAACACAAGGATGAGATTAAGGAAGCAGTTAATAATTTGACTAAGCAATTGGAAGAGTTGGAAGCAATCATTGCCATAATTGTAGATGTGAATGTAATGACAAAAGATGGCATGCCTTTGAGTCAGGTTAAAGAGAAATGGGATGAAAGATTCAAAGGACTCATGCAGGAAAAGGATGATAGAGAAGACTTGGTAATAGATCGAATTGTAGAGGTCAAAGAAGAGATAAAAGTTATGGGGAGAGAATTAATAAAAATAGATTTTGAAGGAATTTGCTGCAGTAGAGTTGGATCGGATCAAGTTTGAAGATAGTTAGATTGATGTGCCAGAGATGGACACATTACAGCAAGTCTTCACCAGTTATGATGAGTTTGTTGTGGATCTAGCTACACATGCATGAATCATTGCATGCATGATGTTCTCCTTCTTTGTATGTTGCATGCAACATTGACACCCTTTTTGAGTGCATGATTTCTTCTTCTCTTCTATCTTCTATTTTTAGATTAAACTGAATGTCTAAATGTAAGAACTTAAGATCAAATTGATCTGAGTTTCCAAGAGAGTTTAGTTCCTAAAAAGGTGGATAGTTTAAAATAGAAGTAGAGTTTGAACTTTTTTTATATCTATAAATACCCAATGGGTATCATATTGTAAAGGTCGGCTAATTGAGAATAGAAATTGGCTTACCTGATGCTAGGAGATAGACTTTTGTAGTGATCATTTTTTAGATACATTGTTACTTGATCTTTTTACAGTTAATAGAACCACGGGTTTTTGTGCAATATGGAGTTACAATTGAGTTGTTTTACTTGATAAGGCTGATAAGTTATAATCCACCTGAATGCCAGTGATTGTGCTAAAGCATGATAGTTTCTTATGTGGTGAAAGTCATTAGAAGAAACCAGCTTTAAAGATTATCTTGTTAGATTGTCATTGAATTAAATTTATTGAAGTTTGTTGATCTATAATCTTGATGATGAATGAATGTGTGTTGTTCTTAAATTCTTGAAGTATTCATGATATATAAGTGTGGAATTAATTAAGCACCTAAAATGTATGCAATGGTATAGATTATTCTATTGATTGTGTCATCTTATGGTTTTCTTGATCTTATTGGAAAAACATTCATCATGGAAGATATATGTCCGGACGTTAGATAAGGTTGATTCAAATTTACTGGTTACTACTTTATTCCCTCTTTTTCTTTTGTTTGAAACCCATTTATTTATAGGAAAAGAGTCATTGCTTAAGTCTTTTGTTACCAGCACAGGCCCCTTGAATATTACAATTGCATGAACTGATTAAGTGACACCAGACAGTTGAGAACCAACTACAAGGACCTTGGGAGTTAGGCCACTATATGTTGTCTTTCTTTTTCAAGAGAAATAGAGTAGAAATATTCTTTTTTAATGTTGTTTGTGTCATTTTAACCATCAACAGGTTCCTTCAAGGTTGTATATGTCAAAGATATTGAGAAAATTATAATAAATATGTTGCAGGTAGTCTGTGAAGCTGTGAACATTAGAGTGATGGAGAGTTCAGTACATTGGTATTCATTTAACTTGCTTTAAAGGGTTTATTTCTGAGCCTATCTAGATTATCCTCTAGAATTTTCAGTGGTACGCATCGATATTTGAGCAAGTTATGAGTTTCCACATTCCTACATTTATTTTGTTACTGTAGTTGGTATTTATGGGAAAAGACAATATAATTCTGGTGATTTGAGTTGTTGCGTATGCTCCTACAATTTTTTTTGATGTTTTAAGATCATACTCTATCTTTATGGTATGTCTACATTGATTAGTGTGATCATGATCAAAGATTTTTCCTTTGCATATTCAGGTTTTCATGTTCTTGGCCAACATGGTAGTTGTAGCATTTTCTAGATCCTTGTGGATTAGTTTTTCAATGCTTTGCACGTTCATGGATGTTGTACTAGGTCTTCATTATGTTGTGACTGACTTTAGTTGGTGCGTAGTGATATTTTCTCATGAATTGGGCTGATAGTTTATATTCATCTATTCTTTATTTTTGGTCGATAGAGTTGTTGATGTAATTTCATGAAGCAGATATATACAAGTGGTTATTTTCTTCATTTGATAATTGTGTGTGAAGTGTCTAAGATATGTGCAAATAAAGATCAAATCATTAAATTTCAAAGTAGAGTATGAAGGATATTGAGCAAAGTGTGAAGAAATGTTTCTATGCCTAACTAAAACTGTCATCGAGCTTTTGAACAAGCTAATTTCTAAGTTCAATTTCTTCAGATGGATTTAATTTGAAAATTTTATATAAGGTAGTGAGCCTTCTCTTTTCAGCAATGAGCTCTAGGTAGTGTGCATGAATGCATGTGCATTCACATTATTCATTTCTCTTATAATTTGAATAGGGTATAAATTATGCATTAACTTCCATCGTGGTTTTTCTCCTAACAGAGTTTCCACACAAAAATATTGGTGTCATGTGTGTTGCTGATGTTTTGTTGACTCATGCTTGCACTGTTATTTTGCTGATTTGAGATTAAAGGTTAAATAAAGTTTAAATTTGGTGACAACTGATTCACCCCCCCTCTTAGTTTTCTATCCTATTTTTACCAACAATTGGTATTAGAGCGGGTTCTGCTAAAGAATTATAACAATTTGAGGTGATCCGAGATGGCATCATACAAGAAGGATAGTCCTAGATTCGATGGTACAAATTACTCTTTGTGGAAGGTTAGAATCGAGTGTCATTTGAATTGCATTGGTGAACCTTTCTAGAAGATTACAAAGAACAGATATTTTATTCCTCATAATGTTCCCTCTACTCCTAGTGAGATCAAAGAAGTTGAAACTAATATTAGGGCTATAAAATCATTACTAAGTTCTTTGAAAATTTTAGAGATGAAAAATGTGATAGGTTTGAAAACAACACATGAGATCTGGAAGAATTTGGAAACATTGTATGAAGGAGATTCACAAGTGAAAGTGGCTAAGCTACAAATTCTGAAAGGCAAGTGGGAAAACATGAAAATGAGCAAAGATGAAAACATTATTTCTTCAATGCAAAAGGTAAATGAACTAGTGATGGGTATTAGATGTGTTGGTGGAACCTTGGAAGAAGATGAGATTGTGGCTAAGGTGCTCAGATTAGTGCCTAGTTTTTACAAAATGAAAACTCATGCTATTGAAGAACTCGGGACAATAACAAATTTGACAAGAGAAATGTTGATTGGTAAGCTTGCTGCCTTTGAGTTGAGTGAATTTGGTGAATCTACTCCTAAAATAGAATCTGCATTCAAAGCTACTATATCCCGAAAAATCCAACAGAGATATGAATTGGGAGAAATTTCAAGGAAGACGTTCAAGTATGAAGATGAGATGAAATAGATTGAGGATGAAGAAAGAGAGTTACAAGATCTAGAAGCATTGATTGTGAAAACAGAAGCCAGAGGACATGGTAAGTACAAACAAAAACTGCCTATTAATTTTTTTTGTTTCAATAAGATAGGTCATTTTGCATCAAGGTGTCCTAAAAGAGTTCCTAAGTACAAACCTTACAAGTCTAGATTTCAAAAGAAAATTTATTTTGTTGAAGAAGGTGTTAGTGACGATGAATCTGATAAAGAAAATGGAAATGAGAATGGATGGGTATTCATTTCTATTAGGAAAAATGGTATGGTGTCCACTGAATCTTCTAGTAATGTGAATGTTGAGAAATCTCTTACAGCCAAAATTGAAGAATATGGTGAATGGGTAATTGAAAATGGATGCTCACATCATATGACTAGTGAAAAAAGAAAGTTTGTAAGCTTGGAAAAATATGATGGTGGTGTTGTAAGATTTGGAGACAACACTTCTGGTGTGATTCATGGTAGAGGCACTATTTCTTTTGGTGGTAAAAATAATACTGATGATGTACTTTATGTAGAAGGTTTGAAGCATACTTTGTTGAGTTCTGGATAGATGGTTGGCAAGGGATAAAATCTTCAGTTCAAAGATGGAAAATGCAAGATACTAGGAAGTTCAGGAAATTTAATTACTTCAGGTACCAAGACAAGAGGTAATATTTTTCACTTGAGTGTTTCTAGTGAAAGTTGGTCATGGCATAGGACGTTGTGTCATTTGAATTTTGATAACATTGTCAATTTTATCTCTATTCAAGAAGTTAGAGATCTTCCTAAGCTAGTGAAGCCTACTAACACTATATGCAAAGAATTTCAAATGGGAAAGAAGACTATAGTTTCTTTTCAGAGAAAACAACATCATTCTAATGGAGTACTAGATTTGGTGCATACTGATCTATTTAGTCCCTCCAGAGTCAAAATTCTACAAGGAGAAAGGTAATTTATGTTGCTTATTGATGACTACTCTAGGATGATATAGGTTGCTTTCTTGAGAGAAAAACATGAAGCATCAGAGAAGTTCAAAATTTTGAAAGTTATGGTAGAGAATGAGACAGGTTTGAGGATCAAATGCTTAAGGTTGGAAAGAGGAGGTGAGTTCACATCCCAGGAGTTCAATACTTTTTGTGAAGAGCATGGAATCAAGAGACAATTATTTTCTCCCTAGATTCCTCAACAAAATGGAGTTGTAGAGAGAAAGAATATAATGATTCTATATGCTTCTAGAATTATGATGTTGGAAGGTAATGTACCTCATATCTATTGGGGAGAATTTGTAAGCACTATTGTGTACACTATCAACTGAGTAAATGTCAATGGTAATTCTGGTAAGACTCCTTATGAACTGTGGTTTGGTTATAAGCCTGCTATTAAATATTTCAAAATCTTTGGAAGTAGATGTTATATCAAAAGAGATGAAGAAATAGGAAAATTTGATGCTAGAAGTGATTAAGGAATCTTTCTAGGTTACTCTACTAGAAGCAAGGCTTACTAGTGCTATAATAGAAGACTGAAGAAAATGGTTGAAATTACAAATGTTAAAGTTGATGAAGACACTGCTAGATCATCTAGGTACTGTGGATATGATTCAGTTGACCAACATGATAGTAATAATAAAGGAAAGAATGCTCAAACACAGATTAAAGCTCAAATTGTTTCGGTGAATCAAGAGAATCAAGAAGGAGAGACTAGTAGAAGTGCAGAAGAGAGAATAGAAGAACCAAAAGTTCAAAAGAACCGTAAAATCCTGAGGTATGTAAAGCTAAATCATTCTGAAGATCAGATTATAGGAGATAAGAACAAAGGTGTGTACACTAGAAGAAGAATTAAAGAAGAGTATTCTTTGATTTCCAAGATTGAGCCTAAGAATTTCAATGAAGCATGTAAAGATGAACATTGGATGGAAAAAATGAAGGAAGAACTGATGCAAATAGAGAAAAATGATATAGGGATGTGTGTTCCCAGACCTCAGGATAAGAATGTGACTAGAACCAAATGGCTCTTTCGAAATAAGTTCAATGAACAAGGTGAAGTGATCAAGAATAAAGCAAGACTAGTATGTAAAGGGTACTCACAGATGGAAGGTATTGATTTTGAAGAAACCTTTGCCCCTATTGCTACAATTGAAGCTATAATATTATTTCTTGTTTATGCTACTTTAAGAACTACAAAGTCTATCAAATGGATGTAAAGTCAACATTTTTGAATGGTGAACTAGAAGAAGAAGTATATTTTAAGCAACCAGATGGATTTCAATTGACTAATAAGGGAGATATGGTTTGCCTATTGAAGAAAGCACTGTATAGACTAAAGTAAGCCCCTAGAGCCTGGTATGCTAGACTAGATAAATACTTGTTGAAGCTCATATTCAATAAAGGTACTAATAACAGTAATCTAAATTTCAAAATGGATTAGGATAAAGAATTGAGAATTGAAGTCTTTGTTGATGACATTATTTTTGAAGGATATGATGACCTATGTATGAAATTTTTTGATCAAATGAAAATTGATTTTGCGATGTAAATGATTGGAGATCTGAAATTCTTTTTGGTATTGTAAATTACTTAGTTAGATGATGGGATATTCATATCTTAGTCCAATTATGTGAAAGAGTTACTGAATTTTTTTGGCATGGAAGACTCAAAACCTGTAGGTACACCCATGGTGATTGAATGCAAGTTAAAAGAGAATGGTGATTCTCCTAAGGCTAATCAAACAAGGTACAAGTCAATGATTAGTGGATTTCTTTATTTGACCTAGACCAAACCAGACATCATGAATTTTGTATGCATGGTTGCTAGATATCAAGCTAATCTGAAGGAATCTCATGTAACTGCAATAAAGACAATTTCTAGATACTTGAAAGGAACAATTGATTTTGGAATTTGGTATCCTAAAGATGATGATCTTACTTTCAATTCCTTTATTGATTTAGATTGGGTAGGTGATGTGAATGATAGGAAAAGTAATATTGGTGGTGCATTCTTCTTGGGGAAGAAGTTGATGTCTTGGTTAAGAAAAAAGAAGAATTATATTTCCTTATCTATTGCCGAGACAAATTATATTGCTACTGCAAACAATTGTACTCAAGTAATATGGATGAAGCAGATGTTGAGAGATATCAAAATTGAGTATAATGAGCCTACTACTATATTCTGTGATAATTCAAGTGCAATAAACATTTCTAATAATTCGATATTTCATTCAAAGACAAAACATATATCCATCAAATATCACTATTTGAGAGAAAAGGTGAGTGATAAATAAGTCAGATTGGAGTATGTGCCTACTAAGGAACAAATTGTAGATATCTTCACTAATTCATTTCCTAAAGATAATTTTGAGTATCTCAGAGGAAATTTAGGGGTGATTTCCCCTTGTAATCAAAACTAAGATGCAAGTCTTTGCATCAATCCGTGCACTTATAGTCAGATCTTGTTTCAGATTGATTTTTTGGTGGATGTTACTCAAGGGGAGTGGTAAAATGATCTAGATATGTGGTTTAGAGCTTGTGTAACTTTTCCATTGATGTCAAAGGGGGAGAATAATAATGTGAGAAACCCTTGAGGAAGAAAGGGGAGAAGATCCATGAAAGAAAAGAGGAGAAACATACAATATCCAAGGAGGATATTGATGGAGAAGAGCTAGTTGTGTTGATGGTATTTTTCACATCATGTGTTGCCATCAATGCCAAAGTGGGAGATTGTTGGATGCTATGGTTGTATTATTGATATGTGGTTTTCATTGATGTCAACACTATTAGCATTGGTGCCTTCAAGGCTATATATGTTGAGGATATTAAGAAAATTATAATAAATATATTGCAAGTAGTCTATGAAGCTGTGAAGATCAGAGTGGTGGAAATTTAATTACATTGGTATTCAAGTGTCGTGCATTAAATTTTTTGTTGCTCATCCTTTCTAGATTATCCTTTGTAAGTTTTAGTGGTACACATCAATATTTGAGCAAGTTATGAGTTTATGCATTCCTATAGTTATTCTATTACTATAGTTGATGTTTCTAGGAGAAGAGAATATAATTATGGTGATTTGAGTTGTTGTTTATGCTCCTTAAATTTTTTTAAATTTGTTTAGATCGTACTCTATCTTTGTGGTATGTCTGCATTGATCAGTGTGTTCATGATCGAAGATTTTTCCTTTGTATATTCGGGTTTTCATGTTCTTGGCCGACATGGTAGTTGTAGTGTGTTGTGAATCATTGTGGATTAATTTTTGAATGCTTTGCACATTCATGGAATTTTTTTAGGTCTTCAATATGTTGTGACTGACTTTTGTTGGTACACATTGAGATTTTCTCATGAATTGGGCCGACAATTTGTATTCATTTATTTTGTATTTTTGGCCGACAAAGTTGATGTAATTTCATGAAGCGGATATATAAGAGTGATTGTTTTCTTCATTTGATAAGTGTGTGTGTGAAGTGTTCAAGATATGTGTGAATAAAGATCAGATCATTTGACTATAGAGAAAAGTATGAAGGAGATTGAGCAAAGTGTGAAGAAGTGTTTATGTGCCTAATCAGAACTGTCATCAAGCTTTTGAAGAAGCTAATTTCTCAGTTCAATTTCTTTAGATGGATTTAATCTAAAAAAATTATGTAAGGAAGTGAGCCTTCCCTTTTGAGTAGTGAGCTCTAGGTAGTGTGCCTGAATGCATGTGCATTCTCATTATACATTTCTATTATACTTTTAACAAGGTATAAATTGTGGATTAACCTCCACCATGGTTTTCCCTGAACAGGATTTCCATGCAAAAATCTTAGTGTCGTGTGTGTTGTTGATGTGTTGTTGATGGTTGTTAACTCTTTCTTGCACTGTTATTTATCAGATCTAAGATTAAAGGTTAATAAGGTTAACTAAAGTTTAGATTTTATGACAGCTGGTTCCCCCCCCCTCTGAGTTGTCTATCCTTATTTTACCAACAAAATGAAGGTATGGTTATCTCTTCCCTACAGTTTAAACAAGAAAAAAAATTTAGGTAGTTGATAGTGCTTTCTCACATCACGTGACTATTGATAAGAGTAAGTTTGTAAAGCTTGATAAATATGATGGAGGTTTGGTTATGTTAGGAGATGATACTCGTGATAAAATTTATGGGATAGGTTTAGTAATATTTGATGGAAAGAATCATACTGATGATGTTTATTATGTTAATGGTTTAAGGCATAATCTATTGAGCATTGGTCAGATTTGTAAGATTTTTGTAGAAGATATGTAGAAGGAATTTGAAATGTCTATGTTTGGGGAGATGAATTTCTTTCTTGGGCTACAAATTAATCAAACAAAGAAAGGAATTTTCATTTCATAGTCTAAGTATGTGAGAGAGATGTTGAAGAAGTTTGGGATGTTGGAATATGGCTTGCAAGTGTTGTCATTGATGGTAACCTAGGTCATGCAACCTAAGTTATGCACTTGATTTGCATCATAGTTTTGGTAGAACACAATGAAGATTAGACCATCTGGTTAAAAGTAAAGATGTTGATCAATGTGCATCCTTTTTGTATCAGTTCGTGTTGCACACCTCAGGGATGATTTACTGATATTTGTAATACCTTAGTCTATAATATTGTAGCTATGCATTCACTTGTATGCAATCTAATGGATCTGGTGTGCAAATATTTTCGTTATCTTTGCTTGAAGGCCAACTCGGTGGATATAATAATCACAGATGCATAAGGAGTAATTAATTAAATTTTTTCATGCTCGATGATTTTTTTTGTCCTCTCTATGTCTTAACCAACTTTGGAGGATGCACATAAAGGATTAGTGTTGGATCTGGTCGATAGTTGTAGAGAACTTAATGTTTAATCAAGTTGACATAAGAATGTTGAATCCTTGCTAGCTGATATATATGAAAGATCGTATGTATCATTTATAGAAGAGTAGTAGCTTGATATGAAGTGTGTGAATTATATTTGAATAAGTGTGCGATGCTAAATTCATAAAATTAATGGTGTAAATTAATGCAAAGAGTAGATAAGGCAAAGCAAAGCAGAGTAGAACAAAGCTAAGTACAAAGTCAAATAAAGGACTTTGAATTTGATCTATGAGCCTCACTGAAACTATAATCTAACATGAATAGATTCTAATATCTTAGTTCATTTTTTAGATTTTTTTAATTTGAACACTTGTAAGGCAGTGAGTGAGCATTATGTTTTGAGCAGTGAGCTCTAGGCAGTGTGCTTGAATGCAAGAGTATTCTTTTGTAAACAATTATATTTGAGTACTCAAATTGTGGTTAACCTCCACCATGATTTTTCCCCTAACAGGGTTTCCACAAAAAAATCTTTGTGTTATGGTGTCATGAATGTTCTCTTTGAATGTTTTCATCTTTCCTTTAATGTATTAATTGAGATTCATATTAATAAAGTTAAGATTTGTTGAACACTGACTCACCCCCCATCTTAGTGTTCCCTTGAGTCCAACAATTGGAATCAGAGCTTCTAGTTCCTCTAAAGAATTTTACTAGCTTGAGGTGGATCTTGGAATTTAATGGACTATGGTAGTATTTATAAGAAAATTTTGGTGGTACAATATGACCTTGATCAGTCTAAAGCATAATTTTAAGAATTGACAGAAAATATGGAGTATGATGAGAAGTTCATTCAATCATTGAAGGATCAGATTGTTAAATCCAAGGTGAAGAGGAAGGATATCTATGATCAGATTAAGCAAGAGGAAAGCGAAAACATGGATGATGCTCACCCGAATCAGACCTTGAAGTAAATAATTAAATAATGTGAAAACTTGCCAGAGACAATGCTTTTTTGAAACATGAGATGGAATCCATGGTGATGAAGTTGACTAAGGAAATTGAAGAATGGAAGAAGAATGAAGAAATCCTTGCCCAATCCTTAGAAGAAAGATCAGATGAATGCAAAAGAATAAATGGAGAATTCATTCAATTAGAAGATGAATTAGAACAATCTAGAAGTAATGAAGAAGAACTTGGAAAGAAACTTATTATTCTCATAAATGAATCACTACTACAAATGAATATAAGGAGAAGTTTAAAATCAGTTATGTTAGACTTGATGAGCTGACTCAAGGACAAAAGAATGCTAAATACAAGAGAGGCCTTGGATATGAGGAAGGAGAAAGTTATTGATCTGGACAAAAGAATTTCAGATAGAGAAATTAGATGAACAAAGGTAGAAGGTATCCGATAAGACAACCTAATGCTCAAAAATTTAATGGATACTATTTTTCTTGCAACAATTTTGGTCATATGGTTGCTCAGTGTAGAAGTAAAATGATATCAAGTACTCCAGTGTTCACTGGTCAATGTTTCAATTGTAAAAAGTTTGGTCATAAATCAATTGAGTGCAGAAATGTGTCAAACTATTCTATCAGTAAAAGAAAATTTGAATTCTATACATGTAATAGATTTGGACATGTTCCTAATCAATGAATATCAAGAAGAAATCAATGGAATGATTGGTATGGACAAAGAACTATCGCGTGTTACAATTGCAGTAAGTGTGGTCATATTGCAAGATTCTGCAAAAATAAGAATGTTGATAGTAGAGGTCCTGTACATAGAGAGAAATATGCAGAAAAATGACAAAGAAAAGGGAAAATTGATTGTAGATGAAATGAGAGACCAAATGAATAAGACATGGGTGAAGAAGAGTGAATCTGAAGCTGGAAATGGCTTTGCACTAGAACCTGGTTCTGGTAAATTGTGCAGAAACTAATCTCAAGCCATTGGCCTAGGGGGAGTTATTCAAGAAAATAGTTCCTCCCATATTCGTGGTTGGCTCCAAATTGCAAAGAATGGTGAAAAGGATGTATGAATGATATGCACAAGTTTTGGTGGACATTTGCATAAGAATTCAAAAAATTTGTAGGTCTATAGGAGAATTTTTCTATCACTGTATAAGAAAATAGATTAATCTAGAAAATTAGGGAAAACACATTTATTGCAAGTGTATGAACTATAAAAGTGAATTTGTGACTCACATTTGTCACTTTGCATCAAAAGAAAGAAGGAGGAGAGCACTCGGTTGCAGAATTTCAAAGCAGAGAAGCTAATTCATCGATGATTTTCAAAATTCGTCAGGTATTTCAATTGTTTAAAGAATTTTCACTTAATTTGGTGTATAGTCGTTAAACCTAAGTGTGAAAAAGGAAAAATGGAACAATTCAGTGGGTTTATCATTTTGGATGAATACAATTGTGACAAGATTAATTTTATGAGGAATTTGTTGTTGCCCGACAAATTGAAGCAATTGAATGAAGCAAAGCACAATAATTTGCATACATGGAATGATTTTTCATACTTTGTGAATGAGGAGTTCATCAAATTCATCCTAAGTAGATTGTATGATGAAATCTTGACTGTGGAAAAACCTAACACAATTTCAAAGGAGGTAATCGAGAATTTGACTGGATTATGCAAAATCAGAGATATACTAAGGAAGAAATATATCTGAAATACAGAAGTCAAAACCTTAACTGGAATAATTGGATATCAGAGAGCATTGATAATTTCAATGATCAAGAGTATTGTTACAAATTATTTTGCGCACAAAATTTCATACAAAGTCTTTTTCAAAAATCGAGAAGGAGCGACATCGACTGCTGCAATTTACATTGCTCATAAATGATAATTGAAGGTCAGGACTTTGACCTATGTGGATTGCTAAAAAATCAATTGATGGAGAATGTGTTGTTAACCAAGGAAATAGGCTACCCTTTTAGGTTTGGTACTTTGATTATATGCTTGGTGATGTATTTCTTGAATTTTTTTCCAAAAATTGACAATTGGTGTGGAAAGAAAATGAGCCAATATGCAAAAAAATATGCTCATATTCTAGGAAATTGACTGATTGGGATCTAGAATTTAATTTTTTTTTCAAGAATGTGCTTAGAAAGTGTGGTTTAGTCAATGTTTCCCTTCCAATAAGAAAAATTGATGTTGGTTCCTCTTCCGGTAGCATGGATAAAAGGCAGAAAAGAGGAAAACAAACTGTAGAATATCGTCCCCCTGAATGCAAGATTCCCAGAATTGAGGGGAAAGGAAAGGAAAAGGAAATTATGAATATTCCAGATGAAGAATCTAATGAAGATAATGAACAAGAACTGGAAAATAAAATATCAGAGGCTAGTGAGGAATATAATGATCTAACAAAGGAAAAACTACAACAATTTATCCAGGAAGAAGGTGGCATGTAGAAAATTGTGAGTTTATGGTCAGTCAGACCATCATATGATCAAGATATGATTATAGAAGTATTGAATGCTCATCTTGAGCACTACAAGATCGGATTGGAAATCTTGCAAAAAATTCTACTCGAGGAAATGATTGAGTGTAACAAAGAATCAATGAGCTCTGAATATAAAGAAAAAGAAGAAGGTGAAGTTATCTTACACCTAAAGGAGCAGTTCAAGATATCTCTTACAAAATTGAAGAAGAAAATGAATGAGTATATACAATGCATCAATTCAGCTAATAAGATCGACAAATACTACATCTATTGGCCCCTTGTAGCTGGAAAGTACAAAGAGAAGTTAGAGAAAATTGAGGTAGAATCGAGTGAATTTGGAAAGAAATTTGATATGGTTCAGGATTAGGATGGAACCATCAGGAAAAAGATTTGGAAACTGCAGTCTAAGAACACTAAATTTTAATCCACCAAGAACACTCTTGTGGATAATTTTTGGAAGGTTAAGGATCAAAACCGAATACAGATTGGAGCAGATGATGCAGATTCTGAAGAAAGGTGAGAAACTTGAGGAAGCAATTACAATTCCAGAATCTCTCATTGAGATTATTAACAAGACACCCAAGAATAATAGTTTGAACATAATCATTGGAATCACAATAGATGCTTGGTAGAAGTTCCTTTTGAAAATGAAGGGAAATTATAAGATTATTTTCTAAAGATTATAGAACTAACTCAACTTTTTTAGATTTTGAACACATTTTTTTTTTTGTTTGGCATATGGCTCCTATGCTTTGTCATTGATGTCAAAGGGGGAGAGAATGCAGTGAAAAATTCCTTATAAATCTAAGGGGGGTAAATTGCAATAAATTTTGGCAGCGTGCATATAATGATTCTAACACTTAGTCATTTCTCACTAAGTGTTGCCATCAATGCCATAGGGGGAGATTGTTGGCATATGGCTTGTAAGTTCTATCATTGATGGCAACCTAAGTCATGCACCCGATCTACAACATAGTTTTGGCAAAATAGAATGAAGATCAAGTCATCCAGTTAAAAGTAAAGATGTCGATCAATGTGCATCTTTTGTGTATCATTTCATGTTGCACACCTCAAGGATGATTTCTCGATATCTTTAATACCTTAGTATAGAATTTTGTAGCTACACATTTACTGGTATGCGATCTAAGGGATCTGGTGTGCAATGTTTTTTTTCATCTTTGCTTGAAGTCCGACCCGATAGATATAATAATTGTGGATGCATAAGGAGTAATTAATTAAAAATTTTCATTCTCCATGATATTTTTTTTGGTCCTCTCTATGTATTAACTGAATTTTGTGGATGTGCATAAAGCATTAGTGGTGGATCTGGTCGACAGTTGTATAGAACTTAATGTTTTATCAAGCCAAAATAAAAAAAATTAATCCTTGTTAGTGGATATATAAGAGATTGTTTTTATCATTTAGAGAAGAGTAGTAGTGTGATATGAAGTGTGTGAAGTATATGCAAATAAGTGGGATGCTAAATTCAGTAGAGTAATGGTGTGAATTAATGTGAAGAGCAGATAGGGCAAAGCAGAGTATAGCAGAATAGAGTGAAGTATAGAGTTAGATAAAGGACTCGTAATTTGATCTATGAGCCTCACCAGAACTGTAATTTGGAATGAATAGATGCTACTATCTTAGTTCATTTTTTAGATGGTTTTAATCTGAACTTTTGTAAGACAATGAGCCTTATCTTTTAAGCAGTTAGCTCTAGGCAGTGTGCCTAAATGCAAGTGCATTCTTTTGTAAACAATTATATTTGAGTACTCAAATTTTGGATTAACCTCCATCATGGTTTTTCTCCTAATAGGGTTTCCATCCAAAACTCTTTTTTTATGGTTTCATGAATGTTCTCTTTGAATGTTTTCATCTTTCCTTTAATGTATGAATTAAGATTCATATTAATAAAGTTAAGATTTTTTTAACACTGATTCACTCCCCCTCTCAGTGTTCCCTTGAGTCCAACATGGGATGGATGGTTCCAAACCAGTAAATACTCCTATGGTGAGTGGTTGAAATTTGGGTAAATATGATGATTCACCTAAGGTTTATTAGAGAAAGTATAGTTCTATGATTGGTGGACTATTGTATTTGACTGCTACTAGACTAGATATTATGCATGTGGTTTATCTTGTAGCTAGATTTCAAGAAGATCTAAAGGAAACACATGTTTCTACAGTTAAAAGAATATTTGAATATTTGAATGGAACTCTAGATTATGGATTATGGATTATGGTATCCTAAAGATATTGAATTTACACTTAGTTCTTAAATAGATGCAGATTGGGCTAGAAGTAAAGATGAAAAAAAGAGTACAAGTGGTGGTGCATTCTTTCTTGGATGCAGGTCGATGGCATGGCTAAGTAAGAAGCAAGATTCAGTACCTTCATCTACTATTGAAGTTGAGTATATTGTTGTTGCATCTTTATGTACACAAGCTCTATGGATCAAACAAACATTAAAAGATATCACTGTGTTATATGATGATCCCATTTCTATCTTTTGTGATAATACAATTGTAACTAACATTTCAAATAATCTTGTGATGCACTCGATAAGAAAGCATATATCTATTAGATATCATTTCTTGAGAGAGAAAGTCATGGAGAATGAATTCAAGCTTGAGTATGTTTCGACAAAGGATTAGATTGCATATATATTTACAAAGGCTCTTCCTAAAGATACTTTTGAGTATCTTCGGGAGAAGCTAGGGGTTATTTCCCCTCCTTTCTTAAACTAAGATGCATTTGGAGATGCATTAGTCCAATGGATTCATGGTTCTATCTTTTTAGACTGATGTTTTGGTGGCTACCTCTCAGGGGGAACATGCAGTTTTAAGTGTTGTCATCATGGGTATTATGTTATCATGTCAAAGGAAGATTTAGTGAACATATATATTTTTTCATTTTCCATTGATGTAAAAGGGGGAGAGAAATCATGTGAAAAGGACAGAAACATAATGAGAGAAATCAGGTAATGAGGAAGTTGATCTTCTAAGGAGGAGAAGCAAAAATAAAAATATTGAGAAGTATATTCAGAAGTAGCATACTGTCTTTGATGTTTTTTCACATCATGTGTTGCCATCAATGACAAAGGGGGAGATTTTTGCAAGAATGAAGAAATGACTGAAGGTGTTGTCATTGATTTCAACTAGTCAACTGATTATCTACTAGTTTTTGTTGATTGTATATGTTGAGAATATAGAGAAAATTGTATTAAAGAAAGATTACAGGTATTTAGTTATTGCTTTGCTATTTTCCCATATGTTTGTGCAGTTCAAATATGTTGGTTATAGTTGTTGAAGGTTTCTATATCTATTTATTTGGTTGATAGTTCATTCAAAAGTTCAAGTTGTGTTCACTAGTTGTGACCTATGTTTTTCTAAGTTCTGGCTGAAGTCTGGGAGAAATGTTGCTTGTACAAATTTCTCTTTGATGAAGTCTTTTGACTTTTGGTTCTAGAGATAAGATGTTCTGATTGCATTGAATATTTTTTTGGTTTTTGTAAATTTCAAGCTTAATTGTTATATGTGTTTTATAGTATCTTGGATGACTATGTGTTAAGAACTATATTTAAAGTTTATGAAGCATTCTTTTGGGCTGCCCTCATTCTAATTCCACCCTAGGATATGTTGGAACCAACCTAATTTGAATTTGAAGTTGGATGGTTGAATTTGTATCTTTTCAAGGTTGGAGATATTATGAATATAGGATGAGATAGCAATGAAAAATGTACAAAAGAAAATAAGGAAGATAAGTGAAAGAGTAGACACAACTTTGATGCTCTTCACAAAATGTGTGTGGTAGATTAGCATGAAGCTTAATGTTGAGTTTTTGGATGTAGTGAGTAGAAGGCGAACTCTATTATTCAATCAATTTTATCAGTGATTGTGGTGGAATCCTTTGTTGCATTGAGATTGTTGTCTCTTTGTAAGAAGTCTTATTTGTCTTCTTTTTATCTCTGTGGTAGTGAGCCCTTTAGGTTGCAGCCCTATTGGATAGTGATTCCTTATTGTAGGTAGTGAACCTTATCTTAGGAACTGATCCTTTTTCTAATCGGTTTTGATATTCTCTATAGTCTGAGTTAATTCTCACCATGGTTTTTCCCTCATTAGGGTTTCCATGTAAATCTAGTGTTATTGTGTTTGTGCATTGGATTTGAGTTTTTGTATTAGCATTTGATGATTAATCATTTAAGAAATTTATGTATTAGTTTCGGTAATTGAATTGAAGGATATAATCTATGACAACTAATTCACCCCCCTCTTAGGTGTCCTATTCAACAATAAAGACACTCCATTGGCCAAAGGAGTGATCACCTCCTAGCCTTAGGAAAATACTGCACTCTACCCCCAAACTAGGAGATCCAACCATAACCCTAGTTTACAATACAATACATCATACAAAAATATGTTTCTCACACACATACAAACTCCCAAGGACTAAAAAACAACACCACAAAAGAATATTTTATTGATTATTTTAAAGGGGGGGGAGTGGAAATCATTTGAAAATGGAGGGAATGATAAAACATACTCAAACTTATGTCCATACATCTCCCATGCCAATTTTCCCTTTGATTTATATATCTAAAATAAAATATATGGGTACTCATACCCAAAATCCCCTTCTCAATGGATTGAGCTCTTCCCCATTAGATCTCATCTTACTTTTCAGTCCCAAAAATTTTGTGTCACCCTGAAGGGAATCATAACTGAAGCACTCTCTTCCCAACACATGAATCAAACAAAACCAAAGAACTTACACAATACTACATAAACACACAAATTTACATTAAAAGTACAACCATCAAATAAAAAAAGCATACAAAGGATTGAATACTACCTCTGCTAAGCTACCAATACTAAAGGAGTTTGATCCAAGTTTTGAAGATCCTCTAAATCCTTCTCCAATGAATACCTTTTTCTAAGACAATCACACAATCTCTTCCAAAAAAATGGAAGTAGAAAATGAAACCTCCCACTAATTTAGACTCAAGAGAGGGTATAAGTTATGGTGTCATTTCACCAACTCTCTCCCAGTGGGAGGATGACACATAGAATCCATTCCTTTCCACTCCTCCAAGTCCAAGGATACATTACCTTCATTAATGCACCCACATGAGTGATAGAAAAATGTTCATGAAAACTTAGTCTCTTCGCTTCCATGAAGACTTCCTCATAAATATGAGGGGTGGAAAGTCCTCAAAAAGGATTTCAAAAGTAGGTAAGACTAGACTAAGTCCCTTTCTTGAGTTTTAGGATAAATAATTTCATCTCTTTTCTTTTATGGACATTAAGAGGTGAAAATGAGTTAAAAACTCATAAATTTATCTTTAAAAGCTTCCCAACCCCTATAGGTTATACCTAGGAAGGTTTTCACACATGGTAAAAGGTAACAAGACTCATTTAAGGTCCATTAAATGCCCTTGGAAGAAAAATTTCGAAAATTACACTTAAGATGACAACACCTAGGACACTAAGGAAATCTGAAAAATTACAATAAACATCACAACACCGTATATTAACATATAGAGATATTAATCTCTCTATATAAATTAATGTAGTTTTCATGAGTATTACACAATAGAGGTTATTAGTGGTTCTTCCAATCAACTATCCATGGATACTCTATACACTTAATTCCCATTTTAATAATCTAAAACATACAAACATATAGATAGTTGAAGCAACACCAATTAAATTAAATAAAAAAAATAAGTATGTAAAAGGAATTTATCTTACGATCAATTAGAGTATCACAATATTAGGGACAATAATCAATACAATACTCATAAAATTAATTAAATAATAAATCCATCCATGAACTCTATTTGTTATCATAATTGAACATTAGATCTAAACATGATATGCATAATTCATCTCTCTCTAGGATAATCAACTCTACAATTTTTTTATCTAAATCACATCTAACCATATTAATTAACTAACCATATATCATATGAATCATTATGGAACCAATAATCAAAGATACTATTCATCATCACGCTAATAATTATCCATATCCAAAATATCATAAGGTCCCTAACAATAATAATTCAAAAATAGGCTTAATGGGCTATTTTTTGATGCTTTGTTTGGGATCAAGGCCTTGAACCCTACTTTTTTAATGAGAAAAAATAATAAGTCAAAGTATTGCAACTATATAGATAAAAAAAAATGGGACTCACAATATCAATCATTGTTTAACAATTCCACCACATTATTTCATTGATGTAGAAGAAATAAATTGCATGCTCTTAGGCTGAATTTAATTCTAGGAATAAATATTTTCAGTTTTCTATTGTTGCAATGTAAATTATCATGTTTTTTGTTTTAATTTAATAATATAGAATTATGTAGCGTTGTAAATTGTCACCCTTAGTAATTTCACACTAGGTTTAGCTCCCCCTAAGTGCTTACACCTAATTATTCTCTTAAATTGCCTATTTTGTGCTTATTTTCAAGAAATCAAAATAAAATTAGGATGTAAAAATTTACACACAGTTTTTCCAAAAAAATTACATAATAAAATTAGCAATTAACATTTAATATTCATTTTACAACAAAAGGCCCCAAAATATGTGTGTACTAGGGTGTCGTTTCCCTTTTCCAACCTATTTTGGTACAATTTAAAATATGTCACTATTAGCATTTTAATATTTATAAATCTATTTTCATTTGTCAGCTTTTGATAATTAATTTCTGAAAGGTGGAAAATTATTGTTGCTTATGGTTTAGGACATAAAACAACAATGTTCTTCACCCTCATTCAAGGAAAACCCTAGAGATCTCAATCTAAAGTATGCAAAGGAGGAAGAGATCTTGTAATAGGGTTTTCCTAGGGTCTGATTATAAACTATGATGGCACTCTCAAATTTTTCAAATTTGAGATGACTATTTCAAAATTTTGCTTCTGCACTTTCAGAAGTGCACCTAACACTCAATCCTGACCAACCCGCTTTGGAGGCTTATAATTTAAAGCAGGTTGATTGTCATGCAAAACACATTTGCAGACATAGTCAGTTGACCTATGTGAGAAGGTGTGTCAAATTTTAGCTTCCCATGATAAGTTCTGACAGCGTTTCGAAAAGTGAAGCTGGAAGGTTTTTTGCATTGTTCTGTTGTTTGCAGACTGTTTGTTTTGAGAAACAACTTCCTGTTTGAGCTTGGATTTTGCAACTAGTTCACTGTCATGTCAGAATGAATGTTGTTCCATATTCCCCATATCAACATGATCTCGGGTGTAAGTTTTCAGAGCCTCACGATCTGATTTGCTATTTTTAGCAGATCAAAATCGAATGCGGATTGTTCTGTTTTGCAATTGTATCCCTGACAACCTTTATGAGAGGCCAACTTTGATCGTCAATAACTTTTGATCAGTGATGTTTCAAGAAAATTCCTTTTGCACACGTGCTCAGGGTACCTTAATGTTCCACTATGTCTGATGGCAACTTGCCAGGAGTTGATTTTTTATTTTTACAAATGGGCAGTTGGATTAGTTTTAATTGGTTCAAAACAACTGTTGTTTCAGAAAAGTCTGACTGGGCAACTTTGCCAATTAATATCTTTCACCTCATGATTTATTTCTCTAAGTCGTTTGTTGCATTGTATTCTTGAATCAAATGACTATGTGCTTGCAAGTTTTTATGGTCTCACGAGGTCGTTTGCCCAATTTTCAAGATCGATTCCTAAAGCAACTTGACCTGTTTTACCCATTTTGCAAAGGTGCCAGAAAGCAATTTTTAATGGCGACCTAATTCATTTTTTAACTTCTAAAGAATTCAAAAGGTAGTATTAGACCGTTTGAGGGTGAAGTTTGTTTCAAAACAAAAAATTTTTTAGTCAGGCCACTTGGGGCCCGACATGCTTTGCATTGTTGTGATGTTCCTCAAATGGAATATTGCAGTCAAGATTGTGAGAACAGTATTGTTGATGAATTGCTTGTTTAATATTTTCTAAAGACAATAATAGCAATCAAGAGCAATCAGGAGCAAGGTAAAATGCATCCATTAAGGCATTGAGCCTTGAGAAGACTCATGTGGCCACCAATGGAAAGCCTGTGCCAGCATGGAGAAGGTTTGTGAGTTGATGAAATTTTCAAATAAATGCAACCGGTAGTTGAATGGGGATGATGGAGAGTTTTCAAACTTGTGCCATGTGATGAAGTTGCCATACATTAGCAAATATGGGCATTGTTTTCAAATACAATAAATGTCTTAGTAGTTGTAATGTCTAGCTTATACACCTGGCAACTCTCAAACTTCTTCTTTTTGTCACAAATTACTTGTGGTTTTTAGGAAGCATTACAGTTCTCCATAGCAATGATCAAGTAGAACAAAATGGCCTAAGATACTTGCCAGCATAAGGAGACCAATAGGTGCACAAAAAAAATTTATTGATGAGATCTTATGAACTCTCAAGGCACAAAGTGGACTGTAATTGAGTCCTCAATGAAACTTTTAAACAAATGCAAATAGCAAGAGTATGGAGGAGTATGGGCGCATCATAGCTAGTGAAGAATGTGTGATTAGTAGAAGACCACGCACCAGTGGGGAGGCATGAGAAAGAGGAAGGCTCGTGAAATGGAGGAACCACACAACAAGCAAAGAACAGTGGAAAACACCCGCGCCCAGGAAGAAATGGAGAGGTGTGACCATTGCCAGGCACGGGAACACAAAAATGGAGATTTAGGGCATTCTCGTGGACCTCGTGAGAATGCCAATGATGTAACCAAAATGTGTACGAGGTCTGCGATGGGAGGAGCCCAAAATTAATATCTCAAATTTTAAATTTTTACATAGTTTCAAAAAATGGTGGTGGGGCCCACAGGAAAAGTAAAGGCATAAGTAGAGTCTGCTAGGTTTATTTTAATTTTTGAATGCCTTCTTGGAGGAAAAGTTAAAATTTTAAGTTTAAATGAGTAAAATAAAAGGGTATGGGTAAATTTTAATTGATTACTCCATAGTGTAACTGGGTAAATAATATTCACTGGAAAATGATTTTATTAATGATTTTATGCTGCAAGAGGTGAATAAATTTATTCACTGATAAAATGGTGAATATTATTTTACTCAGGGGGGTAAATGTTTTAAAATAGAAAATTTAAAACATTGAGGAATGGTAAAATATTTAAAATATCCAGAGTGTTTTTATTTTAAATGATAAAACATTGGAATTATAATTGCCCCCATGATTAAATTTTAAAATGGAGAACTTATAAAGTGAATTTATTCACTTTGGAGGCAAAAGTTCATTATTTGCCAAAGTATTGCTGCAGCAAATAAAGAACAAAAAATAGAGGCAGTTTGTGCACGGGAGATATTTTGAGCAACAGGATGAAATTTGGAGAATCTCCCCATGGGCAGATTTTCTGTTGCTGGGCAATCATGAGTAGATGTTGTTTGAGAGAATGTTTGTTGTTGCAAGGAAGAGGAGAAGATATTTTGCAGAATTATTGATCAAGGGTGAATGAAGATTCCAGATGGCAATTGCTGATCAAATTTGGGGCTTCTTCTATTTCCTCCATTCTTCTATATCTTCTATCATTCTCTCATTGTAAAGAGTTCTGGGATTAGAGTTCTAAAATCAGTTCTAAGATCAGTTCTGAGATTAGAGGTTCTGAGACTAGTTCTAAGAAGGCTCTAAGTTTTGTATTGGACTGTGTAGATAGAAATTTGTATTTTTTTGAGTCTGTAAGCTACAATTTCATGAATTCAAGAGTGAATACAACTAGTTTATGTAATTAACATCATGAAGTATTTTCACATTCATGAATGGCATCTGATTGTCTCCATATTTGTACACTTTCAGCCATGTAAATTCAATAATACAAAGTGTCTTTGAATTTATCATCTCAAGTTTTATGAGATTGTTTTGTCTATTCACTGTTCTGTTTCAAAGAAATGGTTAGAATACTTTGAGCAGGTGATTGCGATTTTAGGTGTGCAGATGGGATTAAATAATGAGAATCTGATTGATATCAAGAGATGGATTGTTAGTGTAAGGCACTAATAGTTGATGCAAAGCATCAACAAGTGTAATCCACTGGTTGAAGACTATTTGCTGGAGAGTTTATTTTGTGTTTGACTCCATGATCCAGAAGAGGCACTGATCTTTTTATGTAGTTTTGTGCATCTCAGAAACAATATTAATTGCAAAATCATTTTTATCTTACTATGTGATTGTGTGTCTTGCTTTCCAATGGCTAAGAGAGGGTTGAGTTGCTGAGAATTTAGCCAAGTTCAAGGTTATCAATGCTTCCCTTAGTGTAGTTTCATTGGGAACTATCTATTTTACAAATCAATGGTAGTGTATGAGTGAATTAAGTTTTGAGCATTGTTTAGGTATACCCACCTTGGTCTTGTAGAGCCAAAAGTGTAGGAGATGTCGGTCTTTGACTGAATCTTGTCAGTTGGCTACTAGTCTTTGTAGTTATCCTTGATAAGGGTTGGCTACCTCTTAGAGAATTTCAAAGTCTAGCTGGGTTGCTATTTTAAACACCAACAAACGAAAAGGGGGTTCATGAAAAAGCTAGGGCTTGGAAAGATCAATGAAATGTAAGACCTAATACTTAAACCTAATGAAATGCAATACTTCACTAGATGACATAAAAAATCATGTAAAATAGAAAAAAAAAATTGAGGGATGAAAGGTGTGCACTTGGAAACCTGAAGAGGACTCGATGAAACTCTAAAATTCTAAAAAATGCTAATTTTAAAGCTGACTAGAAATCATATGCTAGATTGGGTGATTTAGTTCTAGGTCAGGAATTCTGGCTTGGAATTGGTTTCTGGCAATGTACATTGGAGATATACAAAAATTTGGAAATTTTCTTATACTGGGACTCATACGCCACAAGTGGCATATCATTCCAATTAGGGTTTTCTAGAAATTCAAAGTCTGAATCTCCCCTTCAATGTTTTCTCTATCCTTTCCACTTGATTTATGGATCTGAAACTTTGATTTGCAACCTGTAGATGTCTTCCAATGATCTCTAATGCAAAGTGAAAAATTTGACAACTTTGGACACTTTGACAACTTTTTCCAAAATTTGTCTTCAACCTAAACCTACAAATCACACACTAAAGAGAGGGGATTTTTTTTTATTAGTGGAAATGGGTTTTCCTTAGCCGAACCCTATTTTGGTAATCAAACCTTGAAATGAAATGAAATAAGATGAAGGAATGATGAATGAACAAAATGGAGTGTTGCAACTCACCAAACCCTAGCAATAAAGTTTCACAAACATGTATGAAGTGGCTCCAATGGATGTAGATCTTGACTCTTTGCTTGAATGTGATAGATCTTGAATTGAATGCTAGCTTGAATCATGAAACCCTACATCACAATTGTTAGATCAAAAAAAAACATGATGCATGATGACTTTGACATGATTCTTGATGCTTGAATTATGCTCCAAAACACTTGATAATCAACCCTTGAAGGCTCTTGAATGCTCTTGTAAACTCTTGTAGTCACAATTTGCTAGACTGCATGAATAATTGAAAGCTTGGGATCACTTGGTTGCTTGTTAGGTGAAAATGAGTGAAATAACCTTGTATTTATATCTTTTTATGAAAAATTTCCAAAAAATACAACACTGCAAGCTAACATCAGATCTAGGAGAATAAAATCCCATAAAGAATTTCAATTAATTTTGATTTTGGGCCACATGGGAATCATATGCAAGAAGTGGCATGGGTCCCATTAGGCATAGCTATGGGACACATTTTCAAAAAATGTTTAGAATGATGCAAAATCCAGATTGGGACCCAAAAATCCTAGGTGGGACTCATACACCCAAAGTGGCATATGAGTCTCAAATCACTAAATTTCGGCCACAACCTAAGAAAATTTGGATTATGATTGGATCTTAGTTTATGTCAAGATTATCCTCAAAAATATGCATTAATTAAGGCCAATTAAATCATAAAGAAGCCCAATTATTTAATACAACCCTAGAAAAGTGTGAAAGTGTGTTACAACACTTAACAAAACTCTAAAATAAGGTACAATTAAGTTCATTTAGTTCACAAGGGCCCAAGACCTAATTTGACTATGTTAATCACACTACAACACTAATTCAAGGAATCCTTAAGCTCAATCTTAACAAGGAGGACCCAAACAAGTGTGAAAATCTCACAAACAACATTTTTCAACACTACAATTTTGTGGGAAAAAGATAACAACATATAAATACAAGTCTCTTTTAACATTTGTAAACCTAAGAAAATATTAAATATAAATTTAGCATCATAAAATTAGTCAAGAGTAGAATAAACAAAATTTACAACACTTATCATCAGTCAAGATTCTTGTTTACAATGCATCAAGTTCATTTGTGAGTACCAATGCTTGTAGGACCTTTGATAAAGAAACTAATTATCATTGTATGAGATGAATATAATGACTTTAACTGATCAAGGAAAGAATATCTGAGTGATAAGTTACAACATGTATCAATTATCACTTGTTTTTATCCATTTTATCTCTTCCCACTTGAGGTAAAACACTTTTTACATCATCATAACCATTGTGGAGGGAACACAAAAATTGGGTTTCATATAGGAAATCATCTATATGGAACAACACTTTATCCATTATTTTATGTTTAGGTGCTATATTTGAAGTCAATTTTGGATAAAATTGAAGACCTAATTTCAATATCAAGCATCCAAGCCTCATACTTCAATGAATTAGGGAAAGTGAAATTAATCACCAATAGACAAAGTTGCAAACCTGAGTCTAGGAAAGAAGAACCTACAAATGAAACCTTCTAAGATTTTCATACACTGGTCTAGGGCACCACCACCCCTATCCAATCAATTTGAACCCTAATTTATATGTCAATTTCCTATGTCTCTACACTTTGTTTTTATATAGATTATTTATATGTTTCAACTTTGGAATTGTCTATATTTACACAAGTTTTTTGTACCTTCATAGTTTCAACCTGGGTATATATTTGCATAATCAAATAAATATCAAAGTCCCCCAAAGAATAACAAAAGCCCTAATACTCCATTCTATCTCTTCCTTTGAGGTTAGTATCCAAGTGGGTGTATTTGATAAGTTTTCATTCCTCTTTAATGCAATGTAGGAGAAAGTGTGATTTGGACCCTAGATCCCTTTTTTAAACATCACAAATTGGTGTTTTCATAATTTTACTAATTATATTAGATTGATATAGAATTTAAAATTAAATAAAAATGAAGTTAGATAAATGCTTAAATTCTGGAGGATTAAAGCCAACAAAGGACTAGACAACATTGTGCAATTGGTGAAATCAAATCCTAAATTTTAAGGTATGGTTTTTTTGATAAAAGGAAAAAGGCCTAAAAAATTTATATTAATCTTAAAGCTAGAACATATTCTTATAAATTAAAAGAATCTAACCTATGGGAGAGTTTCTATCCCACTGGATACAGAGTTTAACTTGAATTTTAAGGTATGTTATTTTTGTATTTCTACCTTTTTTGCATGCCATCTTTTCAATATTGTTTATGTGCTACATATCATAGTGTTATTTCACTTCATTACAACCCAATTGTTGACCTAAATCACATAGCCATATGTGATCTTCATGACCTAGGATGATGTGGAAGTTAACATAAATATGTGGTGTTTCCTATTTTTTGAGTTATGCATATGCATATTTCTGGTTTGATTAGTCTCATACAAGTATCCTTCTATATTGTATATTGAAACTTTTTTCCTAATGCAATAGAAACCATTGTAGTTAGGTAATAAATAAATCTCTAAGTTGAAACATAACCATCATTTTCATTTCAATTTACTAAATTAGTTTCTAGAACCCCAAAAAAATGGGCAAGGAAAATGATTATTATTTGCTATCACACCCACTTCCAAGCTATTCCATTCAAGGATAACCCTAGAGATCTCAACGAAAAAAAGAAAGAGATCTTGCAATAGGTTTGTACTAGGGGCTGAAAGTAGACTAATAAGGGGTTCACCACCAAGTTTAGACTTGGAAAATATAATGAGATACAAGATGAAACTCAAAACCCTAGTTGAATATAATGCACTACAAAATGACCTAGAAAACTGAATGAAACAACATAGAAAATTGCAGAAAGGAAGAGGTGCACCTAAAAATCTAGAGATTACAAGAAGGAGGTTTGGAACACTATAAATTTTTATTTATGTTTGAATAGGACTCATTCGCCATGTTGGGAAAATCAATCTAGATTTTGGAATACCATGTGGGAACAAGAATGTGCCAAATGGGTATCCAAATCTGCAAAAAAGTGAAAATTGAATAAAATTGGGACTCATTTGCTAAAAATGGTGAATCAGCAGTTGGGATTTTTTGAAGATTCAAATGCTCATCTTGCTATTCTCTAACTACTCTATCCTTCCTGATTATTTTTTGAATCTGAAACCCTGATTTGCAACCTGTAGGTCTTCTCCAATGTTCTCCAAGGCTTGATGACAACTTTGACAAATTTGAGCTCTTGAAAAAAATTCTCCAATCCTTCTCCTTATGAAATTTATAACCTAGGCTTTCAAATCACACACAAAGGAGAAGGAAAAATGTTGTTGGGTTAGTGGATAGGGGTTTTCCTTGGCCAAAGCCCTTGTTGGTAATTAAAACTTGAAATAGAATGAAATAGAATGGAGAATGATGAATGAACAAAAATAGATTTTGTAACTAATCAAAACCTAGAAATAAGAGGCTGGAAACATGTATGAGATGACTCCAATTTATGTAGATCTTGACTCTTTCTTTAAGGTGATAGATCTTGAATGCAATGCTTGCTTGAATCATAAACCCTACATCACAATTGTTACCTTAAAAAAAAAAAGGATGCATGAAATCTTTGACATGATGATTGATGCTTGAATTCTAATCTAAAATTCTTGATAATATACCCTTCAATATGAATTCTCTTATGAATTCTTGTGAACACTTGATTGCTTGTTATATTTCTAGGTGTAAATATGAGTGAAATAACCTTGTTTTTATACAGAATTATGCAAGAATTCCCAAAAGTACAACACTACAAGCTAACATCAGATCTAGGAGAATAAAATCCCACTAGAAATTATAATTAATTTTGATTATGGACCACATGAGACTCACTCACCCAAGCTGGTGAATGAGTCCCACTAGGCTTAATTTTTGGGACCATTTTTAAAAATGCTTAGAAATGTGTGAAATCAGGTTTGATACCAAAAGATCTAGGTGGGACTCATTCTCACAAGGTAGAAAATGAGTCCTAGATCAATAAATCTAGACCATTCAAACATGGAACACCTAAATTATGATTGGCTAATGATTGGTGTCAGGATTATCCTCAAAAAGATGTAATAAATGAGGCTTGTGGATGAAAAAGAGGGCCAATTAAAGAATAATAAAGCCCAATTATTAATGACAAGCCTGGAGAAGTTTTAAAGTGGGCTACAACAATTTACAACACTCAAAATAAATTAAGATTGAGGTTTATCTTGATTAAAAAGAGGTTTATTAGGTTTAGTTAATTAATAAAACCCTAGAAAAGTGTGAAAGTGTGTTACAACACTTCACAAAAATTTAGCAAGGTATCATTTAAATACATTAGTTCACAAGGTCCCAAGACCTAATATGAATATTTAAACCACATTACAACACTAAATCAAGGGAAAATTAAGCCTAACTCACAAGGAGCATCCAAACAAGCCAGTAAAAGTAGAAGGGATATTTTTTTCATGACTACATTTAGCCCCCACTTTAGTGAGAAGATGAACTTGCTTCAAACTCACACTAAAGGAGACAAAAATGCATCAAGAGGGGTCGAAGTGTACCAATTCTAGTAAGATGAGATGACAATGATCGAGAGGGGTGATCAAGCCTCCATGATCAATATCTCATGGAAAACCAACATAGGCACAAAAGAACACACATGAGAATGATATAAAGAGCAACAACAAAGCACAATAATGCATTGTCAAAGAATAAAGATAGAAAAGGTAAAAATAAAAGAGTTGCCTAAATATTTGAATATATTTCCATCATGATGTGGATCAGATCTAGCTTGTTTGTCCAAAAAATGCATACTTACTATGTGGCAATGAAACTCTTGGTTGTTCATTGGGTGAGAAGTCTAAGAAGGTGAGGAACATACGCTCATGGATAGTATGCACTCAAATACACATGCGAGTAGATATGGGGAAATTCATGCCTTTCTCAGGCCTCCCGCTCAAACCATACCAAAATTATACCTCCTAATGACTTTAATAAGGTGCCACACAAAAATGGATTTCAAGCTTCATGAGGTAATCAAAACTTTGTATGCTTGGAGCTCATAGACAAACAAGATTTCTCTATAGATATGCAATTTTTTTATGCAAAGTGGCCATATAACTAAAAATTCAAAATAAGGAATGCTCAAAGGAGTCCCTCTTAGTTCATGCAAGTTCTTTAACTTAGGGAACATTGTACCTAATTTCTCCAAGAGAGGACCAATCAAAGAATAGAAAATTCAGAACTTAGGGGATGCAGTGTGTCACATCAAGCCATTAAGAGGAATCTAATATGCTAAGAGAGATCATACTCTTGAAGCACATCACACCCAATGTCATCCACAAAGTGAAAAATGCATTGTATGAAATAAAAAGATTGCACCATGAACCATAAAAAATAATAATTCAAATGTATGCCCCCACTTTAAAGAAATTGTTAAACACCATTCCATGAGAAATTAATTTAAAGTAGAAAATGATAAATTCTAACAAAGAAGACATGAGAACCAAATTAGAAAACCCTATGCCAAGTCATATGTTTCCAAGTAAAGCCACGTCATGTAAGAGAAAAATAAAGTAGAGGGGTTGCCCCCAAAATGAAAAAACCAAATGCATAAGGGATCTATAGATTTGGGATGAGTATGGTATTGCTACAATATTTTTAGAGAGCTCAGAACTATCATCATTCCCCAAATACACATAGAACTAGAAGAATAACATAAAGAGAGTGAAAACAAAGAAAAACGTTTTGGTTCAATATGGAAGAGACATAAATTTCATAATGCCTTGCATCATCCACAAAAGGAAAACACAAGACAAATGAAAAGAAATAAAGAAAATATTTTGGGTCAACATGGAAGAGACATAAATGTCTCAACACCTTGCGTCATCCCCAAAATGAAAACACAATACAAATGAAAAGATAAAAAGCAAAAAGTAAAACATGATGACATAGAGAAGAATGAAGGTACAAATAGAGAAATGTCACAAAGAAAGAGAACATCAAATAGAACGTCATGGGGGATCACATTACACACATGCAATCACACAAAAGAAAATGAAAAATAAATAATACAAAAGACTAGTAAGGCACATGAGAGTCAACCTATTAGTAGGTCATCTACATTCCATTTATGTTCCTTGTATACCAAAGGAATACAACTAGCCAAAGGGACAATGAAATTGTTTGAACTAAGACCAACACTAGGTTCAACATTCTTTGTATGAGATTTTTCGTCTAGGCTCATGGAAGAGGAAAAAAATATATTCAATTCATTATAAACCTCTTCATCAATTTTAGCAATTTCCTCATTGCCATCCAAGTTGATCACAATAGGAGGTCGAATGATAATGTCCATGGAATATTTTAACACTTGTTGTGGTTGTTTTATTGTATTTTTTGTTTCAGTGAAGGGGGAAACTCATCATTCATTTCTTTAGTCAAGTTTGGATTTATATTTCTTTGTTTAATTCTTCATGTAACTTGTGAGCAAGGGCACAACATATACACTACACTCTCTAGCACCTATGTTTCTTTTAGTTTTATTATAAATTTGAATTTGTGTAGGAGTAGGTGGATCAACCATAGGTTTCATTTCTTCCCTAAGGGGAGGAACATAAGGAACCATGGGAGGTTTTTTGACCACTTTCTCTTTGACTTCGTAAAAAAAAATTATTATAGGAGGTGTGATAGGGTTCTTTTCATTGTCTTGTGGTATTTTGTAGGAGGTAGGTGAAGGTTTTTTCTTAGGTTGGTCTTGGTTGTTTGGGGCTTGGTTAGGTTCAAGAATGGTTTCATCTAGGATGGTAAACTCAGTGGTAGGTGGAGACATGTTTCAGAGGGATAATTTTTCTATTTTCTTTGCCTTGAACTTTTGATAAGACAAGAAAAATAAGTCTTCTCATGGTTTATAGGTTCCATAGGCTCAAACAAAAATAAATCTAAGGAAAATTTACCTTTATAGGAAAATGTGTTAAAGACACTATGGTGGACAATGAATAATTCATTGTCAAGGGGAAACTTTAAGAATTTATGCACAACCAAAGGGAAAGATTTCATGGAGTGAAGCCATGGATGGCATAAATTCACATGAAATTGGTATGACTGTGGGATGGCGGAGAATGAGACATCTAATGTTTTTGGTCCTATTTGTAAAGGAAGAGTGATCGATCCCATCGTAGGGAAAGAAAAACCATTATGTTTCTTGATCCTTGATTTTAGTTTATCATATATATCTTGATGGAGCTCATGCTTGAAAGTAATAATTCCTTGATTATCACATTATCTCCATAGGAGAGATCTATTAGTATCCTATTAGTGGGCTTGTCATATATTTTTTTGGCTATGTAAAGATGACAATTGGGTGCATGTTTAAGTATATCCTTAGAGGAGAAAGCAATTTCAAGAGGATTCTTAGTTCAACCCTTACGATGAATGACATATATCAGTCCCACCATTTAATCCATAGGATCATTATCAATAGGATCATATTGAATAGAATCATTATTATCATCATCTATCTCAGCATTCATCACATCATTCTTTTTATTTTTGCTAGCTTTGAAAACTGAAATATTGTGTTTTGGCATGGGGTTGGTAAAGATTTGTAATTTTTGATTAGGAGGGGTAGTAGACTTATTTCCTTGATCACTAACACCTCCAACAAAAAGATGACCAGAATCAATGAGGTCTTGCAAAAGATGTTTAAGCCACTTGCTATGTTTCGTGTCATGTGCATTTTTTCAATGATAATGGAAATAGGAATTTAATCTAAAGATTGAGGGTAAAGGCTTATTAGGATTTGGTGTTTTGATAGGAGGTAAGGTAATCATTTGTTGTTCTAAAATTTGGGACATTGTGTTATGAAGGGTATTAGGTAAGGGAGTGAATTTTCTTTTCGGGTACCCATAGCTAAAGAGTGTCATAGATTTAATAGAAGCTACTTCGTTATTGGCATTTTGAGTTGTTTTTTGAGAGGGATTAAATTGAAGGAACCCTTTTTTTTCTAAAAGGTTGTGAATTATTTTGGTTTACGGGCTCAGATTTCTCAGTTTGGCTAGAAGTGGATTTTGTATCTCCACTACTTACTAAATTTTGATAATCAAGAGGGCACTACACAAGTGCATGAAGGATTTTAATTTCATTATGGTGAGCTTGTATTGAATCTTTCTTTGCAAATTGTATATGAAAATCTTTTGAAGGTGAGGATCAAGAACCTTGACATCATTTGGGAATAAAGTGATTGATAGTGTGAGATAAAGTCAGTTATCTTTTCTTGTTCTTTTTTCTTACATCTCATAAAATCAGCCAAAGTCATTTTAGGAGTCATATGCACTTGGAAATGGTTTAAAATTCCTCAACAAGTTCATTGAATGAGCTAACTGAGTTGTTCGATAAAGAGGAGAACCACTCCAAGGAAGTATCTTTCAAGAACCTAGGAAAAATCTTAGCTAGGAGTTTATCATCAAGGAAAAAGTCACTACATAAATTACTAAAAGCATTAACATGGTTATAAGGATCTCCCATCCCTCCATATTTCTCAAATCTAGGAACCTCTACACCTTGTGGCATCGGTGTTCACAATATCTCCAAGGAAAATTGGCTACTTTTCACATAATATGTACGTGGGCCATTTTGATTTTGGTTGATGGTGGAAATTTTTTTTTAGGGGATGAAACAGTTTGGAAGAGTTGAGTTATGAGAGGGTCATTGCTTGTGTTATGAGATGGAAGTGAAAATGGTGAAGGGGTGTATGTGTTTGACGGGCAAGTGAATGGAATTCTTATAGGTGGTAAGGTTGTAGAAGATTTTATGCCACATAGGAACTAGGGATTCCAGTGGGAATACCCAAGGAAGGAATCAAATTACTATTTTGTTGCATTGTTGTTGTGACTTGAGGGTTCGTATAGGTAGGTGTTGAGGCAATTGTTGTGGAAGGAGGAATTTGATTTCATCCTTGGCTTGTGACATTGCTTGTTGGTAAATTACAACTAGTGGTTGAGGTGAGATGCTTTCTAAAGATTTGAACTATTTTTTTCACAAGGTCAAGCCCATCTTCACTTTCAAGCATGTGGTGAATTTTATCTATAGTAGTTATGGTGGTAGTTGAAATTTTTTCATTTTGCACTTGATGTTGTGATTTTTCTAGGTCCTCATGAATTTGAATTATGTTTTCTTGCGAGAAACTATAATTCCTTGTTTCAACTTGCATACTACTTGAAGGAAAAGAGTTTTTAAGGATATTGTCCATACCTAGTGTACCAGTGTCAATACTAGGAGTGAAAGAGCTAGACAATCCAAGATCCACAATGATTGTGCTATTGTGGGATTAAATGAATCTTGAACTTCATCTCACTATAGTATTAGCAATAGGAAACCAAATACTCATACAAGGGCTACTAAATACAATGTAAATGCAAATGTAATGTAAGCTAGGAACAATGAAATGCTTATAACATAAATTATGGAAATTGAAACAAAAAGGCAATAATAGCCAACAAAAATCATAAATAGTACTTTAAATGCTAGAAAATGCAGATTGGAATATGTAAAGGGAATGATTTTACCAAGATGGCAAATGAGTCCCAGTGAAGACTTTTTCAAAATTTTGAATAAATCTTAATTGAATTTTATGCTTTTTATGCTTTATGATCTGTAGGTGGAATGAAAATGCTAATTTTTTAATTAGATGAAAAAATGCAAGCTATTTGAGCTCTCACTAATGAAAAAATAGAAACCCTAGAATGAAAATTAACTAATGCAAACCCTAATGCAATGTTAATGGAAGCTAAATCTAGGATGACAATGCACTCCAAATCAGAATTATTATGTTCTAAATTCAGGTTCACCAAAATGGAATGTAGGAAAATGATTATTATGTGCTATCACACCCACTTCCAAGCTATTCCATTTAAAGATAACCCTAGAGATCTCAATACAAAAGAGAAAGAGATCTTGCAATAGGGCTATCCGAGGGACTAAAATTAGACTAATAAGGGGTTCACCACAAAGTTTAGACTTGGAAAAGATAATGAAATGAAAGATGAAGCTCTAAACCCTAGTTGAATATAATGCACTACAAAATGACCTAGAAAAGTAAATGAAGCAACATAAAAAATTGCAAAAAGGAAGAGGTGCACCTAAAAATATGGAGATGACTGGAAGGAGGTCTAGAACATTGGAAATTATTCTTTTATGGTTGACTGGGACTCATTCACCAAGCTGAGCGAATTAGTCTAGATTCTAGAAAACTATGTGGGAACATGAATCTGTCAAATGGGTATTCGAATCTACAAAAAATTAAAAATTGACTAAAACTAGTACTCATTCACCATAAGTGGTGAATCAATCTAGTTGGGATATTTTGAAGCTTCAAAGGTTGTTCTTAATCTTTTATGTGTACTCTATCCTTCTTGATTAGTTTTCATATCCAAAACATTGATTTGAAATATGTAGGTCTTCTCCAATGTTCTCCAAGGCTTGATGAAAACTTTGACAACTTTGAGCCCTTGAAATTTTTTATCCAATCTTTCTCCTTAGGAAATCTATAACCTAGGCCTAAAAATCACACACAAAGGAGAGGGTAAATTTTTTTGGGGTTAGTGGATAGGGGTTTTCCTTGGTTAAACCCGTTGTTGGTAATTATACCTTGAAATAGAATGAACTAGAATGGAGAATGATGAATGAAAAAAATGAGATGTTGCAACTCACCAAACCCTAGCAATAAAAGGTGAAAAAAATGTATGAGATGGCTCTAATGGATGTAGATCTTGACTCTTGCTTGAAGATGATAGATCTTGAATGTAATTCTAGCTTGAATCCTAAACCCTACATCACAATTGTTACCTCAAAAACAAACATGATGCATGAAATCTTTGACATGATAATTAATTCTTGAATGTTTCTCTCAAATACTTGATAATATGTCCTTGAATACTCTTAAATTCTCTTGTGAATTCTTGTAAACACTTGATTTCTTGTTAGATTTCTAGTTGAAAACATGAGTGAAAAAAAATTGTTTTTATACTCAATTATGCAATAATTCCCAAAATTACAACACTACAAGCCGACATCAAATGTAGGAGAATAAAATCCCACCAAAAAATTTTTGGCACCATTTTTAAAAATTCTTAAAAATGTGTGAAATCCAGTTTGATACCAAAAGATCTAGGTGGGAAACATTCACCCAAGATAGAGAATGAGTCCCAAATCACTAAATCTAGACCATTCAAACTTGAAACACTTCAATTATCATTGGCTAATGCTTGGTGTCAAGATTATCCTTAAAAATATGCAATAAATGAGGCTTGTGGATACAAAATAGGGCCACTTAAAGGATAATAAAGCCTAATTATTAATGAAAATCCTAGATAAGTGTGAAAGTGTGTTACAACACTTTAAAACACTCCAAATAATGTAACATTAAGGTTTATTCTGATTAAAAAGAGGTTTATTAGGTTTAGATAATTAATAAAACCTTACAAAACTCTGAAAGTGTGTTACAAAACTTCACAAACCTTTAGCAAGGTACATGTTACCACATTTTCACTCAAGCTCAATCAGGTAGAGTTTGTTTTTTTTTAACTGAGAAAAGGTGCATTTAAATCATTCTTACATTACATTCATTTGCATAAATGAAATAATCCAAAAAATATTACAATTAAAGATTATTGCATCATACACATGCATGTAATAGAATAAAGATTCTAATATTTTTAGAAAAAAGTAATCTTTATTGAACGTATAAGTGTACATTGTCTCATACAAGCTATGAGACTAACCTTTTCTTATTCAATAAAAATTATGAAAAAAACTCATACATGAACAGGTAAAGAAAGACCAAAGAATGTGCATAGAAGGAAAGTAACCAGCCATTGCTTGTGAATGACTGGTCTTGACTGGTGTTGTATCATCTTGCTACTGTCCCGAGCTTGATCTACCTCTTCTAGCTCCTTTCCACTCCTAGTCCTACATATGAAAATAAGCAATGGTGTTAGAGTATACTCTAAGCAACAAATTATTACAAACATTACATACACATTCACCCTATTCATGTATAAAGCATTTATAATGTGTATTAAATAAGCTATAATTTCATTTTAGGTGTCCTGGAAAACCATTTGAGTCATCAAACAAACCTAAAATATACATGTTTTTCTAACTTGTTTGCTTCATGTGCAAGTACAAGTGTAATCATGTCTTTGTTTTATAAATCTTAAATTAGCATGTGGGGTAAATGTGGTTCCCACAAGGGTCGATCCCAACATGTTGCCCTCCTGTGTTTTAGGAGAAATAGGAAACTTCATGAGACCTCATATTTATGAGAGAAAGGCGAAGTCTTCACGTGGCATAGTTCTGATAGGAGTTTTGTTAAGTTCACACGTGAGTTTATTGTGTGAGAAGATATTAAAGAAGGAAGTGGCAGTCATCACTATATGTAGTGATATGATGATTGTTGGAAGGATTCCATGAAAATCATATCATGAAAGCTTCTTTACAATGAAGTGATTAGGAGGGAAGTTATCATGACAATGTCGTAGGAGTTATTGCAAGGAGATTTAGTGGTGGTGAAAAAGAGGGTCCAAGGAAAAAATAAAGAACTTCAAGAATCTATAGAATAGAAAACCCAGATATAATGAAGTAAACCCTAGATACCGAGAGAGAAGTTACAAAACGTGCTTTAGTTTCTGCACTCTCAAAAGCTTATTTTTGAGATTTTATTCACAGGAGACAAATAAATATGCGAAGATATTCACTATTTTCTATACAAAAACCAAATGCAAAAATGATTCAATAAGAGGCTTGAAATCATACAAAGGTATTCATGAATTTCTATAGGAAAATCAAAGACGAGATGCCAAAAGTTAAAGCCCTCAACTCATAATGAAGCATTTTGCATGTAAGAGTATGGTCATGGCTATAGAGTTCTTTATGAACAAAATACTCGTATATTTCACAAAGTACTTTTCCATCATAACACAAAATAAGCCCTCAAGTTCCTACAAATTAAAGGTGTAGTCATGGCTAATAAAGCTACAGAGGTTGAGTTTCTAAGAAAAGACTATGGAAGCCACAACAAATAAATGAAATCATAATGAGTCTATATGAAATAAACAATGATTAGGAAGAAAATATACATGAATATTTTCAGTGTCAAGGGCATGAAATATTAAAAAATACAAGAGAGCAAGAAATCCCTTAGCTCAGATATTTTTGTTGTCTCTAGGCAAGCAAAGAAACACAAATCAATTCAACCATTTTTTCATAGACTAAACTCGAATGGGAGCTTTCATTCAATTAATGAAACAATAAATGACCTTTCGTGCTCATAGTTAGCTCGCTTGAGCTTTCTTGTGTTGCTTTTGCATAAAATTCATTGGGTAAACCTCTGTTATGTCCAACTTTCATCATGAAAAGGTAGCTATAGGAGCTTAATCAAACCCTTGTCCGTGGTGTAGCTTCCTCTAGAAGCTTCATGCAAAATGAATTCCTTAGCTCTTTTCGTATCATTTTTTCATTTAGAGTTTTGTTATGCCCTAAGGTTGTCAATGGCATTTTTGCAATCTTTTTATTAAAAAATTAAATGTCAAATTATTTGACCCATGGCCTTGTTTCTTTTAAAATGCCTTAGGAGGTTTTATAATCTTTTAATTCTTTCTCTCTTATGTTTCCAATGTCACTATCTTGTGACTATGTAAGTTATCTATATGATATACATGGAGATTTAGGTTTTTATTCAATTTTCATTTAATTTACATGTTGTAAAATGCTTAAATTTAAATGATGAATTATAAATCATTTAATTTAAACATTATCTTTAAATGCAAGAAAATAGAGTCATATGTCCATATGACTATGTCATGGAGAAAACATAAGGATATGCTTTGAATTATAATTTTGAGAGAATCTTGGGAAGTTGGAGTTTGTTTACTAACATAAGGAGAAAATTTAGAAATGATTCATCACTTTGTTGAAGGAATATAGGCTATTTAGAGCATTTTTAGAAGTAGTTATGGTTTGATTAAGTCTTGTATGAATTTTTCATCCATTATGAGCTCTTTTTGAGAAGATATAATTGCTATATTTTTGGATTTTTGAATTCATTCGACCCAAGAAGCTTCCAACTCCTATTTAAGTGGAACAACTTGAGTTTTCTTATTCAGTCACTTTTACTACTCATTTTGGAGTTAGTTCAAATTAGGCTTTTCATGTATTAGTGACTTTTACAGTCCTTTAACAAATATTTTTGCATCTTTTGTAACTCTTGAAGAAGTGAAATACAGATAACACCTTGGTCACTATTGATTTGATTTTTTTCCCTTTTGGTCCTGTAGTCTTGTGCATTTTTAGGCGATTGATCAAGTTGCTTGTGAAGGTATTTTCATTCCTAGTAACTTTGTCTCATGTCTTTACACCTTTTTTGCAAAAGTGTGTTTATACAGGTTACAGGTTGTGCTCAGTTTACATTTATCTTTAGATTGTGAAGGTAATTTCCCTTTTGAATACTAGTGCACACAAAACATCCTATGAAATATTTATATATGAGCATACATAAACAAAAAAAAAAATGTCACTGTCTATCTTTAACAACTAAGAGTACTAAAGTTTGATCCTTCATATTCTCTTTTAGCTTGGTGTATCACCCTTTTCTTTTAAGTTTCAATACTTCATTTTTAGTTAATCCTTCATCTTTTTTCCCTTAATAATTAGTAGTTAAGTGATATATCTAGATAGGAAGCCAACCTTCTCTAGAGGTTTGGTCTCATTTAAGGTACTTAAACCTTGGGATCATTCCCATGTTTCACAATATTGTTGAATTCTAAATTCAACAAGGTGTAGATTTTAGCGACAAGAGTTTTTGGCACACCCGATCGGACTTGTCCATCAATGCATTTTATTGGTTTGATGTGCAAGCAGTGATTTTTAGACCTTTTTGGAGGTTTTATTAGCACTTTTGGCGACTTGGTGAAGTGAAAGAACAACATAAATATTGTTGTCATAGCTTATAAGAAGAGTACAAACAAGGAGTTCCAAGGAGTTTGAATTTTTGTAGTTTTCACCACCCAGAAGACGAGACAAAACAACTAAAAGAACACCTCCTTCTAAGAGATTTCAGTCTACACCACCTGGTGTTAGGCTAGAGTTAGTATTTTCACCACCAAGGAGGAGAGGAAGACCATCTAAGAAGTAGAGTGATACTCATTCTTCTTCGTCGAGCCTCAGAGCAACAAGATCACCTTCAAGCAGCCCAACCACATTTGTTGCATTTTCATTTTTAAATTTTGTAATTTCTACAAGTTTAATTTTTGTTGTTCAAACTCTAGTTAATCCACCTCAACCACCTCTGATGGTAATAAATCAACCTTTTGTGCCATTTAATGGAGGTATTCCAATAAAATTTGCACAAGACAATGGCATACCAATGGTTGCCCTCAAAATATTGCCAAATTTCACTGGGGAGGATCAAACTATCCCAATCGAGCACATACGAGATGTTGCTTCATTATGTGGAGCTCACCACATAACTCATGAAGACATAGTTTTTAGGATGCTTGTTGCATCGTTGAGGGGAAAATCTTTGTAGTGGTATAGGGGTCTGGCAGTTGGCACCATTACTACTTGGGATGACTTTGGAGACAAGATGTATAAGTAGTTTCAAGACAAATCAGACAACTTGTCCTCCATGGAACAACTTACAACCAAAAAGAGAGATCCTCAGGAGAAAATGGCATACTTCAACTTCTATTTCTAGAGGACTTGGTTTAGGATACTTGAGATAGTAAGACCTACTCCTAATTATGATTTCTTGTACTATCTTAGAGCTATAAATAGTGGCATATCAGTCATGATATAGTCAATGGGAGGAGTGTCTTTACCAAGTGTGTATGAGGTAGCAATCAAAGCTGAAAACAACCTAATATAGGCTGGTAAGCTTGCTCCTAATCCACCAGTGCCTATCTTCCCAGATATTCACTTGAATATGCCTTTCTAAATTTCGCCATTTGCACCTTTGCTAGCTATACCAATAGTACTAGTTGTTATTCTAGTTGTTGTAACTCAAGAATCTATTGTTCCAGGATTGTCACAAGAGCTACATGAGATCAAAAGTCTAATTCAAAATTTTGGTAGCAAATTGGTAAATTTGGATAAGCAACAATATTACAAACCACCTTATCAACAGCAGAATCAAGGTCAACAACAACATTACCAAGGCAATAGGCAACTTTATCAAGGTAACTACCAAGGCCCAAGACAAAATTTTAGCACAAGGCCTTTTTAGGAATATGCACCAAAACTTGTTAGTGCAACTAGGGGCCTTGTTCCTATTTAAAAAAACTTGGCAACAAAGTATGAGTGGTTTTATCCTTGCAACCAACCTCACAATCAAGCTACCTTCTTTAATGGGCTCATTAATTAGGCACTAATGGTGCAAAGCATTTCAGGTTCACAACAAAGCATACCTAGCTCCACAGAAGCAGGAGTAGCCTACAAATGATGCTACTCTGCTAAATTGGAAGGGAGAAGAATTTCGTAGGGTCAATGTAGATGATTTGGTTGCATCAAATACAAGAGCAAAGAAAATATCCTTTGAGCTTGAGAAAACAACCGATAAAGGGAGAACAATAGCTATTGAACCATCTACATCACAAGTGCCTCACATATTTTAGAGGAACTCTCAAGGAGCTACCAAGGAGTAGCCACACTTGCAAGTTGATCATGGTGGTGTAAAAACCCATCAAAAGGTAAACCCAACTATGCCTTTCAATATAATTGATAACATGAAAAAGGTGAACCTAACAATGTCTATGTGGGATTAGTTAGCTTTCCTAGGTCAAAAATACATGTTATAGTTAGCTTTATCAGATTTAAAGGTGATTGATGAGCCATTAATAGGTTAGGTTAGAATTGTCCTAACAAACATTCCCTAGGATAGCAAACAACAACCCATCAAAAAAAAAGGTAAGGAAGTTAAGCCTCCCCCTTTTTTTGTTTCCTTGATAGTGGGGGATAAGCTAGTTCATAACTAATTGCATGGTAGATAGTGGTGCTAGTAGCTTAGTCATGCCCAAGAAGATTGTGGACCGGTTAGGACTAACATGTCAGCCATTAGAAAAGGGGGTTCTTCAACTAGATGGTTCAGTTGTTAACACTGTAGGTGCTATCAAGGATTTAAGCTTGAATTTACATGCCTATCCTAATTTTTCCATACCTCGGGATGTATTTGTTATTGATTTGCCTCTATTTTTGGCCTTGTGTTTGTCTAGGAATTTCATTGCCAAAATTAGGGGTATTTGTCATCAGACTTGTCCCATTTTCTTTTCAAGACTAGATATGGTATGAAGGTAACAATAAGATATGAACCCCTTGCCAAGGATCACATTGAACCCTATAATCCATCTTTTGTTAATATGAATTCTTCTATTTTAGAAGATAATGAGCTTGCTACAACTCATGAATTGCAAGCTGAAATTGTACCAGAGGTGTTCTTAAATGAATGGGCAGCAAAGAATGTTGTTGATAATCCTGATGATTTCATTCAAGAGGCTAGTTTGGGAAACTATGTCATTCATGAACCTGAAGCAATGATTCCAAACCTTGAGAAGAAGCCAATTCAATAGTTGGGACAATAAGATGAGTTGTGGAAGATGTAATTTGATGGCTTTAGAAGTAAGAATGGAGCTGGAGGGGGTGCAATGCTTGTGTCCCCACAAGGTGACAAATATTTTTCTTCCTTCCATTTTTATTTTGCTTGTTCTAACAACACTGTTGAGTATGAAGGGCTTATTCAAGGAATGGAATGGGTGAGGAAAAGAGGAGTAAATTGTCTCAAGGTTTATGGAGATAGTGAGCTAATTGTAAACCACGTTAGAGGCTCAAGTGTTGCAAAGAAAAATGCTTTGAAGTCCTACAAAAATAAAGTGTGGGATGTACTTGAATAATTTAACACATTTAATTTGGTTTTCGTACCTAGAAATCAAAACAAGCATGCAAATAGGCTTGCAACTTTTGGGGCACAATTTGATATCCCCAATGATATCAAGAAGGAGAAAAAAAATAGTATTTGAAGGTTGTAGTCATGCCATCAATTCCTGATAAAAATGTTTACTGGAAAGTGTTTGATAGTGATGAGAAAATTCTGTCATTTATGCTTGAAGAGGATCAGTTTTCTATGGTGAACCAAGAGGAACTCAAGCAGTACTATGACGATCAAGTCATATAGCTAAAGATAAAATAATTTTCCCAAGGGAATTGTCACCTTGGATTCAATTTTCAACATTGATGATCAACTTAAGAAGGGTAAAGTTGGTTTGAAGATCAAAGAGGAACATTACGAAGAGCTAGAGATTTTCAAAGATAAACTCCTTAAAATAAGAAAAATTTGTTCAATTGATGATAAGAAAGCTTTTGTTGCTTTATGTCAATAATTTCATGATGTATTTTCATGGGAGTATTCTAATTTAAATGGGTTTGATCCCCATATTTCCCAACATAAGATTGAATTAGATCTTGATGCCAAGCTTGTTAGGTAGAAATAGAAGCCTTTAAACCCTAAGTTAGAGCCTCTCATGATCAAAGAGCTAACCAAACTAGTTGAGGGGGCTATCATCTCTCCTATTAAACATACCTCATGGGTTTCTAACCTTGTACCAGTTAGAAAGAAAAATAGAGAGATAAGACTTTGTGTGGACTTTAGGGATCTTAACAGAGTTTCTTTGAAAGACCATTACCTGTTTCCTTCCATTGAGCAGATCCTGCAAGTTGTTGTTGGTTCTAAAATATTTTCCTTATTAGATGGTTATTCTAGTTATAACCAAGTGTTGTTCAAAGAGGAAGACCAGTTTAAAACTACTTTTACAACTAAATGGGGCATTATCGCCTACAAGAGAATGCATTTTGGCCTATCTAATGTTGGTGCCACATTTCAGAGGGCCATGGATATGGAATTTTAAATTTTAATCACTAAGTTGTCCTAGTTTATCTAGATGATTTCATAGTATTCTCTAAGGATCTTGATGAGCATTTGTCTCAATTAAAACAAGTGTTTGAAAGATGTGGGGAGTTTGGTATATCCCTCAATCCAAAAAAGAACATTTTCATTGTCCATGAAGGAAAGCTTCTTGGACACAGTGTCAAAATAAGGGATCACCATTGATCCTGAGCAAGTGGAGGCTATATTGCAGCTTCCATTACCCAATCACAAAAAGGGTTTGTAGAGTTATCTTAGGAATAATTAGTTTTCTTAGAAGGTTTATACTTGACATTGCAAACCTTTTACAACCTTTGACAACCATGTTGAAGAAAAATGCAGTTTCCAATTGGACTAGAGAAGCTAGGTACAATTTTGAAGCAATCAAGGAGGCTTTAGCATTAGCTCTCACACTAGTAAACCTAGATTTCTCAAAGGATTTCACTCTATATGATTTTGGTAGCTTAAGTTCAATTTCTATTATGCTGGTTCAAAAAAATAATGATGATTTAGAGCAGCTAATAGCCTTTTCATTCAAGGTTTAGCTAGTTATGAGGAGTATACTTTTGTTAAGAAACATGTTCTTTCTATGATCAGGAGCTTAAAGAAATTTAAGCCTCTAATCTATAACAATAAGATTCATGTTATGGTTGCACATCCTAGTGTGAAGGAGTTTTTGCTGAGTAGAGACCTGAATGAGAAAACAATAGGGTGGATTAGAAGAGTTATGGAATTTGACATTGATATTAAGATCACCAAACTTGTCAGAGGTAGAGGAATATGTGAATAGTTGGCCTCAAGTCCTAAAGATGACCAGAAATCAGAATCAGAGACTATTTTAGTCAATGAAAATGAGATTCAGAATGCTACATCTATGTTGGATGCAGGTTGGGTTCAAGATATGACCCATTTCCTACAGGCTGGTAAATGTCCACTAGGTATTGATAGAGCTAAAATAAGATACTTTAGGTTGCAATTTATTCCATATGTTCTGATTGAAATGTTCTTTTCAGAAAGGATCTCAATGGTGTTTTATTAAGGCGCATTGATAATGATCAGATTGACAAAGTGCTTCGTGAGTTCCATGATGGAACTATAGGAGGACACTTTCCTCCAAGAACAACTGCATGGAAAATTATGAGAGTTGGCTATTACTAGCCTAGCTTGTTCAAGGATGCACATGCTTGGGATAAAAAGTGTGTAAAGTGTTCTCTTCTTGCAGGGAAAGAGAGGCTGTCAACTTTGCATTTGTAGACCTGTTCAAGTAGAGCAACCCTTCATGAGATGGGGCATTGATTTCATTGGATCTATAAATCCACCTTCCAGTGCTGGTCATAGGTGGGTGCTTATGAAAATGGACTATTTTACATAGTGGATAGAAGTGGTAGCTTTGAAAGAAGCTAATGAATCCTCTATTATGATTTTTTATGAAGATATAGTCACCAAGTTTGGAGTACCTTATTCAGTTATTTCTAATAATGCTCTGGCTTTTGTTGGCTTAAGAGTAAGTGATTGGGCTATGAAGAATGGAATTAATTTGAATACCTCTTCAAATTATTACCCACAAGGTAATGGTTTGGATGAGAGTACTAACAAGAATCTAATCAGGATTATTAAAAGGACCATTGAGGAGAATCAGAGATTTTGGCATAACATGTTAAAATCTGCTCTGTGGGTAGATAGAATAACTCCTAAGAGGTCAGTTGGGATTTCTCTATATGTATTGGTTTATGGAAAAGAGGCAAGATTGCCTTTATCTATAGAGATGCTAGCTCTTGATATGTACATCAACTGGATATGTTTGAAGAACAAGATCCTATAAAAGTGAGGTATGTTGAGCTCATAGAGTTGGAAGAGACAAGAGATAAATCTATGAAGTCTTTGGAGTATCATCAACTCCAAAGAAAGAGGATATTTGATAAGAAGGATACACCTAGGATTTTTAGGGAGGGTGATGTTCTCAAATGGGGTGTGTTGAAGAGTAGGCTAGGTAAGCATTCAAAGTTTGACAACTTCTAGACTGGTCATTTTGCTATTACTAAGTGCAAGGATCACAAGGTATTCCAGTTATCAAAGATGGATGGAGAATTCTTGCCTATCCTAGTTAATAGGATTCAGCTCAATTTTTTTTTTGAGGTATGATCTACCTTTGTACATATTAGGCTAGGATTTATGCTTTCAATAAAGTGATGTTGCACATTAGATTAGATGTTGATTTCACTCCCTAAGTTTTGTTATTGCACAACTAGTTAGTTTTTTTTTTTTTGTTTTTTTTTCATTAAATTCCAAGGTTTCATCATACTATCAAATTGAGTTTAAAAAGTTATGAATAAGTTTTCCTAAGTTTTGATCCTAGTTTCTGAGTGACTTTGTGCCCAAGGATAGGTCTAGGCAACTAGTCAATAGTTTTTAATAGGAAAACACTCCACAGAGGTCACCCAAAATGATACCATATTTTCACTCAAGCTCAATTAGGTAGAGTTTGTTCTTTTAAAATGGAGAAAAGGTGCATTTCAATCATTCTTCCATTACAATCATTTGCATAAATTAAATAATCTAGAAAAGATTACATTTACAGATTACTGCATTCATACACATGCATATAATAGAAGAAATATTCTAATCTTTTCAGAAAAAAAGTAATCCGTATTGAATGTATAAGTGTACATTGTCTCATACAAGCCATGAGACTAACCTTTTCTTATTCAATACAAATTATGAAAAAAAATAATACATGAATACGTAAAGAAAGAACAATGAATGTGCATAGAAGGAAAGTAACCAGCCATTGCCTATGAATGATTGGCCTTGACTAGTGTTGTATCGTCCTATTGCTCTCTTGAGATTCATCTACCTCTTCTAGCTCCTTTATGTTCCTAGTCATGCATATGAAAGTAAGTAATGGTGTTGGAGTATACTCTAAGTAATGACTAATTACAAACATTGCATACACATTCACCCTATGCATGTATAAACCATTTATAATGTGTATTAAATAAGCTATAATTTCATTTTAGGTGTCCTATAAAACCATTGGATTCATCAAACACACCTAAAATATACATGTTTTTTCTAACTTTTTTGCTTCATGTCCAACTACAGGTGTAATCATGTCTTTGTTTCATTCATCTTAAATTAGCATGTGGGGTAAATGTGGCTCCCACAAGGGTCAAGCCCAACATGCTTCCCTCTTGTGCTTTAGGAGGAATAGAAAACTTCATGAGACCTCATATTTACAAGAGCAAGGTGAATTCTTCACATGGCATAGTTATGATAGGATTTTTTTTAAGTTCACAAGTGAGTTCACTGTGTGAGCAGATCTTAAAGAAGGCAGTGGCAGTCATCACTATATGTAGTGATATGATGAATGTTGGAAGGATGCCATGACAATCATTTCATGAAATCTTATTTACAATGAAGTGATTAGGAGGGTGGTTCTCATGACAGTGTCACAGGCGTTATTGCAAGGAGATTCAGTGGTGTTGAAAGAGAGGGTTCAGGGACACAAGAAAGAAGAACTTCAAGAATCTATAGAATAGAAAACCCAGATACAATGAAGTAAACCCTAGATATTGAAGGAGAAGTTACAGAATGTGCTTTATGTTTTTCACTCTCAGAAGCTTATTTTTGAGCTTTTATTCATAGGATACAAAGTAATATGCAAAGATATTCACTATTTTCTATACAAAAACAAAATACAACAATGATTCAATAAGAGGCTTGAAATCATATGAAGGTATTCATGAATTTCTACAGGAAAATTAAGCCCAGATGCCAAAAGTTAAAGCCCTCAACTCAGAATGAATCCTTTTGCATGTAAGAGTATGCTCGTGGTTGTAGAGTTCTTTATGAGCAAAATGCATATATATTTCACATAGGACTTTTCCATCATAACACAAAACAAGCCATTGAGTTCCTTTAAATTAAAGGTGCAGCCATCACTAATAAAGCTACCGAGGCCGAGTTTCCTAGAAAAGACTATGACGACCACAACAAATAAATGAAATCATAATGAGTCTATATGCAATAAACAGTGATTAGGAAGCAAATATACATGAATATTTTTAGTGTCAAGGGTGTGAAATATTCAAAAATACAAGAGAGAAAGAAATCCCTTAGCTCGGATATTTTCATTGTTTCCAGGAAAGCGAAGAAATATAAATCAATTTAACCATTTTTGCATAGACAAAACTAAAATGGGAGCTTTCATTCAATTAATGAAACAAGAAATGACCTTTTGTGCTCATAGTTAGCTTGCCTGAGCTTGCTTGTCTTGCTTTTGCATAAAATCTATTGGGTAAACCTTTGTTATGTCTAGATTTTTCCATGAAAAGGTAGCTACAGGAGCTTCATCAAACCCTTGTTAGTAGCATAGCTTCCTCTAGAATCTTCATGCAAAATGAATGCCTTATCTCTTTTCAGTATCATTTTGTCATTTAGGGTTTTTTTATGCCCTAAGGTTGCCAATGGAATTTTTTCCATCTTGTTATTAAAAAATTAAATGGAATTATTTGACCTGTGGCCTTGTTTCTTTTAAAATTCCTTCGGAGGTTTTATAATCATTTAATTATTTCTCTCTTATGTTTCATATGTCACTGTCTTGTGACTTTGTAAGTTATCTATATCATATACATGGAGAGTTAGGTTTTGTTTTCCTTTTGCATTTACTTTACATGTTGTAAAATGTTTAAATTTAAATGATGAATTATAAATCATTTAATTTAAACATTATCTTTAGATGCAAGAAAATAGAGTCATATGTCAATATGACTAAATCATGGAGGAAACAAAAGGATATGATTTGAATTATAATTTTGAGATAATCTTGGGAAGCTCAAGTTTGTTTACCAACATAAAGAGAAAATTTAGAAATTATTCATCACTTTTTTGAAGGAATATGGGCTATTTAGAGAATTTTTAGAAGTAGTTATGGTTTGATTAAGTCTTGTATGAATTTTTCATCCATTATGAGCTCTTTTCGAGAAGATATAGTTGTTATATTTTTGGCTTTTTGAAGTCATCTAATCTAGGAAGCTTCTAGCTCCTATTTTAGTGGAACAACTTGAGCTTGCTTATTTTGTCACTTTTACTACTCATTTTTGAGTCAGTTTAGATTATTCTTTTCATGTATTAGTGAATTTTACAATCCTTTGACAGATATTTTCACATCTTTTGTAACTCTTGGAGAAATAAAATACAGATAAAACCTTTGTCATTATTGATTTAATTTTTTGCCCTTTTGTTCTTGTAGTCTTGTGTATTTTCAGGTGATTGATCAAGTTTCTTCTGAAGGTATTTTCATTCCTAGTAACTTTGTCTCATGCCTTTATGCCTTTTCTACAAAATTATGTTTATACAAGTTACAAGTTGTGCTCAGTTTACATTGATCTTTAGATTGTGAAGGTAATTTCTCTTTTGAAGATTAGTGCACACAAACCATCCTATGAAATATTTACATATGAGCATACATAAATAAATTGTGATTTTCAGTGTCTTTCTTTAATATCTAAGAGTACTAAAGTCTGAACCTTCATATTCTCTTTTATCTTGTTGTATCACCCTTTTCTTTTAAGTTTCAGTACTTTATTTTTAGTTAATCCTTCATCTTTTCCCCCTTAAGAATCAATAGTTAGGTGATATATCCAGATAGGAAGTTGGCCTTCTCTGGATGTTTGGTCTCATTTAAGGTACTCACACCTTGGTATCATTCCCATGTTTCAAAAGATTGTTGAATTATAAATTCAACAGGGTGCAGATTTTAGTGACAACAATACCATCTAAATCTATTTGTTCACAAGGGCCCAAGACCTAATGTGAATGTGTCAGCTACATTACAACACCAAATCAAGTAAAAATTAAGCCTAACTCACAAGGAGGGCCCAAACAAGCTAGGAAAATTAGAAGGGATAATTTTTCTGTGACTATTGTTTCTATCCTACTTGAGTACATAACCTATCTTTACAACTCGTTAAAATCCCTAATAGTTATTATATTCTATTTATAGTCTTAAATTCTTATTCTCAAAAGAGTTATACTCACACCTATGACTCATTCCATTAATAGTGTTATATTCTCAAGTGAGCTAAAATATTTAAAATATTTAAAAGGCTTATATCTATGAGGTCACATGATTCATGTGGATGATATGCTAAAGGGATTCATCAAGAGTAATTAAAAATCCACTTTTTATTGATATGTAAATATTCATTCATTTTTCATCTCCTAGTTGTGAGGTTGCATAGGTATATTCTAAATATCCAAGGCACTATTCCTTTTTCCACATTTCCCTATCATCATCCTCTAAAAATACTTCAAGGATCACCCTCCCAGATTTTAAGAGCCTAAATAAGAAGAGGTTTTCCTTACCCTATGATCCCAGATTATAGCAATATAAATGTCCAATATGAATATACCAATAATCCCAAATGTAAGAAATATAAAATTTTGAGAAAAAAATCCAACAAACTAGAATACAAAATCCATCTAGACCAAAAAATAGCTATATGAATATCTAGTGCAAAATCCCAAGTTCCAACATCGAAGATATAAAAAAACTAGATTTAGATATCTAAATAATTCCATCAAATCCCACAAAAACTGCAATCTCAAAACATGGCATGACATGTAAAACCATTGGTCCTAATACCACATTTTCTTATAAAATTTAATTTTACTTCCATAATTCCATCCCTTTTTCCAATTGTTTTACATAGCTAAATTCATCATCCAACATAACTTTGTAACCAAATCCCTTTAATCCAACCATCTAGATAATTAATATACCTATTTTATCCAGAAGTCATCCCTTTTTCCTTAGGAAAACCCTCTACCATAAGGTCTATGATGGTATCATGTTAATATATTTACATGTAGGAGAATACTGGACTTAGAAATCAATAAATCTCACACTAGAATCCAATTTGCAATAAGAAAAACCTCATAACTATATATACCAAACATAACATTGATAGTATGGTTCATGTGTAATATCTATTTAGAACTGGATACTATTAGCTTGCCATGGAAACATGTGCTTGAATCTAAACTCCAAAAATAAAAATCGTGAATTCAACAACTAAATTAAAAATTAAAAGGTTCAAAAAATAAAAATATTCAAGAGAAAATATTTATCCAATAGTGAAAACCATTCACATGATTCCTTGGGCAAGTATAATGATGAAAACTTTTTTTTAACAAGAATCAAGTATATATCAGTTATATATGTGCACCATACACTTAGGGGTAATTTTTCTCATCCAATTACATTACCCATCCTTTCAATAACTTGTCCATATAGAAAACCATTGTATCATTCCCATACATCACATCTACATCTCCATACCATTACACATATCTATCCTCCATATTTATTTTTACTTTGATAAGGAGTTGGACAAGAATTTGGAAACCCCTTGATATATCCAATCCTCCACAAAAATTGCTCCAATATATTTCATTTCATGGATTAATTCAAATGATCTTCAATTAACACTTCAAACAAAAATGTGACACATAATAGAGTGGGGTATAACATTCTCATGTAATATAATCCTTAAAAAAGACATCCTAAATCATTTCTTCATTTTCATCATGAATCATATCCTTAATTTCCATCCAAAATCCCTTAAAGCTTTCAGTTCTTCAACCATCTTAACCTTGGTGCTAGAATGAGCTATTTCCTTATATTTCATAATGACATACAACAAGCCAAATCCTAAATACTTTATATTTAAATTTTGTGGATTATGATATAATACATAGCATACCAACCAGTTTAAAATCCAATATCCAACCCAAAATTCATCTAATACCCCACCAAATCTACATCTAATCTCCAACCAAATCCAAAAATATAAAGCTCTTAGCCATCAAAACCCAACAATAAAGAATAAAAATATGATGAAATCAACATAGAAATCTAGCAAGGATCGGAAATAATCTATAGGTCTCATCCTTAGTCTTGTTGAAAATAAAAATCTTTTTAGCTTTTGAAAGGTGGAAAATTGTCGTTGTTTATGGTTTAGGACATAGAACAATAGTCTTATTCACTCTCATTCAAGTAAAACCCTCGAGATCTCAATATTAGGTATGCAAAGGGGGAAGAGATCTTGCAATAGGGTGGTCCTAGGGTCTAATTATAAACTAAAGAGGGGTTCACCACCAAGCTAGGGCTTGGAAAGACTAATGAAATGCAAGACCTAATACTTAAACCTAATGCAATGCAATATTTCACTAAATGACCTAGAAAAGCATGTAAATCAAAACAAAAAATTGAGAGATGAATAGTGTGCATGTGGAAATATATAGATGCCTAGATGGAGACTTGAAATGATTAAAACACCGAATTTAATGCTAACTAGGACTCATACACTAGATAGGGTGATTTATTCCTAAGTTAGGGTTTATGGGTAGGAACAAAAATATGGTAGAGATATGTCTAGAACTCCTGAAACCTACATATTTTCCTATATTGGGACTCATGTGCTAGAAGTGGCATATCAGTCTAGTTAGGGTTTTCTAGAAACTCAAAGTCTAATTTTGCTCTTCAATGTTTTCTCTATCCTTTGCATTTGATTTCTAAATATGAATCTTTGATTTGAACCTTGTAGATGTCCTTCAATGATCTCCAATGCAAGGTGACAACTTTGAAAAACTTTTAACACTTGACAACTTTCTCTAAAATTTCTCTTCAATATATCTTCAACTTAGATCTACAAATCACACAATAAAGAGAGGGTAAAATTTTTTGTTGTTAGTGGAAAGAGGTTTGTCTTGGTCAAACCCCATTTTGGTAGTCAAACCTTGTAATGAAATTAAATGAAATGAAGGAATGATGAATGAACAACATGCACTATTAAAACTCACCAAACTCTACTAATAAAGTGTTGCAAACATGTATGAAATGGCTCCAATGGATGTAGATATTGATATTTGCTTGAATGTGATAGGTATTGACTTGAATGCTAGCCTAAATCATCAAACACTACATCACAATTGACATGATGTTTGACATGAAAAAAATAAACATGATGCATGATTAATTTGACATGATGCTTTATGCTTGAATTATGCTCCAAAACACTTGATAATCAACTCTTGAATGCTCTTGTAAACACTTGAATGCTCTTCTGAACAAAAAATTGCTATAAGGATCACTTGATTGCTTTTTAGATTAAAAGTGAGTGAAATAACCTTATATTTATACTTGTTTATGTCAATTTTCTTGAAATTACAACGCTAAAAGCCAACATTAGATCTAGGAGGATAAAATCCCACCAAGAATTTAAATTAAATTTGTATTTTGGGCCACACGAGACTTATACACCAAAAGTGGTGTATGAGTCCCATTAGGCATAAATATGGGACATATTTTTAAAAATACTTTAGAATGATGCAAAATCTAGATCGAAGCCCAAAAAAGTAGGTGGTACTCATACACCCAAGGTAGCATATGAGTCCCAAATCACTAAATTTGGACCACACAACCTAAAAACACTTGAATTATGATTGGATGTTGATTTATGTCAATATTATCCTTGAAAAGATGCATTAATTAAAAATTAGGCCAATTAAGGAATAAAGAAGCCTAATTTAGAATGAAAATCCTAGATAAGTGTGAAAGTGTGGTACAACACTTTACAACACCTTAAATAAGGTATAATTACGTCCATTTATCTCACAAGAGATCAAGACCTAATATGAGTGTGTTAAACACATTACAACACTAAGTCAAGGTATTGTTAAGCTCAATTTTCTTAAGGAGGGCCCAAACAAGTGTGAAAATGTCACGGATGACATTTTTCGACACTACAACTTCTAATTAATTTTTTTGGATATATCACTCTCAATCCTTATATTTCTCTAAATATATATAATTCCCCCATCAAAAGAATTATCATCATCATCAAACCAATTTTTCTTTATATTTTACCTTGATCGAGAACATAATAATATTTTTTTTTTTTGTCATCATTTGTGCATGCTTACATTCTTATGTGTGTCGTTTGTGCCTTAAGTGTGTGAGTTAACTGTTGGGGCACCACATGACAATAATCATGATAATTTTCTATATTATGGTACATCCCATTATATGCCTACTTAGAGTTAGTCTTTCACACAATTGGAAGAGTTTCATCATGGTTTCTCATATTATGGTGCATAATATCCAATACTATAGAAATTTTTGGTTTCTCAATTCTTTGAGATTTCCTTTAGAAATTCTTAGTATGTACCCACCATTAACAATACACAATCTTCACAAATAATTCCATTATCAACAACCCTATCCCAATCTATAATCATAAAGCCATTCAAGCATTTCATATATTTTTAAACATCATTTACTAATTTCCATACATCCTAATATTCATGCATGCAACCATTTTCCCACCCCTCCCTTATTTATTCACTTCTTAAATCCCCGTCTTTACCATTTCCCTCCAATTTTATATCTTATGACCTTGTTCTGAATTTTAGAGATAATTTATGTCCCATAACCCCACTTACTCTCTCAAAGGGTCATCATTAACTAGCTTTCTAACTCCACTTATTTTGAGTACCTAGGGTATCTCACAACTAATCTCTCTACATCATGTGACTATATATTTTCTTTGAAATACCATTAATAATTTCAACTACAATGTAATTTCAAAGATGGAAAAAACATAAACACTTAGAATTACATTCTAGTTTAATATTTCCATATACTTGACCACCATCATTAATCCTACATTTTATCTTCAGTAGTCAATTAAATTCAAAATTTAGCTAATTATGTCATTGATCCTTTAATAGTTAATTAAATAAATTATATTTAACTCATTAATTAATGTAATGTCAAAAAATGTCGTTGATGAATTTTTCACACTTGTTTGGGCTCTCCTTGTAAAATTGAGCTTAATGATGCATTGACTTAGTGTTATAATGTGATCAACACACACACATTAGGTCTTGGGCCCCTATGAACTAAAAAAACTAAACCACACTGTATTTATAGTGTTGTAACACATTTTCACACTTTTCTAGGGTTTTCATAAATAATTGGGCTTCTTTATGCTTTATTTGGCCTTATTTTGTATCCACTAGCCTCATTTATTGTATCTTTTTGAGGATAATCCTGACAAAAAATAGCAACCAATCATAATTCTGGTGTTTTTAGGTTTTGTAGCCCAAATTTGGTGGTCTAGGACTCATACACCACCCTGGGCATTGTTGATGGTTAAAATGACACAAACAACATTAAAATATAATATTTCTACTCTATTTCTCCTAAAAGAGGAAGACAACATGTAGTAGCCTAACTCCCAAGGTCCTGGTAGTTGGTTCTCAACTATCTGATGTCACTCAATTGGTTTATCCAACTGTAATATTCAAGGGGCCTATGCTATTAACAAATGATTCAAGCTATGACTCTCTTTATCGAAATAGTTCCTGTAAATCAATGGATTTTAAATAAAAGAAAAAGATAGAACAAAGGGGTAAACCAGTAAATATGAACCGAATTTATCTAGTATCTGGACATATACCTTCAACGATGAATGTTTCCTAACAGATCATAAAAACCATAAGATGATACAGTCTGTAGCATAATCTATATCACTGCATACATTTTAGGTGCTTAATTAACTTCACAATTACTCTTCACAAATATTTCAAGGATTTTCAAAACAACACACATTCATTCATCATCAAAATTATAGATCAATAGACTTTTTAATAACTTCAACTCAATGATAATCTAATAAGATGATCCTTAAATCTGATTCCTTCAAATGACTTTCATCATTCAAGAATCTCTTATGTTCAGCACAATCACTGCATACAGATAGATTATAACTTTATCAGCCTTATCAAACAAACAATTTAATTCCAAACACCATCTTTTGAGTAAACCTGTAATTCTATTAACTGCAAAAGATTTAAGTACAATGTATCTCTGCAAAAACTCTACAAAATTCTATCTCTTAGCATTAGGTAAGCCAATCCAATTCTCAATTAGCCAACGCTTACAATGTGATACCCATCTGGTATTTATAACTATACAAAAAGTTCGAACCTCACTTCTATTTTAGGATTTCCACCTTTTTAGGAATTTAGACTCTCTTGGAAACTCAGATCAATTTGATCTTGAGTTCTTACATTAGACTTCCAGTCTTAACTAAAAATAGAAGATAGAATAGAAGAAGAAGTCATGTGCTCAAAAAGCTATTAGTGTTGTATGCATGCAACATGCAAAGAAGGAGAACATTATGCATGCATGAATTCATGCATGTGAAGTTGGATCCGCACTGAACTCTTCATAACTAGTGAAGACTTGTTATAGCATATCCATATCTGGCCCATCAATCCAGTCATCTTCAAATTTGATCTGATCCAACTCAACTACAACAAACTCTTTCATACTTTTCATCTTTATCAATTCTCTCCTTGCAGCTTTTATCTCTTCCTTGACTTCTACAAGCCGATCTATTACCAAGTCTCCTCCATCATCCTTCTCCTGCATGAGTCCTTGGAATCTTTCATTCCATTTCTTTTTAACCTGATTCAAAGGCATGCCATCTTTTGTCATTACATTCACATCTACAATTATGGTCATGACCGCTTCCAACTCTTCCAACTACTCTGTCAACTTATTAACCGCTTCCTGAATCTCATCCTTGTGTTTGCTCAAAAAGTCAGTTCTAAACTTGAGTATGCGAGAATTCTTCTCTACAAAGTCTTTGTTATCATCTTCAAGTATAGATTGTTCTAGAAGAGTAGTTAGAGGCAATGTATTTATCTTTTCTAACTTTTCACTATACTCCTTATACTCTTCTTCTTGTTTTTCTGATGCCTCGATGTATCGATGCATCTCTTTTATTACTCCCTCTACTTCTTTGTAGGCCTCAAACCCTTTTGTTAAAACCTCACTTACCTCATGGTTCAATTTATCTATCCATTTATCTACCATCTCCGCCTTACCTCTAACTTGCACCAAATCATCTACCTCCTTTTTGCTTAACAAAGCAGGAGTCTCAATGGCTACAACTTGTTGCAACCTTGGAGAGGAGACACTCTTCAAGAATGAATGTAACTGATCCAATTGAGCCTTAAGCTCACCTTTCTTTTGTTTGTCCTTCACCATTCTTGATTTAGTTGTTGAAGCCACCACATCAATTAGATTCATTTGTTGATTTCTAGTGGGTCTTCCCAAATTAACCGTACTCAATTGATAGTCCGTTAGCTACATATCCCCTACCTCCTTTTGAGTCATAGGCATGGCACATTCAGCAACTATCTCCCCTTTATCTGTGAGTCTAGTACAATGTAAGACTTTAGCCTTCTTCTTAGGCCTTTCCTATTCAATTTCCTTCATCATATCCTCCCAATTAAGAGGTTGAGGAGGTGTTCTGGCTCTTTTCTACAGGTCTAACTTCAATGATATAGGAGCACTGGGAGTATTCATCATCATGGAAGAGGAAGCGGCAACTGTAGAGGATGGCTGAATATTTACCTCAGGTTGAGAATCAACCTTTTCTTTTTCTTGTTGCTCCTACAGCACATGCATCTGCACCAACTTCTCAGCCTCTTCTCTATCTCTTTGTTCTTGCACTTTCTTATCTTCTTCTTCTTTTCTGAATCTCTCTTTTTCTAAGGCCTCTCTTTCCAACCGTTCTACCTCCAAAGCTTTAAGTTTTGTAGCTTCGACATCTTCTTCCTTTTGCTTCCCAATTAGCTCTTCGGCCTCTTTTTCTTTCCTTATCTTTTCTAATTCTTCCTTTTCTATCCTTTCCATTTCTAAGGCTATGAGCTTCTCTGCCTTTTCCCTTTCTTCTTCAGCTTGATGTTTCCTTATTAGCTCTTCAGCATCTCTTTCCTTTCTTAGAGCTTTAGCTTCTTTTTCTTTCTGTAGAGCTTCCTCTGCAAGCTTCAATCTAGCAACTAGGGCTTCCTTTTCCCTTCAGTTTCTTGCTTTCTCTTCCTCAAGATCATGGATTTTTTGTATCAATTCCAATTTTTCATTTTTTGTTTTGACCTTGAGCTCATGCTCTCGTTGCCTTATTTGCTTCTCCATTTCATCAGCTGCTGCCCTTGTTTCAATTTCTTTTGCCTTTAATTGTTGCTGGTGAAGTAGAGCATCAGCTTGTAACTTTGCCTCCATTTCCTTTTGTTTCTCTACAACAAACCTTACATCAGACTCTCTTGTAGCATCCTCAAATAGTTTCCATTGCTCTTCCTGCATCAGAATCTACTCAATAGTCCCCTCCAAAGGCATGTTTTCTTGCAGGTCCTTCTCTGAAAGAGTTTCATCTTAGTCTATCTCAATTTCTACCAATTTTTCCTCCACTTCTTTTCCTTTATCAACTTCAGCCATGACATAAAGAGTTCCTTCTTGAACTTCTTTACTTTTCTTTCTTGTGAGTGGGGCTTGTGTAGATGACTCACCCAATGCGGGCATAGAAACAACAGATTCTATTGGAACATCTCCCTCTGGTGCCTCTTCTTCTTCATCGACTACCTCAAGCTCTATTTCTTCAATGTCAGGAGGAAAGAATTCCAATGGCTCTTTGGAAGGTGTCTTTCTTTTAATCCTCTTGTACCCTTTACCTTTCTTAAGGACTAGTCCTTGAGGAGCTTGAGCTTTCATCATCAACCATTGCACACTTCTATCCAAGACTGTTCTTCCAATTTTCTTAATATCAATTGTTTCTTCCTCATTCCAGTCTATTGGATCTAAGTTTTTGGTGCCAATGTTCAAAGCTTCATATGAGGGATCTAATACAATTCCATCATCCACCAAAGTTTTAGGAATATTTTCTTTAATACCAAGCTCTGACATGAGTGAGACTGATAATCTCTCATAATTCTTCTTCCTCAAGTCATACTCATCCTGCCTATCACACCAAAAGTCCACTAACAAATTAAAGTGTTTAGTGAACACTGAAGGTAATAAAGCATGCATTTTCTCCCTTGGATCAAAATACTTATGAGCTATATACAATCCCAATTTCAATTGTATCAACTCATTACAAACCACCTTTGCTCCCTTCAAATGTTGACAATTATATTCACCCAGTGTCATGGGAAATTTATGGCATCCTGTCTTGTGCTTGATCCCAAACCTAGCATTAACTCCAATGGCCTGATACACAAACTCCATAAGCACTATTCAGTTACTGCAACATCTTGGAAGCAAATGCGGATGGCCTTCAAAACCAAATAACCTGAAGTATGTAAATTTGGGGTATTGGATATACCAACTTCCCCATTTAACAATAAAAGCCATAGCTTCTTGACTTAACCTATATCCTGCATCTCCACTCAACTGGTTGATAACCACATATAGAAATACATCATTGACTCTTCTAAAATGAGTCTCAACAACTTGAAGAGATAATTGATCATAGTGTTCCCATACTTTCTTTTGTCCATCCAAGGCTCCCATCACGCCCACTCTGTTTAATCCTAGGAAAATCCCCAACCTTGCTGCTGCATATACAATGTAAGATGTCATGAAGAAAGATTTAGTCTATCTAACCCTTGTGAGCTAATCATGTATGGCATCAGAAACAATCATTGACCAATCAAACTGGTAATCACCCTGAAAGATTACTTGAATAAAATGAAACATCCATTCCTTGAAGTGGAAGGCATCCCTCTTCCCAAATACTCTGGACAACATTAATATCAAATTAGATATCTCCTTCTTGAAATCTGCCCTCTTTGGCTGGTCTGCAAGCTTGCTTAAAGATTTCTTTTCTATGCTTAACCACTTTTTGTTTAAGTGAGACTTATTGGAGTCTTTATGCTTGCTATATTTCTCCAATGCCTCTGCCTTAGTTAACTGTACCAAGTTCTTGAGATCAGGAACATTAAATATGCTTTGGAACATTTGTGGAGTAAGATCTATAATCACATTATTTTGTGAATCCATGCATAATCTTGTAGCAGGATTGTAGGTACTAGCTACTGTCAATATCAACTCCAGACACTGGATTGATAAAGGAAACACAGTGATATGTGCAAGACCAGAATCAACAATCCTTTGTGTTCTCCTTGTCAAGTTTGCTCGTTCTGCAAAGGTCTCTTCATGTAATTCTTCAAAGCTATACTGGCCCAAATTAGTATCTATGATATCTGACCAGTCTGATTCCACCTTGCTCACTTTCACCACCGGATTCCTATGGTCATACCTCAATGTATAAGGCAATTGTTCTGGTTTCACCTTCTTTATTTTTGGTGTTGTCTTTGATGTTCCAGCCGGTTGATTCCTTCGAGTAGCCTCTCTTGATGTTCCTGACATCTTTCAATTCTTCTGCAAGAAAACCTCTAATTAGATCTTTAGATATCATCACAAAAACATGCTTTTAAAACATACTTGTTACACATACATCGGAGCTGGAACTAGACAAAAGCTCAGAAGAATCTCTTTTACAACACTGGCAGACTCAGAGCAAAAACCAATATAGAAACTTCACCTAATAACAAACGGGCTTGGAGTCGGAGTCGGGGAGGTTATCGGAACCGGGATCGGAACAAAAAAATGGATATGGTTTTTCTTCTAATTTTCATTTTTTTCATATTCTATTTCCATTCCGCCTCCGCCTCCGATTAGGTTATCATTACTTTGAAGAAAGACTTTCCATTATATGTTGAGCCAGAAACGAGATGAAACATGGAATCGATACCTTTTGTAAAACAAATCTTTTAAGTCCAAGATCTATTCCAATCCTGGCTCCACCAATGTTATCATATATTTAAAGGAAAACCTTTTAGAACTCAGAATTAGAAAAAAGGAATAAAAAATGGAATCGATAACCTCATAAAATAAAACTCTTAAGTCCATAATCCACTCCAATCCCGCCTCCGCCTATGCTAATCATGACATCATCAAATTTATTCATTTTCAAAATAACTTCATGATTTAGACCTAGGTCGCTATAAAATGGAAAAGGAGCTTAAAACTCTACACCCATATGACCGTGGGGAACAATTGCATTCTAAGATATCATTTTTTAAATCATTTTAAAAACAATTACAGAGACCAACGAAACCCTAATCTAACAAACCTAACCAAAACTAGGGCACAGGTTTAAACCCTGCCATTCTACCAAACGACGAAACCCTAATTTAAACAATAAATCTAATCTACCCTAACTCACTGTAAAATCTCTAATCTACCTCACTGTAGATTCTTAATCTAACAAACACCATTAAAAACCTTTAATCTAATCTAATCTACAGCAAACCAAAAACAAACATGACACAATCACGATTAAGACGTGAAAGTGACGGTGCCCTAAAAATAGAAAGAAATGACACGAACGTACAAGAAAACAAAAAGACAACAAAAAGACAACCTGACCAACAATATAAAAGACCCATTCAAACCAGCATGCCAAGAATCATGAACTTATAACGAAACGACAACATGATTGAAAACACGGGCAAACATATATACAAGACACACAACAGCAATCGAACCGAAGAACAACAAAGATAAGAAACCTACCTCAAATGCAAACAAACCTGCGCTAACCTTTCGAATCGATTCGCACACAATCCCTTCTCTATCTCAATCAATTTGCTCAAAACGAACTCTGCTACTGCTCTTTCGTGCTCTCAGATTTTAAACAATAACAATAATGATCAGTTTAACCCTAAATAAAGGTAAATATGTAAATTTCCACCTACACTAGAAAACTATCATTAATGCATTAAAGCACAGTAAAGGCAGAGTTGGAGCTAAGAGTGAACAAACACTTCACAACAGTGCGACTCAGCCAAAAAGTCAACAACAACAAAAAAAAGGCGGGGGTGGAACTAAAATGGAATCGGGATCTCAAATTTATAAAATTTCCAAACCTCATTCCCATTTCGGCTCCGCGTCTGACAACTAAAAACAAACAAAAAAAAAATACTAAAAGTTAAGCAAAAGACCAACCTAAGAAAAAAAACACAAAACCGAGACAAAGCAAAAATAAAAAAGTAGCGAAGGCGGGATCAGAATCAATTGTGATTTTGCAAATTTTGATAACAACCATCACAATTCCCACTCCGGCTCTGCTTCCGCTAAAGAGCAAAAACAAAGGCAAAGAAAAGACTGTCGGGATAGAACCAAAAACAAGCCTCAAAAGAACTTTCAGAACCCGATTCAGCTCCAGTTCCGATTCCGATAGAGAAACCAAAGAAAAAAAAAGTATTGGAAAAACTAGACTCCAAACTTTGTTTCAAAAAACAACAAAGTACAAAAAAAAACAAAGGGGGACCCATTTTGACCAAGGCAAAAGATGGGGTGGTTATGCAAGGCATAACAGGCATATGAGTCCCACCTAGGGTTTTGTGTTTCGATCCTGATTTTACACCTTTCTAAGCATTCTTTAATTTGGTCCCATAAATTATGCCTACTGGGACTCATACACCATTGTGGGTGTATGAGTCATGTGTGGCCCAAAATTAAAATGAATTCAAATTCTTGGTGGTATTTTATCCTCCTAGATCTAATGTCGGCTTGTAGTGTTGTAATTTTGAGAATTCTTGCATAATTAAGTATAAATGCAAGTTTCTTTCACTCATTTCTAACCTAGCAAGTTGAATGAGAAACCTTATATCAAATTTGAGTTTACAAGAGAATTCAAGCATTTACAATAACATTCAAGAGTCTTCAAGAGCAGATTATCAAGCAGTTTAGAGCATTAGTCACGCATAAAGCATCATGTCAAAGCCATCATGCATCATTTTTGTTTTTGACCTAACAATTGCGATGTAGGGTTTCATGATTCAAGCTAGCATTCAATTCAAGATCTATCCTATTCAAGCAAGAGTCAAAATATGCATCCATTGGATCCATCTCATACATGTTTGCAACCTCTTATTGTTAGGGTTTTGTGAGTTGCAACATCGTATTTTGTTCATTCATCAGTATCCATTCCCATTTCATTTTATTTCAAGGTTTGATTAAAAAAATAGGCTTTGACGAAGGTAAATCCCTTTCCAATAACAAAATAAAAATTTCCCCTCTCTTTAGTTTGTGATTTGTAGGTTTAGATTGAAGACACGTTGAGGAGAAATTTTGGAGAAATTTGTCAAAGTGCCTAAAGTTGTCACCTTGCATTGGAAATACTTGGAAGACTTCTACAAGTTACAAACTAGAGTTTCAGATACAAATATCAATCAAGAAGTGCAAAGTAGACCTTGAAGACCAGATTTAGACTTTGAAGCTTCAAAAGACCTTAACTGGACTAATATGCCAGTTCTAGTGTATGAGTCCAGTTTAGATTATTTTTTTGGGTTTTTATAGAGCCAAATACCCATTTTCCAGATTCATGTTTCTACACAAAAACTCAAATCTAGGAATGATTCGCCCAACCTAGCGTATGAGTCCCAGTCAACTTTAAAGTCACTATTTTTAGCATTTTAGAGCTCCATCTAGTCATCTTCAAATTTCTAGGTGCACACATTTCATCTTGCAACATTCTATTTTGTTTTACATACTTTTCTAGGTCATTTAGTCAAATATTACATCATATTAGGGTTAAACATTTCATCTTGCGTTGTATTTGTCTTCCCAATCCCTAGCTTGGTAGTGAACCACTCATTAGTTAATAATCAGCCCCTAGGACAACCCTATTGCTAGATATCTTTCCCCTTTCTCCCTTGGATAGAGATCTCTAGGGTCATCCTTGAATGAGAGTGTGGAGTTTTGTTATTCTAGGTTCAAAACCCTAGAACCCAAGCAAAATTCTACCTTTCATTTTGGTGAACCTGCATTTAGAACATCATAATTTTGATTTGGAGTGCATCATCATCCTAGATCTTGTTTGTATTAACATTGCATTAGGGTTTGCATGAGTTGATTGGTATTTTATGGTTTCTAATTTTGCATTAGTGAAAGTGCATATAGCTTTCGTTTTTGCATCTCAAATAATTAAAATTCATATAAAATCTACATTTTCTCTTAGGTTACAGATCATACAACATAAAAATCAATTGAATTTTTTTGAAAATTTTGAAAAAAATCCTCACTGAGGCTCATACGCCCCTCTAAGTGAATCGGTCCTAGTGCAGATTTTTCACTACATTTTCCAAAATTTAAAGCATTGTTTATGAGCTTCTATTTATTATTTATAGATTTTTGTTTTAGTTTATAGAATTTTTATTATAATCATTTAATTGTTTTTATCTTATATTACATTTGCATTTAGAAGCCCTTGCATGAGTATTTGGTGTCCTATTGCTAATACTATAGTGAGATGAAGTTCAAGACTCATGTCATCGTGTGATAGCACAATCATTGTGGATCTTTGGTTATCTAGCTCTTTCTTCCTAGTATTGACACTAGTACGCTAGGTATGGACCATACCCTTAACAATTACATTCCTTCAAGTAGTGTGATGCATGTTGAAATAATGGTTGCTAGTGCCCTAAGAGAAAACATAATTCAAATTCATGAAGATTTAGCAAACCTAAAAACATCAAGTGCAAAATGATAAGATTTCAACTACCAACATCCCTACTATAGATAACATTCATCGCATTCTTGAAAGTGAATATGGACTTGACCTTGTGAAAAACATAGTTCAAATCTTTGGAAAACACTTTCCCTCAAATACTAGTTGTCCTTTACCTACAAGTAATGTCACAAGCCAAGGAGGAATTCAAAATCCTCCTCCCACAATAATTGCCTCTATTCCTACCTATACCAACCCTCAAGTCACAACAACAATGCAACCAACTAGTAATGTGATTTTGACCTTGGGTATTTCCACTAGCATCCCTAGTACCTTTGTGGCATCACATGTCATATCTCTTACCAACTTACCACTTATAAGCATTCTATTCACTCATCCCTTGAACAAATACACCCCTCCACCTATTTCACCTCCATATCATAACACAAGCAATGAACCTCTCATAAATCAACTCTTCCAAACCATTTAATCCCTTCAGAAACAAACTTCCACCATCAACCAAAATTGAAATGGTCCACCTACATATTATGTCAAAAGTAGCCCATTGTCCTTGGAGATATTACGAACACCGATGCCACAAGGTGTAGAGGTTCCTAGATTCACAAAATATGAGGAAAGGGAGATCATTCTAACCATGTTAATTCTTATACTTCCTTATGTAGTGACTTTTTCCTTGATGATAAACTCTTGGCCAAGCTTTTCCCTGGATCTTTGAAGGATATTTCCTTAGTATGGCTTTCTTCATTGTTGAACAACTCAATTCATTCATTCAATGAACTTGTTAAGGAATTTTTCAACCATTTCCAAGTGCATATGACTCCTAAGATGACCTTGGCTGATTTGATGAGATGTAAGAAAAAATAAGATGAAAATATATTTGACTTTATCTCACACTACCAATTGCTCTATTCCCAAATTGATGTCAAGGTCCTTGACCCTCACCTTCAAAATATGTTCATAGAAAATTTGCAAAGTAAGATACAACATAAACTTACCTTGATGAAATTACCATCCTTAATGCACTTATGTGTATTTCCCTCTATGATTATTAAAATTCAATTAATAGTCATGATGCAAAGTCCACTTCTAGCCAAACTGACAAATCTGAGCCTGTAAACCTAAACAGTTCTCAACCTTTTAGAAAATAGAATAAAGGTTTCCTTCAATTCAATCCCCCTAAAAAAAAAACTCAAAATTCTAATAACCAAGTCATTGATGTTAAAGCCATGATACCCTTTAGAAATGGGGACCCAAAAATAAAATCCACTCCCCTACCCAATACCCTTCATAACACAATGTCCCAAATTTTGTAACCGCAAATGATTACCTTGCCTCCCATTAAAACGCCTGATCCGAATAAGCCTTTACCTCCAAACTTTAGATCAAATGATTATTTCCCTTATCACTGACAAAATGGACATGATACAAAAAAATTTAAGCATCTTAAACATTTGGTGCAAGACCTCATTGATTTCGATCAACTTTCCGTTGGAGGTGTTAATGACCAAGTAAATAAGTTTGGTTCCCTTCGTAACCAAAACTTATAAAATTTTCCAACCCCATGCCAAAACATAATATTTCATTTATCAAAGCTAGTGAAACTACAAATAATGACGTGATGACTATTAATACAAATGATGTGAACATAGATACAATTCAACAAAGCCCTATGGATACTGATCAACAAAATCCTATTGATGGTTTGGTTGCATTGGTCGAAACTCAACATTGTCAGGGCTGAACTAAAAAGCCTCTTGAAATTTTTTTCTCCTCACAAGTATACTTAAACATGCACTTGATGGTCCTCTTTACATATCCAACTGAATATATGATAAGCCCACAAATGGGATATTAATAGATCTCGTCTGTGGAGAGAATGTGATCACCGAAGAATTCTTACTTCTGCATGAACTCTATCAAGATATACGTGATAAACTGAAAGAATGGATCAAGATGCATAGCAAATTCACTTTCCCTACAATACGATCAATCACCTTGTCCCTACAATTCTCATCATCCATCATAGTGGCTTTAACCCTTTGTCTACCTATGGAAAAATTTCCTTAGATTTCTTTTGGCTCGAGCCTATAGAACCTATCAAACCATAAGAAGACTTCTTTTTCAAATCATATCAAAATTTAAAGGCAAAGAAAATAGAAAAAATATCCCTTTGAAACATGCCTTCTCCCACGACCAAGCCTACTATCCTTGATGAAACCATGATTGAACCTAAATAAGTTCCAAATAACCAAGATCAACCTAAGACAAAACCTTCACCTACCTCCTACAAAAGACCAAGAGATAATGAGAACAATACCATCACACCTCCTAGAATAAAACAATTTTACAAAGTCAAAGAGAAAGTGGCTAAACAACCTCCCATGGTTCCTTTTGTTCCTCCCCTCAAGGGAGAAAAGAAACCTATGTTTGATCAACCCACTCCTACAAAAACTCAACTTGATAACACAACTAAAAGAAATAGAGGTGCTAGAGAGCGTAGGCGTAGACATCGTACCCTTGCTTGAAAGTGAAATCAAGAAAACAACAAAGAAAATAATAAATTCAAACTTGACTGAAGCAATGCATGATGAGTCTCCCCCTTCGATGAGACAAAAAGATCCTATAATGCAACTACAACAAGAGTTGAACCCTTATTTAGACATTACCATTCGACCTCCCATTGTGATTAACTTAGATGATGATGAGGAAGTTGCTAAAATTGACGAAGAGGTGCATAATGAATTGAATACATTGTTTTCCTCTTCCATGAGATTAAACAATAATTCTCCTAAGAAGAGTGTTGAACCTGGTGATGGCCATATTTCGCCACTTGCTATTATCCCTTTGGCTTGTTTTTCGCCTTCTATATATGATGAACATGATTGGGATGTGGATGACCTGCTCATAGGTTGACTCACATGTGCCTTACTAGTCTTTTTCATTATTTCTTTTTCATTTTCTTTTGTTTGATTGCACGTGTTTAATGTGACCCCCCTATAATGTTCTATTTGATGTATCTCTCTCTCTCTCTCTTTTTTGAATTCCTCTATTTGTACCTTCATTCTTCTCTATGTTGTAAATCTTTCCAAAATATTTTTCTTTTTCTTTCTCTTTTTTTTGTATTTTTTTTTTCATTTTGGGAATATCATAAGGGATTGAGACATTCATGTCGATTCCATGTTGACCCAAAATCTTTTTCTTTTCCCTGATCTTTTCTTTGTCTTTTATTTTCCTTTTGGGGATGACACAAGGCATCGTGACATTCATGTGTCTTCCATGTTGACCTGAAAGGTTTTTCTTTGTTTTCACTCTCTTTGTGTCATTCTTCAAGTTCTATGTGTATTTAGGCAGTGATGATAGTTCTGATCTCTCTTAAAAACATTGTAGCAAGAACAAACTAACCCCAAATCCATAGATCCCTTATGTGTTTGGAGTTTCATTTTTGGGGGTAACCCCTCTCTTTTCTTTTCTTTTGCATGATGTAGCTTGATTTGGAAACATATGACTTGGCACAGGTCTTTCCAAGTTAGCTCTCATGTCCTCTTTATTGTTAGCATTTATCATTTTCTATTTTAAAGTAATTTCTCACGACATGGTGTTTAAAAATTTCTTTAAAGTGGGGGCATACATTGGTATTATTCTTTTGCATCTTTCTTTTTCATGGTTCATGGTGTAGACTTCTTACTTTATGTGATGTTTCTTTCACTTTCTGGATGGCATTGGGTGTGATTTCCTTGAAGAGCATGATATCTCGTAGCATATTACATTCCTCTTAGTGGTTGATGTGACACACTGCATCCCGTAAGTTGTGAATCTTTTATTCTTTGACTGGTCCTCTCTTAGAGACATTAGGCACAATTTTCCCTAAGTTAAGACCTCATATAAACTAAGTAAGACTCCTTTGAACATTTCTTATCGTTGCATTTACATTTTCAGTTATATGGCCACCTTGCATAATATATCTTGCATGCCTGTGGAGCCATCTTGTTTTTTATGAGTTCCAAGCATACAAATTTTTTCTTGCCTCATGAAGCTCGAAGTTCATTGTTCATAAACTCCAAGCATACTAAGTTTTTCTTTCCTCATGAAGCTCAAAGGTCATTTTTATGTAGCACCTTATCAAAGTTATCAGGAGGTATAACTTTGGTATGGTTTGATGGGAAACTCGACCAAGGAATGAATTTCCCATAGCCACTTACCCATGAGTGTGAGCACATATTGATCGTGTGTGTATCTGTCTCACCTCATTTGGATCATTCCCCAACATATAACCTAGAGTTTTTTTCCCTTAGAGTGAGTGTGCATGTTTTGAACAAACAACCTTGATCTAATCCACATCACAATGGACAAATAATCGAATCTCGATCCACCCTTTTTATTTTTCTTTTCTCTTCATCTTTAGAAGTGTATGCTTGTCCCTTTATGATGCCCTTTACATCATTTTTCATGTGTGTTCATTTTGTGCCTATGATTTTTTTCATGGGATCTTGATCCTACGGGCTTGATCATTGTCATCCCATTTTACTAGCATTTTTGTGCTTGGACCCCTCTTGAAGCAGATTTTTCTACTTTAGTGTGAGTTTGAAGCAAGTTCATCCTCTTACTAAAGTGGGGGTTAAATGTAGTGTTGAATTTTTTTGTTGGTGACATTTTCACACTTGTTTGTACCCTCCTTATAAAATTGAGCTTAAGGATGCCTTGACTTAGCGTCGTAATGTGATTAACATAATCACATTAGGTATTGGGCCCTTGCAAACTAAATAAACTTAACCACACCTTATTTAGAGTTTTATAAATTGTTGTAACACATTTTCACCCTTTTCTATGGTTTTCATAAATAATTGGGCTTCTTTATGCTTTAATTGGCCTTTTTTTTCATCCACAAGCCTCATTTATTACATCTTTTCAAGGATAATCCTGATACAAACCAACATACAATCATAATTCTAGTGTTTTTTAGGTAATGTGGCCAAGATTTGGTGGTTTGGGACTCACACACCACCTTGGGTGTATGAGTCCCACCTAGGGTTTTGGGTCTCGATCCTAATTTTACACATTTCTAAGAATTTTTGAATTTTGTCCCATAAACTATGCCTAATGGGACTCATATGCCACCTTGGGTGTATGAGTCTCATGTGACCCAAAATTAAAATTAATTCAAATTCTTGATAGGATTTTATCCTCCTAGATCTGATGTTAGCTTGCAGTATTGTAATTTAAAGAATTCTTGCATAATTAAGTATAAATACAAGTTTCTTTCACTTAGTTTACACCTAGAAAGTTGAATGAACATCCTTATAGAAAATTTGAGTTCACAAGATAATTCAAGCATTTACAAGAGAATTCAAGAGTCTTCAAGAGTAGATTATCAAGAATTTTAGAGCATTATTCAAGCATCAAGCATTATGTCAAAGTCATCATGCTTCATGTTGTTTTTTTGAGCTAACAATTGTGATGTATGGTTTCATGATTCAAGCTAGCATTCAATTCAAGATCTATCCTATTCAAGCAAGAGCCAAGATCTACATCCATTGGAGCCATATCATACATGTTTGCAACCTCTTATTGCTAAGGTTTGGTGAGTTGCAACTTCATATTTTGTTCATTCAACATTCTTCATTCCTATTTCATTCCATTTCAAGGTTTGATTACCAAAAAAGGGTTTGACCAAGGCAAATGCCTTTCCACTAACAAAACAACATTTTCCCCTCTCTTTAGCATGTGATTTGAAGGTTGAAGAGACATTGAGGGGAAATTTTGGAGAAAGTTGTCAAACTACCTAAAATTGTCACCTTGCATTGGAGATACCTAGAAGACTTCTATAGGTTTCAAATCAGGCTTTTAAATTTGAAAATCAATCAAGAAGTGTAGAGCAGACCTTGAAGTCTAGATTCACACTTTGAGGCTTCAGAGAACCCTAAGTGGACTGATATGCTAGTTTTGGCATATGAGTCTTAGTTTAGGTCAAATTTTAGGTTTTTACAGATTTAAATATCCACTTTCCAGATTCCTATTTTTGCACAAAAACCCAGATTTGGGACTAATTCACCTAGCTTAGCATATGAGTCCCAATCAACATTAAAGTCACTTTTTTCAACATTTCAGAGCTCCATCCAGTCATCTTCAAATTTCCAGGTGCACACATTCCATCTTGTAGCATTATGTTTTGTTTTACATACTTTTCTATGCCATTTAGTGAAAGATTGCATCATATTAGGGTTAATTTTTTTTATCTTGCATTACATTTATCTTTCCAACCCCTAGCTTAGTGGTGAACCCCTCATTAGCTTGCAATCAGATGCCAGGACAACCCTATTGCCATATATATTTCCCCGTTCTCCTTTGGATAGAGATCTCTAGGGTCACCCTTAAATGAGAGTGTTAAGTTTTGTATTCTAGGTTCAAAACCCCAGAACCCAAGCAAAATTCTACCTTTCAATTAAATAAACTTCCCTTCATTCATTATTTAATAAATCATATTTATTTGATTAGTTACACTATCCTTCTTTCAGTAATTAATTAGATAAATTACTATCTAATAAATTAGAATAATGCACACTCCCTACTTTTCATCCCATTTAAGAAAAAAAATCTATCTCCACCTCACTTTAAAAGAGAAAAATGGACATTGCATCTTGACTATTTGCTCATCCATCACATGATTAAATCTCCATCATTCACTTGTATTCATTCCAAGCCTCCACTTGTTTGCATCTCATCTTCCTATGTAAATTAATATAATCTCAATTTTCCATCAATTAATTTATTCTCATTCGTAAGCTTGCATCTATCTCGTCCTTTCCTCACATGCTAATTCATCCTAGCCTTCCAACTTATTATATAATCCAAATTATTCACATTCATAACCAATAATCTATAGAAACCCTCCTCTCAAGGATAGTTTTTCATATGTAAAGATGCTTCATTGATCATAAGTACATGCTACCAAATTGAGAAATCTCTTATGAGAAAAAAGCATTAAAATTTATATATATGATCCTTCTTTCTTCAAAGAAAATTATAATTTATATCAAAGGGAAATACAAAATTACATAAAATGTTGACACATGTCCACACTGAAAAAAGACAAAAATAAAATATTTACTAGTTTACATTTTCCTACACAAAAATATTCCTTAACACATAAGAAATTTAGCTTATAAAAAATATTTGGAAGAAAAAAAAAATCATATACAAGATGCTTGTTTTCATCAGCATAAAAATTTGAAAAAACAATCCTAATTAACCTTAGTGAAAAGATTTACTAAAGAATGAAAATATATTTAACCTTAACATACAAAATAATCTTATATAAAATATAGAAATAAAATTATACTATACATTGTTTATTCATTATATCTTTGCATTGTTCAATTAAAAAAAATAACATTACCTTAAAATTATTGCACTCACATAAAATCTAAACTATTAAAAAATCATCTAAAACATATTTTCCTTAGTCATACCCATAGCCTTTAGTTTTATATCATAAAGGCGAAGAATATAATGGGAAAGGGTCATTTGCAAATTTATTACAGAAACCTTAGACCTTTCTTTTTCTTTCCCAAGAGCAAATATAATATTTTTTCCTCAGCCTCATCTCATAAATATTCTTAAAACTCCTTAAATGGAATTGAAAATCATGGCATCTTAAGAACTAGGTATAAATGGAGCATGGAATAAAATGGGAAAAGTTGTAAATACTTGGAATAAAGCAATGTCCCATCACACGACTTTTGGGAGCTTTATCTCATATTGGCGGGTCCTTTTATGTTATAAAGTTGTTCCCTAATCTTGCGCTGCGCGACTTTTGGGAGCTTTATGTCATATCGGTGGGTCCATTCATTTTATAAAGTCCTTCAGTATTCCTGGCGCTGCACGCACTTGCTTTAAAATTTAGGCGTGCATTCATACACAATATAGAGGAGAGGACCTGCTAGTTCTTTTAATTATTCTAAATGAAAAATCATTCTCAATTTTTTATAGCAGCTTACTTGATAAGTCTCTTATTTATAATTAAGGTTTGAAGGTCATATCATCAAATATGATGTCACATCAACATGCTTTTTTGTTAAAGTGTTTAAAAAGACCCAAAAAAAAAGTGAGACCAATACTAACGCATTCACAACATGTTTTATTGAGCACTGATGTGGAATCACATGATTGGTTGCTTACATTTTGTTTTATTATGGATAGTCAGCATCAACATTAACAACTTTAAAGTCACAACTATTAATCCAATATTGATAAAAATATCAGACATTATAGAAACAACTACTATCACAACTATTGAAACATGCTTAGGTATTGGGTCCTCTCCCCTAGAGTCCAAACCTTTCTTCCCCTATTAGGACAAACAACCACCAAGAGTCATGGCCTAAACTTTGACAATCGAGATGGACCAAGGATACCTACCAGCTTCTAGAATTTCACTGACCACCTTTCATTTAGGTTTTAATTATTTGGTGGTTCAGTTCAGTTTTCGATTTTTTCTTATATTTTAAAATTTTAATTGGAAAAAAATATAAAGTAGAAAATAAAATAATAAATGTTGAGAATCATAGTTAGAATTTTCTAATGATAAAAATTATTTAGTAAAAAATATTATTTTATTGTTATTTTTTTGTCTGTAATATTATTGACAATATAAAAGTTCATCTATTATTATGATATAATGTATAGCATCCCAACCAATCTAATCCAATATCCAATCCAAATTTCATTTAATATCCTACCAAATCTACATCTAATCTCCAACCCAATCCAAAATCTAAAGCTCTTAGCCATCAAAACACAACAACAAAGACTATAAATCTAATCAAATCAATAGAGAAATCAAGCAAGGATCCAAAATAATCTATAGGTCCCATCCTTAGTCTTGTTGAAAATCCAAACCTTGTTCAACTTCTAATCATTCTTTTTTTCGGATATATCACTCTCAATCCTTATATTTCTCTAAATATATATCATTCCCCCATCAAAAATGCTATCATCATCATCAAACCAATTGTTCTTTAGATTCTAGCTTGATCAAGAACATAATCTTAATTTTCATTTCTTTTCATCATTTGTGCATGCTTACATTCTAATGTGTTTCTTTTGTGGCTTATGTTTGTGAGTTGATTGTTGTAGCACCGCATGACAAGAATAATCAGGATTTTCTATATCATGGTGCATCCCATTATATGCCTACTTAGATGCCAATCTTTCACACACTTGGCAGAGTGTCATCATGGTTTCTCATATCATGGCGCATAATGTCCAATGCTATAGAAATTTTTAATTTCTCAATTCTTTGAGAATTCCTTTATAACTTCTTAGCATGTACCCACCATTAACAATACACAATCTTCACAAATAATTTTATTATTAATAGCCCTATCCTCATCTATATTCATCAAACCGTTCAAGAATTTCATATATTTAAAAACATCATTTACTAATTTCCATACATCCCAATATTCATGCATGTAACCATTTTCCCACTTCTCCCCTATTTATTCACTTCTTAAATCCCCATCCTTACCATTTACCTCCATTTTTTATATTTTAGGACCTTGTTCTCATATTCAGAGACAACTTAAGTCCCATAACCCCACTTTCTCTCTCAAAGGGGCATCATCAACTAGATTTATAACTCCACTTATTTTGAGCACCTAAGGTATCTCACCACTAATCTCTCTTCATCTTATACCTAAATATTCTTATTTGAAACAACATTACTAATTTTAACCATAATGAAGATGGAAAAAACATAAATACTTAGAATTCATTTTCATATTCTTGACCGCCACCATAAATCCTACATTTTATCTTCGGTAATCAATCAAATTTAAAATTTAATTAAGTATGCCATTGATCTTTTAATAGTTAATTAAATAAACTTACCTTCATTCATTATTTAATAAATCATATTTATTTGATTAATTAAACTAAAGTATCTAATAAATTAGAATAATGCACACTCCCTACTTTTCATCCCATAAAAAAAAAATCTCTCCCCACCTCACCTTAAAAGAGAAAAATGGACTTTGAAATCTTGGCCATTTGTTTATCCATCACATGATTAAATCTACTTTATTGATATTACAAAGTAAATATGAGGGACGAAAACAAAATGCAAAATGCAAAATAAAATAGATTTGAAGTTATTATGTGGCTTTTTGTTTTCGTCTGTGTGATAAATTAAATTTTAACTTTATGTTATTAATCATTTATTATTTAATACTTATCAAAATATTGACATCTATTTATATAAATAAAATTGAAATGATATGTTTATTATTTTAATTAATTTTTATTTGATATGTATAGTTAATTTTAAATTCAAATTCTATTTGGTATAGTAATGTCCATTTTTATTTCATATTATTCAAATAATTATCAAAAGAAAATTAATTTAGTATTTTATGTTTAAGAAAAATTGATTATATATTTTATAAGTGAGAACTTTTTAGATAAAATAATTTATTTTCAAATTTATTCTTGATATCATAGTATTCACCATCATTGAAATGAAGAAACAAATGATGAAAAATAAAGAAATCAAATGATTTTTTAAAATTTATATCTCATTTAGATGAAGAAACAAAACAATAAAACGTGAAAGACTAATATGAAAAACTGCATGTGTAGCTATGTTTTGTAATTTTAATTTTCATTAGGAAACGCAAACTCAAAGACTTTACTCTAACATCTTTCTTCCAAATACATCTCTTTTTTACAACTTCAAAAATAGTCAATGAGAGATATTAAGAACAAATCTTGCAACTTCAAGACAAAAATGCATTATGCCAAACACAAATCCGAAGAATTCTTTGTTATGTGGGATGAATCATCATGACTTAATTGTATTGAACATTTTGATTTAATTGATTTCTTCCCTATTTATGTTGTTATTTATCCTAGTTAATGTTGCGCTACCAATTTTATTGATGGTTGCTTTTATCTTAAGTGATGATATATATGTATACAATGTCTACAAAAAATTATTTATGAAATCAATATTTTATATTTTTGAATCAACTTATTATAGAAAAAAAATTCATAACATTATTCAATAAAAAAACAAATTAAAAACTAAACACTAAAATAATCAAGCCAAATTAGAAAAGCAGCTCATCTATCATCAAAATGAATTATTTGTGCATAACACTGTTCAAATCCATCATCAAAATGAAGATATTTTTTGTGCACAACACTGTTCAAATTAAATTTAAGAGTCTTAATAGCTGTTTCACCTGCACTGTCACATTGACCATAATTACCTTTCAAAGATCTCGTTGAGAGCTCAGGTCCGGTGTCTCGGAACTTTTACTAGCATGTGAAGCCCTCAAACAAGACAAGGATAAAAAACGTGAATCACCCTCCGAATTCAGCTATAAATGGCAGGCAAGAGCAAGCTCATTGCACAACAAATTTCCACGCATCCTACATTAATGGGGTTGCCTAATTTAGCGCTTTGCTACATTTTGGCAGTGTGGTTGATCTGCTCTTTATTCTCCGTGGATGGCCATGCCTCCACTAGTACAACCATTATTGTTGCGGCTGGAATGTCCGGTAGGAATCAGTGTCCAGGATAGTGCATAACTGCGTGTTTTTCTTCTACTGGTTTGATTTTATAGTAATGATTGTCGTTCGCTTCTGGTTTGATTTTTTTCTGGGTGATAATTTTTTGGTGCAGGAATAATGGCAGCGAAGACTTTGTCTGAGAAGGGGGTGACGGACTTTGTAATATTGGAGGCGACGAACAGAATCGGGGGAAGAATGTACAAGAAGAGTGTGGGAGGTTATACCATCGAGATGGGTGCCAACTGGGTGGAGGGCGTAGGAGGAGACAGCATGAATCCCATTTGGCCTCTTGCTAAGAAATACAACCTCCGGACCTTTAAGTCTGAGTGGAGTAATGTCAGCTACAATATCTATCACCAGGAGTAAGTTTACTTTTTCTTTGACAGATTTATTTTCTAATTGAGTTATGGTGTAACTATAAATCTTGATGGAAGCACTCATATTATCGATGGTTTTTGGTTATTTAGCTTTTTTATATATATTTGACGCAGAAACTTTATCTTTAATTTCATTATTTTTGATAAATATTACTAATAATTTTAGTTTCGAACGTATCAAAAAAATAAAAAATTAGTTTCAACCTTTTAGACTAGTTTCCGCTACAAAATTATTTACGGTTAGAGTGAGAGAATTGTATTCGCAGGGGAGGCATATTGCCGCAATCGGTGGTGGCGGAGCCATATGAGAAAGCGACAGAGTCGTCGGAGTTCAGTGCAAATCTGTCTTCAACACTTACGGCAAATGGAGAGGAGGACATGTCAATCTTAGCGTCTCAGCGCGTTTTCGGGCAGTGAGTACATCCATTTGAGCATATTCTACACATACAGTGCAGCTAACACAGAGAAAAGGATTTCAATGGCTTGAGTTTTTGCAACGCAGTATTCCAACTACTCCTTTGGAAATGGCTATCGACTTCTTCTTCTACGACTTTGAAATTGCAGGTTGTTAGTCAACGATATTATTTTTATATCTTGTATTCCAACGTTGAAGTTATTACTCATTGGATGTGGTGGGCTTTTTGCGTGCAGAACCCCCGCGCATAACGAGCTTAAAGAATGTCGAGCCCATTCCAACGTTTGAAGACTTTGGCGAAGACAATTATTTTGTAGCAGACAGCCGAGGATACGAGACTGTTGTGCATGAACTGGCTAAACAAATTCTCCAGTCTAAAAATGGAAAAATAATTGGCAAGCGCCTCATACTCAACAAGGTTATTTCTCTCTTCATTTCTTTGTATTCAACAGTCTTTTAAGTTTACAATGAAAAAAATCAATAAACATTATGTCGCAGGTGGTGCGCAAAATCGAGCATACGGATAGCGGCGTGACGGTTTCGACGGAAGATGGCTCAGTTTACAGTGCAAAGAACACCATTGTATCCGTTAGCGTGGGAGTGTTGCAGACAAAGCTCGTCGAATTTAAACCCGATTTGCCCGTAATTATGACTATTTCACCTTTAATAAGTCGATTCCAATTTGATCGTTTGTAACTGCTACTCTGAAACATCAAAAAATTTAATAGCTAATTTTTTATTTACTTTTTATTAAAATATTAATTTACCGTTAAATGTTCGATACTAAGTAAATAGGTTTTTTTAATATATATATATGTCAGATGTGGAAGCTGCTGGCAATATACAAATGGGATATGGTGAACTACTGCAAGATCTTCATGAAGTTCCCCTTCAAATTCGGGCCAGCAGGAGGACCAGGAACCGAATTCTTCATGTACGCCCACGAGAGAAGAGGTTACTACACTTTCTGGCAGGTAACTTTTTTCTTAACTTCGGATCATTTGCCTCATCGCTTGAGTGCTTACATCTAAGTAAATAAAGATTCTTAAAATTTCTGCAGTTAAATCCCAAAAACCATATTATATTGCTTGATTGTTGATTACTGTGACAGCACTTGGAAAACGAGTACCCTGGAGGGAACCTTCTTATGGTTACTGTACAAGACGAGGAAGCGCGAAGAATAGAACAGCAGCCTGAAGAGGAGACTAAAGCTGAAATCATGGCAGTTTTAAGAAAGATGTTTGGCGATGGCATTCCAGAGATGTCTGATATCTTGATTCCCAAATGGGGACACGACCGTTTTTACAAGGGAACCTATTCTAACTGGCCGATTGGTGTCTCTGTTCAAGACTTTCAAAACTTGAAGGCTATTCACCGCAAGCTAATCGGTTCTATATTATATAGATTTCATTTTATCCTTTCCTTTCTTGGGTATGAAGCTCTCCATAGCCCGCATAACAATAATAGTGGCTTTTGCAGGCACCAGTTGGTCCTATATTCTTTACTGGCGAGCATACAAGTCACAAGTATAATGGGTTTGTGCATGGCGCCTACCTTGCGGGTAACATACCTTTCATTTTTTATATGGAAATCCAGCTATACGTATCTTAAAACCCTTGACTCACGCAGACTCTATTATATCAACAGGCATTGACACCGCTAGTATGGTGTTGGACTGCATTAACGATGACAAGTGTCCTACCAATTCGACTATCATGAACACGAAGTCTGAACTCACAGACACAGATACTCACGCTTATCCAAAGATCAAACGGGTAACACGATCTTGAAAAAATTATTTCAGTTTCTTCAGTTAAAAGTTGTTCCCCTTAAAAATGCTGTGTATAAGATATAAAATATACATTTAGCACTCGTGATTTTCCTTGAGAAATTCCTTCTCTTCATAAGGGGAAAAATTATCCAGAATTAGATTAAACCTTGTTAAGCCATACTTGCTGATCTCTAAATATTAGAAATTCTCTTCAAGTTAAAACTAGTTTGAAACATTGTTTTTTTATATCTAAAGTGCTGATCTCCATATTTGCATATAATTTTGCAGGATAAAATGTTTGGAAGTCGAGCCAGAAGAAAGGCCCAGATTGGACAAAAGTTTTCGTACTTGTGAAGCAGAAAAGGGTTAAAGTCATTTAGATAGATAGTATTGGGTATCTATGTCATTTGCACACTCTTGATAGGGTTTTTCTAGAATGATTTGGTTTGATTTGTCAGATTTTCTATGGTCTCAGTTTAATACGTTATATTAGTTTCAAGATTATCTTTTATTTCTAGATGTGAAGGGTTTTGTCTTGAACTTTTACTCTTTGAATTTTAATGATAATTATTGTCGTTTGGAAATTTTTGTATGACGTTCTAAAATTTCTTAATTAATATGTTTATATTTGTGTAAAAAAGAAAAAAAACTAAAACATGTATGTTTTTATTGATTTTTCAAAATAGATTAAGGATTTTAATCAAATAGAGTGACAATTTAACTCCAAAAGATTTGTAAAATAATATATTTAAAATTTGATTAGTTTCCATGTTTTGATATTGCTATTGATTTTATTTTAAATTTTATTGATAATATAAAGTAAAATGCAGAGTTTGTATTCCCAAAGGATATATTGGTGTTTTTCTATTTTTTATGGTATGAAAATTTATATATAATGATGATAAATTTTATAAATAAAAAAATAAATAAGATTAAAAGTTCTATAAGTTCAATTATTTTTGTTTAAATTAAAAAATAAATTAAATGAATTGAAATTTATTATAAATATTTTTAAGCTAGCCATATTAATTTTATATATTGTTTTTATTTTTAATAAAAATTATAGTGACTCTAGATATGATTCCTAATAATGGTATATAATAATATAAATAATTTTTTATTTTTTTATTTCAAAAAAATATTAAATATTTTCCATTTTAATTATTTTTGTGATAATAAATTAATAAAATTATTTATTTGAAGAAGGGTTTATTTGTCAAATTTAAATTGATTTTATAATTTAAATTAAGAATGTAGATTTCAATTGATATTTATTTGGCTATGAGTTAAGGATTTAAATTGATATTTCTCTAGCTAAGAGCAAAAGCCTACGGTGTATCTATTCTACAAAGTCATTCCACCTCATTTTTTATTATATTTAAAGCCTTGTACTAAACAAGAATTAATTGAATACATGAAACTAATATTAATATTTGAGAATGTTGATCTATAAGAACTAAGCCTAGATGATTCATATGTTTTAAAAGTTTAGAAGATCATAAAAATGGATGCTTCTCAATGTTGATCAAAATTTTAGGGATTAAGATTTATGGGTTCATTATTTAAGAGATAAAATTACATTACATATTGTTTAAAAAAATAGACAAAGTATTCAAAACATCAATATGTTTGTTTAAGGATTCAACATATAATAGTACACATAGAACATAACAAGACATAAAAATCTAACAAACTCATCCTATTGTATATCTTGCTTAATATTGTATGCTACATTAGTAGGTTTAAGTATTGTTCTCATTGCATATATTTGATGTCATATATTTTTTAGAAAATTAGTATTTTAGATTTTTATTAATAGTAGTTGTATGGTATAAGAATTGGAACTAGAAGTAAGATGAAGGATCCATATGATGTAAAAAATAAGTGATAAGGAAAATGAAAAGAAGAACAGATGTAAACCCCCTAGTACTATATGTTAAAATGAACCCCCCTAGACATTACATGGTGTGGCACTTAATCTCAATGAATGTTACAATATCTAGAGTACCATATTTAAAATAGATTTTATAGGGAAAAAATGGCAGAAACAAAGAAAATAATATGTGACCAAATAATGGGAAAAATGAAACTACACCAGTAAGTAGATTTTAAAAGATATATTTTTTGAAAAAACTTAAATAAAAAATTGAGCTCATTTGTTAAATTTAGAAGTATTTTATGTGTTGAAATTCATGAATAAATAGAAAAATATTTTGAGAAAAAATAATTTATAGAAAATAACAGATTCAAATATGAAAACCAACTACATAGGCATGTACCTTGTGAAAACTACTCAAAACAAGAAAAATGCACCAATTTATAGATGTAATCATGAAAAAATAAGAATACAATGGCACAACCAAACCCATTGAATAATAGTATTTAAGGAACTATAATTTGACCATGGGTGATGTCACAATAGCATGCCCCACTTTTTGACCAAATTGAGAATTTAAAATAATCTTTTTAATCAAATTTTCACCTTTTGTCACCCGTAGAAACGAAATATTTAAGAATTTAAAGATGATGTGAACAAGTGATTTTTGATATTTTGGTTTGTAAATTCTATTTTTTTAAATTTAAAAAGAAATTGAATTCTTTTACATAATTTTTAGTAACTAATTTTTTTTACTTAATAGTATTTTAAAAATTCGCGTTTATTTCATATTGTATAAATTCTTTTTAATAAAAAAGGATAAAATTATAAATTCCTAAACATTGATTGCTAACAAAAGTAAAATATGATCAATGGAGTGAATGAAAATAAGAGTCGTGAAGTAGGCGAATTTAGGGAAGGTGGGCTTCCAAATTGTAGTGGTGGAAAGGAGATCTTTTGTTGTTTCTAACTTAGTTGAGGTTGATGGCAACATAAAAGACGATCTACATGCATTTGGTGTTGAAGTCTAGGTGAATGATTTGGGGAGGAGAATGAAGCTCCTACTCTTTTTCTGCATGGTTGTTATTTCTTTCCCTTTCTTGAGGGCAATGCTCGGACATTTTTGTCTAAACATGAATCTTTTAAAGAAGAGGACGTGATTCTCTTAGATATCCTCCTTGAGGCTCAAATGAAGGAGAAAGGAAAAGCTAAGGAGTCTATGGTGGAATCCCTTATTGAAGATCTATTTTTGAGTCTATGTAAATGGTTTCTCCTCCTTCTAAGTTGGCCCACAATAATATGGATCCTTTGTTTCCCATGATTTTTTCTTAGGAAGAGATAGGTTTAATAAAATCTACTTATGATGTGGACTTTGTTTAGCTCAAAGGTGATGAGGAGGGTGTTTTTTCTTCCCCTCCTGTTACCATTTACATTCTATCCCTAAGGGTTTCAAATGAAATATATGTGACAAAGGATGTTCGAGATCTAAGCCTCCAAATAATTAATATTTGCATTAGGTCTAAGTTTGTTGAGGAGGATGATAGTGTTATTTTTTTACCTCGTATTTCTATTCCTATGTCATCCACAAAGGTTTCTACTGAGGCTATGATCAAAAGATTCAAATTGATATTCTTGATTCTCTTATTGTTGAGTCATTTTCTTGGCTTAGAAACTCTCTTGTTGGGATATTCTACAGTTATCTTCCCAACATAGATTATTTTAGAAGATGGGTGCTTTAGATTTGGAAACTTAAATGTGAAGTTGAGGTAAGAACAATGTTGAATGGTTTTTTTCCTTTTTTATTTTTCCAATCTAGAGGATTTCTCTAAGATTCTTCTAGATGGTCCTTAGTTTCTTGGAAAGAAAGGCCTTTTTCTTCACAATTGGACTCTTGGTTTCATCTCTATGAATGATTCCATTTTCAAATTTGTTGTTTGGGTTCATCTACTAGAGATACCCTTGGAATTTTGAAATGAAAAGATTTTATTGATTATAGCCAATTTATTTTACTAATATTGTGTCATAGATAAGATCACCAAATTCATGAAGCATTTTCTATTTTTTAGAGTTAGTGTGTTTGTGGAGAAAAACTAGGTGCTCTCTACCGAGATGTTTATATCCAAAAAACTAGAGTTTGGGAACAACAGATGTAATATGAATACCCCTTGATTGTTTTCTATTCTTATGGAAAAGTGGATCATGCTTCAACTACTTAATTGAGAAATAAGAAAAACCACTTTGATTGAAAGAAAAATGAACAATTTCTTACTTCTGAGGAGGACTCCATTTATTCCTTAGAGGAGGTATAGGAAGAAGATAATAAAGGGGAATCCTCTATTGATTTTTCAATGATGGATGCCTCTTTTAAAGATCCAAGGATAAAAGATGGATCTCCCAATGGTATTATTATTTTTCCTTGTCATAAGAAGAAAACTATTTGGGTAGAAGGATCCTTGTAAGATGATAAAAAAAATATCTTTGGAATAATTTTTTAAACTACCTTAATTTTTGGTTAGTTGGTTGTTTGTAAGTTTTAGTTTTTCTTTATCTTTTTCATCTCTTTTTATTCTTTAATTTTTGGTTGTGCTTCATTCTCTATCATTCTCTTTATACAAGACTTTGGGCCCTTTCAAAACCCTACCAACCTAATAAAAACAAAAATATCTAGTGCAAATATATTTTTTCATAATTTTCTTTACACAATTTATTTTTTAATTAAGTTTTGAAGTGATTAATTATAATATTGGAATGTTTATTCCACAACACATAACTTCATATTTGTATATATCCAAATTAATTTCTTTTTTCTAAATCAAGGGCATTAATACCTAGTGTGTAGATATTCTTAAAAAAATATTTTGTCCATTTTTTATATATGTGAAACGGAGACTTTGATGTTTAATGATGGAACCAATGAAAATGGTGTGGGGATAGAAATGATGTTTGATTAAGTACTATCACACCCACTTTTGAGGCTTCCACTCAAGCATAACCCTAGAGATATCAATGCAAAAGAGAAATAAATGTTGCAATAAGGTTGTCCTAGGAGTTGAATATGATCTAATGAGGGGTTTACCACTGAGTGTAGACTTGGAAAAGATAATGAAATGATGGATGAAATGAAAAACCTAATTCAATGCAAACTAAGACTAAATGACCTAGAAAAGTTAATGAAACAAAACAAAAAACTGTAAAATAGAATGTGGGTAAGTGCACAAAGATGGTTCCCAAAAAGGGGACTTAAGTGGACAACTTTTTTCTGAAATCAAGAAATACTGACCTTGGACGTGAAATTCAGGATACTTAAACTCAAAATTTTGAGATGGAACAAAAATAAGGATTCAAGTGCTCCGAGTCTACTTTCTAAACTACTAATTTATTTTGAAAATGGTTGAGATTAAGGGGTTCAAACGAGGGACTTACATAAATTGGTGTTGTTTTTGTCAAAAAAACATAACATAGCAACTCTTGTACAACCCTCATATGGTGAACATTTTTTTAGTATTTTTATAATCACAACAATCAGAAGTTAGCTAACACTATGTAGTTGATGCATGATTTTTCTTATAATTTTTTAATGAATATTTGATTTTTTACTAATTTGCGAAGTGGAGATTTCCTAAAAAATAGAATTTTGGCTGTGCTACCCCTACAAATTATGGAAACTAATTGATTTTTTTATTTTTTATTTATTTTAAATTTGTAGAATGGAGTCTAGTTTCTAAAAATGTAATTTATTTGAAAAATCAATGAATGGTTAATTTATAACAAAAAAAATATCAAACACTACTTTTTGGCAAAAAAAAGACATACAAATAAAATAAATTATGGATGAAAGGCTTAACATTTTCAAAAAGTTAAAAAAATTACATCGTTGGATAGCTAAGAGAGAACCCAACATTACACATGTGTTCGATTTTTTTGTTATTGAACCATGTGCAATCCTGACGGTGAGCATGAACTCGATTATGAGAAATATGGTAGATTTTTTAAAAACACGTCTCTAGTCGTTGGGAATGCCCTCCAAGCCTTTGGGTTGGTATTCCAAGGAAAATACCAAGCCTAAGGCTTGGTAATTCCCAAAGCAAGATATAAAGTGAGTGAGTTATAACGCGCTCGCGTTATATCTCACTTTTCACATGGTTTTTGCTTATGTTGCAAACATGTCAACTAAGACATAACGCGAGTGCATTATGTCTTCCTTTATGTTAAATGTTAATATATTGTATGTATGTTGATATATTTGTAAGTTTGTATGTACATGTATGCTTGTATGTCATGTATGTATGTATCAATGCATATTTATTGTATGTTAGATTATATCTACACATGTATGTATGTATGCTTGTATGGATGTAATATTATATGTACATATGTTTTATTCTTGTATGTATCCATTTATGTATGTCTTTAGATGGAGGGAGAATTTAGAGAGAGAGAGTCTAGAGAGATGGAGAGGGGGTGGAAGTGAGAGTTTAAGAGAGAGGGAGTCGAAGAGAAGGGGTTGGAGTGAGAGGTACTTACCTAGGTAGGGTGGGAGGGAGAGAGGGAGGGAGAGAGAGAGAGGGGGGGGGGGAGAGAGAATTGAGGGAGAGGGAGAGAGAGAGAGAGGGGGGAGAGAGA
>CM021100.1:622725068-622829066 GCA_007115665.2 Sequoiadendron giganteum
CTCCCACTCTCTCCCACCCTCTCCCACACACTCTTTCTCCCACTCTCCCCTCTCTCCCTCCCTCTCTTTCTCCCACTATCTCTTTCTCCCCCTCTCCCTCTCCCTCCCTCTCCCCCTCTTTCTCTCCCACTCCCTCTCCCTCCCTCTCTCCCTATTTCTCTCCCACTCTCTCTTTTTCCCCCTCTCCCTCTCCCTCCCTCTCTCCCTCTCACACACACTCACCTCTATCTCCTCTACTATAAGGGTGCAAGGGACAAATATAGAATTAGGATAGAGGGTATAGACAAAGAGGGAGAAACTAAATATATTAAGAAAACCATATTTCACATAACGCGCTCATGTTATAACACGAGCGCATGTTGTACTCCACTAAAAATGTTAAAAAATTCTATATACCCATGATTTCAAGGCCCACAGTCTGCATATTCCCCTGGTTCTACACATGCTCCGACAAAAAGTTGCTTTTTGATGATGTTGTGAAGTGTGCAAGCATGTTTTTCACATTCCATCACCTTTTCCATGATCTTTCTACCACCTTTGCATGAGAAAGCAGAGTTTCCACATTGAAAGACACAGTATCAATTGAAGTTTGAATTCCATTGAAAACTGATATACAATTGAAGTTTGGAGGGGAACAAGATTTTGAACAAGTCGAATTGTTGTGGAGTGTGAAGAAAGAAGAATCTCTTAGCTAAGGCTACATAATTGGGTTGAACTCCTCCATTTGAAAGTCTGGTTTTTTAGGTATGTGAAGTCTTTACACGTTTTCTTTCATTCTATTATGGCTTGCTTTCATTTTTGTTTGTCATTATAGTTTATAACCTTACATTGTAATTGTAACTATATTTCCCTTCACAACACATTTGATTCATATACTCAAATTAGCATTAAGAGTTCCCAATTCCTTAAGGACCTTAAAAACACCTTGAAAATCTCGAAAATAACTGATTACAATCAACTAGATTCCTCAAAACATCAACCAATGATTATTTCATTCACAACTTGTCTTAAATCTTCCATAATGGCACCATTGTTTACAAACACAAACTATAACTCTTAAGGCACAACCAAACCATTATTTGCTTAAGAAATCTTTGTTTGAGTTAGTACAACAAAACTGAAACCTTTCAGAAGTCTTCCCTTACACACAAACTTAGTTCCTTTGTTCACTATCCACATTACTAGTAGCCAAGCATCTGCAAACTATCACATGTATCTCCCAAACCATGCACACACTTCAGACTGTGATACTCATTTTTGATGCAGAGTTAGAGGACCCAAAACCATTCAAGATGTCAACTTGACTTCAAGAGGCATCTAACAAGATTAAAAAGGCCTAATGGACCAATCCCAACACTCCTCCAAGTTGGACAACAAACAGAAACACTATTTCCCACTTTCCACCCTTGGAATCTAGTAGTAGTGCAAAACTGGTTTTCGACCCTTAACTCAGAAATACCAGGAAAATAAAAGAATGATTTTAGCACCCATTTCAAAGTTTCAAGACATACCTTAACCCATCACATGACTCCTTTGGGACAACTTTAAGAAAACTGACCTGTTCATTGTTTTAGGCCTCCAAGTATGCCAATTTTACAAAGGAACTACCCTTAGATCCTCACACCAAACTTCCAAACCCAAAAATAGTCTTTAATTAGATCTCAAAACAAGATATTTTCTAGGTCTTAGGACCTTACCCTCTCAACTAAGCTTCCAATACAAAAACCCCCATTTTTCAATGCAAAGAGGGAGGGTTTATAGAAACTCCTATACCCAGGCCTTCCCAGACCACTCCAAAGAATCAAAAATCTTTAAAATACCCTGCACAAAGTCAAAATTTCATTACATAGACCACTCCTTCAACACTTTTTCAAAATCACTCCTTGGTTCCTCAAATTCCCATGGAAAAGTGCTTGTTTTAGCCTAAGAACCCCATCCTATTGTCATTAGTTTCATTCCAAGGAATGATAAACAATAAAAGACCCTACTCTAACAATATACATGCCATCCCACTAAGAAACAATTCATAACTGTAGGTTGGATGGTTATTTCGTAATTAAATCCTACTCAAACCCTTGACTGGCTTGAAATGAGCAGTTTCAAAAAATTGTCAATTGCTCCCTTCAAACGTACTATTAAGCCCTCAGAACTGATTCATTAGAGAGTTAATACATGTTCCTACAATATTATATTAGTTTTGTATCAAGGGGAGGCTGTACAGATCCGTACAAGTGCGGGAATGTGCAAAAAAATCAGTGCATTTATGGAAAACAACATTTTTTTATCATAAAAATGGATTTCAAAATGAACAATACTCCTCCCTTCAAGCCAATGGAGGTTGTTTAAACCTTTTTCAATGAAAACCAACTCCCCCCAACACCTATAACTAACAAACAACCACCTTTGAAAGCATATAAAAACTTTATCTATGCTTCCATAGTTTGTAAACATTTGTTTATGGTAGGTTAACTTTTGTACTTTTGTCTAGGTAATGAAGGTACGTCTTCAATTCATAGATTTTTTTGGTTGATGGATGATACTAAAATTGTGCCATATGAAGATTGTTGTACACTAAAAGGATTGAGTGAGGTACACTCTTTCCTTAGCTCAAATGCAGGTTCATGGAGTATCAATACATGAAAGATGGCATGCTTTTTTTCTTCATGTACAATGCAAGCCTGGAATGATTGTGAGTCAGGGGAGTGAGTTGAAAATTTTTTCACAAGTTATCTTAGCTCACTTCACACGTATTGCCCTCCGATGGCATTGGAACTGACATAGATGGAAGCATCGATTGACTTTGACCACGTATCAGATCTAGTTCAACCAGGTGATATATCTACTTGCTTAGTTGTTGAAATTCCATATCGTTATCTTACTTTGTACTGTATTCATAATGTTGAAAAATTTCAAGAGATTTTTTGCACATATCAATGCAGGGCATGTTTATGTAGTTATTCCAGATGAAGACAATGCAAAGGGAACAAACTATTACTTGTGTCATTGTGTTGAGACCAAAAAGAAATTGGAGGCCCCAGTTATAGATGGAGAAAACATCGAATACCCTACAGGCTCACTTGTGGTTACTGGAACATGGCTTAGAAGGTACCCACATTCAAGTGTTAACCATTGGCTATTTCAGGACTTTGACATGCATCGTAAGATTCTTCATTACTTGAACCTTGTCGTGGCATCCAATGTTCATTTGACCAAATATGGGGGTAGACCTTTGAACAAGACCTTGTCGAAGGTCCATGAGTCTGACCATGAGGCTATACTTGACACAATAAAGAGTAGAGCAGACCCGAATGGTTCGTTGGATTAATTTGTAAGTATATGCACACTGGTTCTTATTAATTTATACTTGTATGCACATTAATTTGTTTGATGCCAATTCTATCATCTTCTTTTACAGTGATTGGTGTCCCCTTGCAAAAAATGCAGATATATGAGCCATCCAAGAGAATGTCAGCCAGAAAAGCAATGCAACATCCTTATTTTGATGATCTTGACAAATCTCAATCAAGATTTTAAGCCATTAGAAAAGTGTGTGCAAAGCTTGGTGAAGGAATTTCAAGTTATTCATTTGAAGTTAACCTTATCATGAGTAGCTATGATGTAGACATTATAAGAGCATTTGAAATTTCAACTTACTCTATTCATGAGAGGTGTTGTGTGCAATAGGTATGTTGGAATTCCCAATGAAGATGTATGACCAGGAGTGACTAAGTTGTGAAACTTGTATGCCTATCTGTAAGTGCCTTCCATCTATTTTTATTTCATTTCCATTTTGGATGCTCTTTCTTTTTCTCTTTTACTTTGCGTACTTGTAAGCAAACTACTAAAAATTGATTGATCTCTCATTGCAGAAAATGTTGATTTAAGAGCCATCAAAGAGAATCTCAGCCAAAAAGAAATGTAACATCCTTATTTTGATGATCTTGACAAATCTCAATTTTGATTTAAAGCCATTATAAAAGAGGATGTGAAGCTTAGCGAGGGAATGTCAAGTTACTCAATTGAAGTTAACCTCATAATGAGCACCTATGATGTAGACATTTAAAGAGAATCTCGAATATATGAGTGACATTGTAAAAGATCTGTGAGAACGAAGTGCCTGAGGCATTGTAATAAGATTTAATTACATAATGACAAACTCTCATATCCACAATTGTAATAAGATTTACTTACATAATGACAAACTCTGAGGCATTGTAATAAGATTTTCTTACATAATGCATTGTTGGGGCAGCAATTATCATGTATCCAAACCCTCAGATCTACAATTTATCTCAGGACAAACTCACTCCATCATGCCAAACCAAAACCCTTATTTTATGCAATATTTTATCAAACCCTAAGGGTGAAACCTCATTTCTCATGCCCCTTTCTATCAAAATCTACAGGGGCATCAACATAAACCCCATAAAACTTATTCCCTTTCACTTATAAATTTCTTGTCTGATCCTACAAGATCATGTTGGGCCCCTCTAGAAAAATCTCTCTCGGTTTTGCTTATCTTAGAGTGGTTTTCCCGTGGCGGCGGATTTTCACTTGATGGAAAAAGTGTCAAAATCAAGCTGTGCAAAATGCAAAGTGGTCCAACTTTCATTCTGCAACTTGTGTGACCAAGCGGACTATTCCAACACGTATGAATAGGTATTTTTATGCTAGGAATGGTCCTCTTTCGCATCAAAACACGTGAAATCGCTCTGAGCTATGCTCCACCGGATCGATCCTTAAGGGTCCAAAGTGCAAAATGGCTGCAAACTTGCAGCATGCTATTACTTGGATACCGTGATGCTTAGAAACTTCTCGTCTAATCCTACAAGATTGCATTGGGCCCCTCTAAAAAAAACTCTCTCGGTTTTGGCTATCTCAGAGTGGTTTTCCAATGGCGGCAAATTTTCACTTGACAGAAAAAGCATCAAATGCAAGCAGGGCAAAGTTGCAAAGTGGTGCAACTTTCATTATGCAACTTGTGTGAAAAAGTGGATTGTTCCAACACATCCGAATAGGTATTTTTATGCTAGGCATGGTCCTTTTTCGCACTGAAACACGTGAAATCGCTCTGAGCTATGTTCCACTGGATCGATCCCTTAAGGGTCCAAAGTGCAAAATGGCTGCAAACTTCAGCATGCTATTACACAGATACCGTGATTCTTAGAAACTTCTCATCTAATCTTACAAGATTGCGTTGGGCCCCTCTACAAAAACCTCTCTCAGTTTTGGCTGTCTCAGAGTGGTTTTCCCGTGGCAATGGATTTTCACTTGATGGAAAAAGCATCAAATGCAAGCAATGCAAAGTTGCAAAGTGGTGCAACTTTCGTTCTGCCACTTGTGTGACTAAGCGGACTATTCCAACACATCCGAATAGGTATTTTTATGCTAGGAAATGTCCTCTTTCGTACCAAAACACGTGAAATCGCTTCGAGCTATGTTCCACCGAATCGATCCCTTAAGGGTCCAAAGTGCAAAATGGCTGCAAACTTTAGCATGCTATTACTCGGATACTGTGATGCTTAGAAACTTCTTGTCTAATCCTACAAGATTGTGTTGGGCCCCTCTACAAAAACCTCTCTTGATTTTGGCTATCTCAGAGTGGTTTTCCCATGGCGGAAGATTTTCACTTGATGGAAAAATCATCAAATGCAAGCAGTGCAAAGTTGCAAAGTGGTGCAACTTTTGTTCTGCAACTTGTGTGACCAAGCAGACTATTTCAACACATCTGAATAGGTACTTTTATGCTAGGAATGGTCCTCTTTCGCACCGAAACACGTGGAATCGCTCTGAGCTATGTTCTACCGGATCGATCCCTTAAGGGTCCAAAGTGCAAAATGGCTGCAAACTTCAGCATGATATTACTCACATACCATGATGCTTAGAAACTTCTCATCTAATCCTACAAGATCGCGTTGGGCCCCTCTACAAAAACCTCTCTCGATTTTGGCTATCTCGGAGTGGTTTTCTTGTGGCGACGGATTTTCACTTGAAGGAAAAAGAGTCAAATTCAAGTTGTGCAAAGTTGCAAAGTGGTGCAACTTTCGCTCTGCAACTCGTGTGACCAAACTTACTACTCCAATGCATCCGAATAGGTATTTTTATGCTAGGCATGGTCTTGTTTCGCATTGAAACACACGAAATCACTCTGAGCTATGTTCCACCGGATCGATCCCTTAAGGGTCCAAAGTGCAAAATGGCTACAAACTTCAGCATGCTATTACTCGGATACCATGATGCTTAGAAACTTCTCATCTAATCCTATAGGATTGTGATAGTCCCCTCTACAAAAACCTCTCTCAGTTTTGGCTATCTCGGAGTGCTTTTCCTGTGGTGGTGGATTTTCACTTGATGGAAAAAGCATCAAATGCAAGCAGTGCAAAGTTGCAAAGTGGTGCAACTTTTGTTCTGCAACTTGTGTGACCAAGCGGACTATTCCAACATGTCTGAATAGGTATGTTTATGCTAGGAATGGTCCTCTTTTGCACCGAAACACATGGAATCGCTCTGAGCTATGTTCCACTGGATCGATCTCTTAAGGGTCCAAAGTGCAAAGTGGCTTTAAACTTTAGCATGCTATTACTTAGATACTATGACACTTAGAAACTTCTCGTCTGATCCTACAGGATCACATTGGGACCTTCTACAAAAACCTCTATCGGTTTTGGCTATCTCAGATTGGTTTTCCCGTGGTGGTGAATTTTCACTTGATGGAAAAAGCATCAAATGCAAGCAGTGCAAAGTTGCAAAGTGGTGCAACTTTCATTTTGCAACTTGTGTGACCAAGCGGACTGTTCCAACACGTCCAAATAGGTATTTTTATGCTAGGCATGGTCCTCTTTCACACCAAAACATGTAGAATCTCTCTGAGCTATGTTCCCCCAGATTGATCCCTTAGGTTGGAGGAGTCTAAAGTTGTAAATTTGTAAGTTGCTTAAAGAAGCAAATTTGAAATGCAACAATTACTTGTTTTGAAATTTGGTTTTTAGTTATTTGAGGGCATGGATCGGTTAGAGAAGGGTGTAAAACGCTATGTAAAGCCTTGAGAGGCTCGAATGGAGGTTTTTGATGAACTTTTGGGGAAGATCTAATAAGAATTATTCACACTGTTCTCTATTTTTTAGATTTTTTATACAAACTTGTTGATCCCATACTTGGTATGACATCTAGCTTCCTGTATGGTCCCAAGGCTGACATGGATTGAAAGAGGGTTGAGTTCACAAGAACCCATCTCTCAGGATAATGAATGGCCCACTTAGCACTCATTGCATCTAGGTGATGCTCACAGAGGTGAGGCACTAGGCCTTCTCGGGAGGTCACCCATCCTAGTACTACTCCAGCTCAAGCGCTTAACCATGAAGTTTTTTCCCCAAGGTTAATCCCACTTAGCTTGCAACCCCATTTGCAAAACCTTCAGCAAGTGTTGTGCCTTATGAAACATTCATTATAGAGCCCCTTTAGCTCATCAATTGATAAGTAGGAGGTATTTTCTACAATGTGTCAAATTATGATATTGCTATCAGGATTCAATTATGTAGTTTTCGAGTATAAAAGAGAATAAGAAGGGAAGATCAGCGTAATCAATTTGCAGAATTATTTTTATTATTGAATTAAATTTGTGGAAATCAGGACAAGTAACCTTCTTGTGGACTTAGGGTTGCAAGACTTGATCTTCAACATGTTCCACCATTTCTTCAGTAGGATCAAGAATAGACATAATGAAGGTGTGTTTGCAGCCATGAAAGATTATGGTTCGAACTATCCAGAAGAGTGATGTTTTATCTCGACCAACCATATCTATACTATGGTTTCTTCAGAAACAAGGATGGGTTCTCTCTTCATCGGCATATACATTATTCCTCCATGTGTTCACACTAGTGTTAGAAGACTTGGACTCGCCTCGGACTTGACAAGCCAATTTTTTACTTGGACTCGGGCTTGGAGCCCAGACTCGACAAATAGAAAAACCTAAGAAATTCAAAGATTTTTAAGGATTTAAAACTTGTTTCATGCACCCTTTAATAAATAAACCTTAAAGACACAATAGCATTATCAAATAGAAATTACTATGATCCCATACACAAACATACATCAATCACATAAGTATAAGCGCAAATTTTAGCTGAAGGAAATAACACATTTAGATGTATAAATATTATGATATTGCTATCAGGATTCAATCATGTAGTTTTACAAGTCAAAGTCATTGACCCATGATTCATGAGTAGTGGTTCACAAGAACCCATCTCTCATGATAATGAATGGTTCATAAGGAGTAAAATAAATCTTCATACATTTATTCTATCACAAATGAGATAAGTGCTTGGTTTCATGAAGGTCATGAGGCAACCATTAATGGGGAGTGGATACATGGAGAACCGAAGGAGAATGATAATGGCTTTAGACCTGCTATAAAGGATAATTTTTTTCATTTCAACGATGCAAGAGGGTTTTGGTTTGACTACCAAAACGAGCCTATGAAGAATGCATGTGAAACTCCTTTGAACCTTGAGGGTGTTCTTACTCCATCTCAAGGATCATGCATTGAGGATGACATAGATCAATGCTAGGGCTAACCAATTAATAATTATACACATGAATAAGTCAAGCATGTACATGTCAATAAGGGAAGTACAAGTACTCAAAAACACATAAGCCTCAAAAAGTATAAACATGAATACATAGTATTCACAAATTAAAACAAAGTATATGCACAAATACAAAGTATACACATGAAAACACGTAAGCCAAAAATTATACATTTGAACACATGTAAGTCACAGAGTATACACGTAAGTTGTAAAGTATACACTTGAATACATGTAACTCATATCTATTGAACCATCAATTTAGAATGCAAATATGGACAAGCATCGATAAAAGATATTTGTATTAACCAAATAGACATGTAGGCATACATCAATTTATGTTGATATAAGTATGAAATATATGTACAAAATAGCCATATAGGCTTACAAGAATGCCATATAGGCACACAATGTCAAATATGTCCAATAAAAAATATTTACAAAACTGCCATGTAGGCATACAACAAAGGGCTCTGGAATCAAAAGTCATCGCTCTCCATGCTTTCGAAATAAAAAATTTCCTTTTCCTTTTCAATCAGATGGCGATAGGTCTGGGTATGTGCAGGATCATGATGGGCCAAAAAGTGGCGATATGTAAGCCAAATGATGGCCCATGTGGCTGACGACTTTTTTTTTACCCAAAATTGATGAAACGAAAAGGGATTTTAGAGGAGATTCTCAGCTTTCCACCAATATAAATTATGCTTTACTTTGAATTTAATAAATAATTATTATTCATTTTCTATTAGAATTACAAATAAAGTCTTGATTGATAGGTTGATTGAAAAACATCTATAACTTTCAAACGATATCACATTTTTTAAATCCAAAAAATGCATCACATTCTATGCTTCACATACTATAGGATTAAAAAAAAAATGAATTTCATAAAGTTTTGACCAAGTTAAGGTGGTTAGATGGACGAGCTTTTATATTTTTTAAAATTTGTAATAAAAAATTCATAATTAATTTTTTACTTGGAAAAAAATTATAAAAAAATATGCATCACATTGGGACATGAGTCCTCTACTTATATATAAAATCTTATAAAAAAATGTTATCATTTTATTGTCGTTAGGGTGGTCAGATAGACATCTACTTCTTATTTTTACCTCGAAATTTAAATACTACTGCATTGAAATTTCAAATTTTCACCAAATAGATATATTTTTCTTAAATAAAAGTCTAGTAGTTTAGAAACTACATTCAATTTGCTACAGATTTTTTTTTTACATTTTTTTGAAATAATATAGATAACTAATTCAAATTTTTACATCAAGTTGTCTAACTCTGATTTTCTATCTTTTTATTGCCACTTAAGGGCCTGTTTTTTCCATGATGATCCTGCACATACCCGTCTGTCACTCATTTTTGTTCATTGTGAAGTTTTAACTGTTACAATAAGAAGTAAAGACATGAATATATAGAAATTACATTATAAAAAATGATATATTTGACAAAATAATCACTTACCGCCATCTCACGATCTCTCTCCACAAGGGAAATATTCTCACGCCCATGCTCAGGCATGCTCAAGCCCTGTATAAACTATACAAATAGAAATTAAACTACGTGAATCAATAATGGTTCGATTTTTCACTAACATCTATAAAAACAAATGTAAATTGAAATTTACTAATTTTCCCCATACCTCTCCTGTCAGAGCCATCGAAGATTGTATAGAAGATGTCACACCAATATCCATTGCCCTCATCACATTCAGAGGTGTATCGTCATGCAACATCTAAAAATAAAACAACAAATTATACAACGTAATCAACGATGTGCATATAAACTACACAAATCTATTAAGTACTTGATTCATTAGCTAAACTCTTTATTCTATTACCTCCATGTAGGTTTTGAGTAAATCCACCGCCACTGGGAAGTGTTCCATCAAAACCTCCAATATTAGTCTGTTCAACATCCAAAATCGCATATTAAATTACCATTCGTAAAACAATGCTATTAACATGTAATCAATTTATAATTGTTTACTAGTTACATACCCTAGCGATAGGTGTACTGTAGAAATAATTTTGTGGGGGGGGCGGTGTATCTAGTCTCAACATTGTGACCCTACAATTTTATTAAAATCATTAAACATTTTTAGTTAATCTTGCATTTCAAAATCGAAATTTAATAAATTAAATTCAATGAACATGCACTAACTTTTACCTGACTATCAATGCCATATGCCTGATGCAAAATTTCAGCTACCCTCTCTATCTCCATAGCTGCAAACGGATCCTACATACTAGTCTCTTGAGTGTTGTTGGGGTCATATGAACAAGTAGCCATGCAAGATTGACACACATGTGTTCGAAGGCCACCACTTGAAGACTCCCCTAGATGGCGTTGTAGAATAGGGCTAGTATGATGGATGACACTCTGGGTCAAAGTGTTGATTTCCTGCAATGTCTCTACGTCAACATTTTCCTTCGCGACGAAAGGCATAACAATGTGCTCACAATGTGGCCTAGCGAGAGCTCGTCTACCTTGCCGCGTAGGATCCGGCTGTGCACCAAGTCTATCCTAAGCTGACCCCCCACCTCTCCCTTGGAAATCCCTCATATCAGAATAATTTGGGATCTTGTTCAATATGACTTCACTGTATAGTTTCCTAAGGAAATACCGTGGGACCTCACAATTGTTGCACAGTGGGTAATCGAAGACCATGTACCACCTATCATAAAACTAGTCCCTAATCTGTTGGTGGTGGCACCAATGGATAGGAAACCTCTTCACATTGAGGGTAAGATTTTGATTTGTGCGTGGGTCGGTGAATAATGAGCACAAATCACCTTTTGTAATTTTTAAATCCTTTACATCCTTGTATGATAGTTTATTTGCATAATAATCCCTAGTCGCCTACCTCCTATCTTTCCATCCAGTTAATTGTTTGCTAATTGAATCTAAATTTTTTAACATATCTTTTAATGAATCTGCTAGGCTCATTCTTTCTACGGTTGAACCATTTGGATCACTCAACCTACTGATCAAATCCTCAATTTTCATTTTGTTGTTCTCAATTTCACTCATTAAATTTTATTGAGTGCTAGGAGGGGGTTGAGTGATTGGTGGAGGAGGTTGATGTTGTGGTTGATTTTGATCTTGAGGATTTGGTCCCTCTTCCTGTTGAGGATTTGGTTGGTCCTCCTGTTGAGGATTTTGAGGGTTTGTAGGTTGATTTGCATCTCCTAAAAATTCAAACAAATATATATCAAATTCAACCTAAAACTAACAACTTCAACCTAAAACTAACAACTTCAACCTAAAACTAACAAATTCAAAACAAAAACCATAGAATCCTTACCTCTCACAGCTCCTCATCATCGTGGCACCATCGTTGTGAAGAAATATCAATTATTGGTGAAGAAATTTGTTGAATTCCTCCTAAAATACGAGTGTGAAATTGTGGGTGTTTTGGCTGTGGCTGCAAAAAAAATCAGTCGAAATGCAAATGACAGATTTGCATTTCTTTTTTTCCTTTTCATAGTCAATAACACAAGCGTGTTATAACGTGCTCGTGTTATTGATTTACAATTTTTTTTTTGGAGGGTGTCCACAGAATTGCTACCCATTTCCATGCACCTGCCCATGTGTGCACCTAGAAATCTAGAGAAGGCTGGGTGGAGATCTAAAACTCTAGAAAATGTGATTTTACTGCTGATGGGGACTCATTCACCAAGCTGAGTGAATCAATCCAATTTTTGGAAACCTGTGCAGGAACAAGTTTTGGAAAAAAGGGTATATGAATCTGTAAAATCCTGACTGGAATTAGGACTCATTCGCCAGAGGTGGCGAATCAGTCTAGTTGGGTTTTTCTAGAACTTTAAATGCTAATCTTTCTCTTCTTTGTATGCATTGTCCTTCTTGATTGGTTTATGGATCTGAATCTTAGATTTACAACTTGTAGGTCTTCTCCAAGATTCTCCAAGGCTTGATGACAACTTTGACAACTTCAGATGATTTGCAACTTTTCTCAAATCTTGCTTCTTAGGGAATATGCAACCTAAACATGTAAATCACACACAAAGAAGAGGGGAAAATGTTGTTGGGTTATTAGATAGGGGTTTTCCTTGGTCAAACCTCATTTTGGAAATCAATCCTTGAAATGAAAGAAAATAAGAAGAGAGAATAATGAATGAACAAAACACAATGTTGCAACTCATAAAACCCTAGCAATAAGGTGCTATAAATATGCTTCAAATGGCTGCAATGGGTGTGGTTCTTGACTCTTTCTTGAATGATGTTGATCTTCAATGAAATGTTTGCTTAAATCATAAATCATACATCATAATTTTTAGCACAATAACAAACATGAAATATGAAATCTTTGACATGATGATTGATGCTTGAATACTACTCTAAAATGCTTGATCATCTTCCCTTGAATGCTCTTGAATTCTCTTGTGAATGCTTATTAGATTGCTAGATGATCTCTTGAATGCTAGGTCAGACTATGAGAGAAAGAACCTTGTATTTATACTCAATTATGCAAGAATTCCTGAAATTACAACACTACAAGCTGAAATTAGATCTAGGAGGATGAAATCCCGCCAAGAATTTGAATTAATTTTGATTTTGGTCCACATGGGACTCATTAACCCAAGGTGGCGAATGAGTCCCATCAGACATAATGTATGGGACCAAAAACCAAAAGTGCTTAGAAATGTGTGAAAACCAGTTCGGGGCCAAAAGATCCAGGTGGGACCCATTCACCCAAGGTGGTGAATGAGTTCCAGGTCCCTAAATTTTGGCCACACAAGCCAAAAACACCTAAATTATGATTGGTTAATGATTGTTGTTGGGATTATGCTCGAAAAGATGTAATAAATGAGGCTTGTGGATGCAAAGTAGGGCCAATTAAAACATAAGAAAACCCAATTATTAATGACAAGCCTAAAGAAGTGTGAAAGTGTGTTATGCAACACTTTACAACACTCCAAATAAGGAAAGATTAAGACTTATTTTTATTAAAAAGAGGTTTATTAGGTTGATAAGACCTTAGAAAAGTGTGAAAGTGTGTTACAATACTTCACAACACTTTAGCAAGGTTCCATTAGAATCCATTAGTTCACAAGGTCCCAAGACCTAATGTGAATGTGTCAACCACATTACAACACTAAATCAAAGCATCATTCAAGGAGGGCCTAAACAAGCTAGAAAAAGTAAAAGGGTTACTTTTTTCACTGACTCCATTTATCCCCCACTTTAGTGAGAGGATGAACTTGCCTCAAACTCACATTAAAGTAGATCAATGTGCATCAAGAGGGGTCCAAGTGTACCAATTCCAATAATATGAGACAACAATGATCAAGAGGGGTGATCAAGCCCCTAGGATCAAGATCCCATGGCAAACTAACATAGGCACAAAAGAAAACATGTGAGAATGATATAAAGAGAAACAACAAAGCACAAGCATGTACTATCAAAGACATAAAGAAAATAAAAAGAAAAGGGGTGGATCAAGCTTCGATCATTTGTCCATCACGATATGGATTAGATCTAGGTTGTTTGTCTAAAAAATGCACTCACTCTGTGGCAATGAAACTCCTGGCTATCCATTGGCTGAGAAGTCCAAAAAGGTGAGAAACATACACTTATGGCTAGTATGTACTCACACACATTTACACAAGTGGCTAAGAGGAAATTCAAGCCTCGGTTGGGCTTCCCACTCAAACCATACCAAAGTTATAACTCCTAATAACTTTAATAAGGCGCCATGCAAAATGATCTTCGAACTTAATGAGACAAGAAAAACTTTGTATGCTTGGAGATCATGAACAAACAAGACGGCTCTGTAGGCATGCAAGTTGTGTTATGCAAGGTGTCCATATGACAACAAATACAAAATGCAAAATAATAAATGTTCAAAAGAGTCTTGCTTAGTTCATGTGAGGTATTTACTTAGGGAACATTGTGCCTAATGTCTCCAAGAGAGGACCATTCAAAGAATAGAAAATTCACCATTTAGGGGATGCAGTGTGTCACATGAAGCCACTAAGGGGAATGCAATATGCTAAGAGAGATCATGCTCTTGAAGGAGATCACACCCAATGTCATTCACAAAGTGAAAAATGTATCATACAAAATAAAAATACTACACCATGAACCATGAAAAAGGAAAATGAAATAGAATAATGCCAATGTATGCCCCCACTTTATGAAAATTGCTAAACACAATATTATGAGAAATTACTTTAAAGTAGCAAATGATAAATGCTAACAAGAAGACATGAGAGCTAACTTGGAAATCCCTATCCCAAGTCCTATGTTTCCAAGTAAAGCTGTGTCATGCAAGAGAAAATGAAAGGAGAGGGGTTTCCCCCAAAATGAAAACACCAAACACATAAGGGATCTATGGATTTGGGGTCAGTATGTTCTTGCTGCAATGTTTTTATAGAGCTCGAAACTATCATCATTCCCCAAATACACATAGAACTATAAGAATGACACAAAGAGATTGAAAAAAAAGAAAATATTTCTAGGTCAAAATGGGGGAGACATGAATGTCTCGACACCTTGTGACATCCCCAAAAGGAAAACACAAGAAAAATGAAAAATAAATAAAGAAAAGCAAAGGAAAAGATTTTGGGTCAACATGGAAGAGACATGAATGTCTTGATGCCTTGTGTCATCCCCAAAAGGAAAACACAAGAGAATTGAGAAAGAAATAAAGTGAAAAGATGCACAACATAGGGAAGAATGAAGGTACAAATACAAGAATGTCACAAAGAAAGAGAGAACCTCATGGGGGATCACATCACACACGTGAAATCACACAAAAGAAAATTTAAAAGAAATAATGCAAAAGACTAGTAAGGCATATGCAGATCAACCTATGAGCAAGTAATTTGTATCCCAATCATGTTCATTGTATACCAACAGTAGAAAACTAGCCAAAGGGATGAGAGAAAGTTCCAAACTAGGAGAAGCACCAAGTTCAACATTCTTTGTAGGAGGTTTATCATCTAAGCTCATGGAAGAGGAAAAAAATGTATTCAATTCATTATGCACCTCTTCATCAATTTTAGCAACCTCTTCATCGTCATCCAAGTTAATCACAATAGGAGGTTGAATGATAATGTCCATGGAAGAGTTCAACTCTTGTTGTGGTTTTTGTATTGGATTGTTTTGTTTTTGGGCAGGGGTAGATTCATCATGCATTTCTTCAGTCAAGTTTGGATCTTGATTTTCTTGGTTGAATTCTTCATGTAACTTGCAAGTAAGGACACGACATCTATGCATACATTCCCTAGCACCTCTATTTCTTTTCAAAAAAAAATTAAATTATGTAGGAGCAGGTTGATCAACCATAGGTTTCTTTTCTTCCCCAAGGGAAGGAACCACATGAGGTTGTTCGACCACTTTCTCTTTGACTTTGTATACTTGTTTTACTCTAGGAGGTGTGGCAGGGTTGTTTTCATTATCTCTTGGTCATTTGTAGAATGTAGGTGAAGGTTATGTCTTAGGTTGATCTTGGTTGTTTGGGACTTGTTTAGGTTCAAGCATGGTTTCATCAAGGATGGTAGGCTTGGTGGTGGGTGGGGACATGTTTTAGAGGGATAGTTCAGCTATTTTCTTTGCTTTGAACTTTTGATAAGGCAAGAAAAAAGAAGTATTCTCTTGATTTTATAGGTTCCATAGGCTCAGGCCAAAAGGAATCTAAGGGAAAGTTTCCCTTGGAGGACAAAGGGTTAAAGCCACTATGTTGGACGGTGAATATTTCATTGTCAAAGAGAAACTTTAAGCATTTATGCACAAACGAAGGGACAACTTTCATGGAGCAAAGCCATGGATGGCCTAGCTTCACACGAAATTGGTCCGACTGTAGGATGATGGAGAATGAGACATCTAATGTTTTTCAGTCCTATTTGCAATGGTAAGGTGATTGATCTCATCGTATGGAAAGCAAAAACATTGTGTGTCTTGATCCATGCTTTCGGTTTATCGTATATATCTTGATAAAGCTTATGTAAAAGTAAGAATTCCTTGGTGATCACATTCTCTCCACTATCAGGATCTATTAGTATACCATTAATGGGCTTGTCATATATATGGTCGGTTATGTAAAGAGGACCATCGGGTGGATGTTTAAGTATATCCTTAGAAGAGAAATCAATGTCAAGAGGATTTTTAGTTCAACCCTTACAAGGAATGATGTCTATCACTCCTACCATTTCATTTATAGGATTATTATTGATAGCATAATGTTGAATAGAATCATTGTTATCATCATCTATGTCAACACTCATCACATCAGTCTTTGTAGTTTCACTAGATTTGACAAATGAAATATTATTTTTTGGCATAGGGTTGGTAAAATTTTTGGATGTTTTGGTTAGGAGGGGAAATGAACTTATTTCCTTGATCATTAACACCTCTAATGGAAAGACGAATAGAATCAATGAGGTCTTGCATAAGATGTTTAAGATGCTTACAATGTTTTGTGTCATGTCCATTTTGTTAGTGATAGTGGTAATAAGCATTTGATATAGAGCTTGGGGGTAAAGGCTTATTAGGATCAGGTGTTTTGACTAGAGGAAAGGTAATCATTTGCTTGTCTAAAAGCTGGGACATTGTGTTATGAAGGGTATTAGATAAGGGAGTGAATTATCTTTTTCGGTCTCCGTAGCTAAAGGGTATTGAAACTTTAACAACAACTATTTGGTTATCGACATTTTGAGTTGTTTGTTAAGGGGGATTAAATTTAAGGAACCTTTTTTTTTTAACCTCTTAAAATGGGGGAATGATATGATGAATAGTATATTCACACCCACTTTCAAAGAGACTCCACTAAAGGATAACCCTAGATATCTCAATGCAAAAGAGACTAAAATATTGTAATAGGGTTGTTCTAGGGGTTGAATGATATCTAATGAGGGGTTCCCCACAAATTTTAGACTTGGAAAAGACAATGCAATGCAAGTTATAAAAATAAAACCCTAATTGAATACAAACTAACCCTAAATAACTAAAAAATATAAACAAAATACAATAGAAAGCTATGAAACTGAAAGTGTGCACCTAAGAGACTAAAGAAGGCATAATATAGCTCTGGATCACTTAAAATCTACTTTTGATGTTGACTGGGAATCATTCACCAAGCTGGGTGAATTAGTCTAGTTTTTAGAAAAATGTGTAGATATAGGTCTCAGCGAAAAGGGTATCCAAATATGTAAAAATATGTGTCTAGCCTATATAGCGGGACTCATTCGACACTTGTGGTGAATCAGTCCACTTCTTCTTTTTCAGAAGTTTGGGACCTGATTTCGTTCCTCTAGGTCTACTCTGCTCTTTTTGACTGATTTCCAGATCCGAAACTACAAATTACCACCTGTAGGTCTTCTCCAAGCTTCTCCAAGACTTGATGACAACCTTAGGGATTTGACAACTTTTCTCCAACTTTTCTTCTTAACAAATATGCAACCTAGCTCTGCAAGTCACACACAAGAAGAGGGAAAAATGTTGTGGGGTTAGTGACTAGGGTTTTTCCTTGGTCAAACCCCTTGTTGGTAATTAAACCTTGAAATGAAAGAAAATATGAATGGATAATGATGAATGAACAAATAACAATGTTGCAACTCATAAAACCCTAGAAATAAGGTGTTGCATACATGCAAGTAATGGCTCCAATGGATGTAGACTTGGAATCTTGCTTGATATTGATAAATCTTTGAATGGAAAACTTGCTTGAATCACAAACCCTACATCACAATTGTTAGCTCTAAAACAACATGATGCAAGAGAGATTTGACATGATGATTGACACTTGAAGAATCCTCTAGAATGCTTGAAGATTTTCCCTTGAATGTTGTTATGAATTCTCAATGACTTGTAAACTTTCTAAGTGATCTCTTGATTGCTAGGTGTTGAATATGAGTGAAAGAACCTTGTATTTATACTCAATTATGCAATAATTCCCAAAATTAAAACACTACAAGCTAACATCAGATCTAGGAAAATAAAATCTTGCCTAAAATTTGAATTAAATTTGGATTTTTTTCACATGGGACTCATTGGCCCAAGGTTGCAAATGAGTCCACCCAAGCCTAATGTTTGGGACCAAAAAAGAAAAGTACTTAGAAATGTGTGAAACCTGTATCAGGGCCAAAAAGGCCTAGGTGGGACTCATTCACCCAAGGTGGTGAATGAGTCCCAAACACTAAATCTAGGCCACACAAGCCATGAACACCTCAATTATGATTGGTTACTGATTGGTGTCAGGATTATCCTAAAAAATATGCAATAAATGAGGCTTGTGGATGCAAAATAGGGCCAATTAAAGCATAAGGAAGCCGAATTATTAATGGCAAGCCTAGAGAAATGTGAAAGTGAATTACAACACTTTACAACACTCCAAATAAGGAAATATTAAGGTTGATCATGTTTATTATGCTTTGTTATTGGATAAAACCCTAGAAAAGTGTGAAAGTGTGTTACAACACTTTTGCAAGGCACCATTAAATTTCATTAGTTTACAAGGTCCCAAGACCTAATACGAATGTTTTATCCACATTACAACACTAAATAAAGGTAATCATTAAGCCAAAACTACAAGGAGGGTCCAAACAAGTCAGAAAAAGTAGAATGATTACTTTTTCGGTGACTCCATCTAGCCTCCAATTTAGTGAGAGGATGAACTTGCTTCAAACACACACTAAAGTAGACAAACATGCACCAAGAGGGGTTACAATGTACTAATGCTAGCAAGATGAGATGACAACGATCAAGAGGGGTGATGAAGGCCCTAAGATCAAGATCCCATAACAAACCAACATGAGCACAAAAGAACACACATGAGAATGATATAAAGAGAAACAAAAAATCACAAGAATACACTAACAAAGATGAGCAAGAGAAAAAAAGGTGAAATGAAAGAATCAAATCAAGCTTCAACCATTTTTCCATCCCGATGTGGATCAAATTAAGGTTGTTTGTCTGAAAAATACATACTCACTTTGAGGCGGTGAAACTTTTGGTTGTCCATTGGGTGAGAAGTCCTAAAAGGTGAGACACATACACTCATGGCTAGTATGCACTCACACACATGCAAGTGGATATGGGGAAATTCATGCCTTAGATTGGGCTTCCCACTCAAACCATACCAAAGTTATACCTCCTAATAACTTTAATAAGGCGCCACACAAAAATGATTTTTGAGTTGTATGAGGCAAGAAAAAGTTTGTATGCTTAGAGCTCATGAACAAACATGATGGCTCTACAGGAATGCAAGCTATGTTATGCAAGGTGTCCATACAACAACAAATGAAAAATAGGAAATGTTCAAATGATTCTTTCTTAGTACATGTGAAGTCTTTAACTTAGGGAACATTGTGCCTAATATCTCCAAGAGAGGACAAATCAAATAATAGAAGATTCACAACTTAGGGGATGCAATGTGTCATATCAAGCCACTAAGAGGAATATAATGTGCTAAGAGAGATCATGCTCTTGAAGGAAATTGCACACAATTCCATCCACAAAGCGACAAACACATCATATGAAGTAAGAAAACTGCACCAAGAACTGAGAAAAAGGAAAATGAAAAAGAATAATTCCAATGTATTCCCCCACTTTAAAGAAATTGCTAAAACACCATGTTGTGAGAAATTACTTTAAAGTAGCAAATGAAAAATACAAACAAGAAAGAAGACATGAGAGCCAACTTGGAAAGCCCTATGCTAAGTCATATGTTTCCAAGTAAAGTTGCGTCATATAAGAGAAAAAGAAAAGAGGGGTTGCCCCCAAAATGAAAACACCAAAAACATAAGGGATCTATGGATTTGGGGTCAATATGTTCTTTGCTACATTGTTTTTAGAGAGCTTGGAAGTATCATCCCCCAAATAGAGTGAAAATAAAGAAAAACCTTTTGGTTCAACATGGAAGAGACATGAATGTCTTGACGCCTTGTGTCATCCCCAAAAGGAAAACACAAGACAAATGAAAAAGAGATAAATAAAAGGCAAAGGAAAAAGAAAAGCCTTTTGGGTCAACATGGAAGAGACATGAATGTCTTGATGCATTGCATCATCCCCAAAAGGAAAACACAAGACAAATAAAAAGATAAAAAATAAAAAAAAAATACACGGCATAGAGAAGAATGAAGGTACAAATAGAGGAATGTCACAAAGAGAGAGAGAGAACATAAAATAGAACATCATGAGGGATCACATCATGCACATGAAATCACACCAAAGAAAATGAAAAAGAAATAATGAAAAGGACTAGTAAGGCAAGTGCGAGTCAACCTATGAGGAAGTCATTTGCCTCCCAATCATTCTCATTGTATACCAAAGGCGAGAAAGTAGCCAAAGGACAAGAGAAAATTTTGAACAAGGAGAAGCACCAGGTTCAACACTCTTTGTAGGAGATTTTTCATTTAAGCTCATGGAAGAGGAAAATAATGTATTCAGTTCATTATGCACCTCTTCGTCAATTTTAGAAACCTCATCATCATCATCTCGATTAATCACAACAAGAGGTTGAAGGATAATTTCCCTCGAATATTTCAGTGCTTGTTGTGCAGGTTGTAGAGGATTGTCTTGTTTTAGTTGGGGAGGAGGGTCGGATATGTGCAGGATTATCATGGAAAAAATAGGCCCTTAAGTGGTGATGAAAATTCAGAAAATCAGAGTTAGGAAACTTGACATAAAAATTTGAATAAGTTATCTATATTATCTCAAAAATATGTAAGAATACAATCTGTAGAAAATTGAATGTAGTTTCTAAACTACTAGGTTTATTTTTAATTTTTAAATCTATTTAGTGAAAATTTGAAATCTCAATGCAGTAGTACTTAAATTTCAAGGAAAAAATAAGAAGTAGGTGTGTGTCTGACCACCCTAACCACAATAAAATAATAATATTTTTTTATAAGATTTTAGATATAAGTAGAGGACTCATATCCCAATGTGATGCATATTTTTTTGTAATTTTTTTCCAAGTAAATAATTCATTATGATTTTTTTATTACAACTTTTAAAAAATATAAAAACTCGTATGTCTGACCACCTTAACTTGGTCAAAAATTCATGAAATTCAATTTTTTTTTAATCCTATAGTATGTGAAACACAAAATGTGACACATGTTTCAAATTCAAAAAATGTGATACCGTTTGAAAGCTATAGATGTTTTTCAATCAACATATCAATCAGGACTTTAGTCGTAATTCAAATAGAAAATGAATAATAATTATTTATTAAATTTAAAGTAAAGTATAATTTATATTGGTGGAAAGATGAGAATCTCCTTTAAAAACCCTTTTCATTTCATCAATTTTGGATTAAAAAAATTCGTCAACCACATGGGCCATCATATCACTTACATATCACCACTTTTTGGGACATCATGATCCTACACATACCCGGTCATCATGCATTGCTTCAGTCAAGTTTGGATCTTGATTTTCTTTGTTTAATTCTTCGTGTAACTTGTGAGCAAGGGTACAATGTCTATCCATGTGCTCCCTAACACCTCTACTTCTTTTGGTTTTGTTTTCAAGTGACATTTGTGAAGGAGCGGGTTGATCAACCATAGGTTTATTTTCTTCTTGTGAAGGAAGAATGAAAGAATGAACGAGGGTTTTTATAGCCATCTTCTCTTTGACTTTGTAAACTTGTTTTATTCTGGGAGGTGTGGCAGGTTGGTTTCATTATCTCTTGGTCATTTGTAGGATGTAGGTGAAGTTTTTGTTTTAGGTTGGTCTTGGTTGTTTGGGTCATGTTTGGGTTCAAGCATGGTTTCATCAAGAAGGGTAGGTTCGAAGGTGGGTGGGGACATGTTTCGGAGGGAGAGCTCTGCTATCTTCTTTTCCTTTAACTTTTGATAGGACAAGAAAAAGAAGTCTTCTTGAGGTTTTATAGGTTCCAAGGGCTCGGGCCAAAAGGCATCTAAGGAAAAGTTTCCTTTGGAAGACAAGGGGTTAAAGCCACTATGGCGAACAATGAATATTTCATTTTCAAGGGGAAAATTTAAGCATTTGTGCACAACCAAAGGGAAAAATTTCATGGAGCGAAGCCATGGGTGGCCTAGCCTCACACGAAATTACTCTAACTGCAGGATGATGGAGAATGTGACATCTAATGTTTTTGGTCCTATTTGCAATGGAAGGGTGATCAATCCTATCGTAGGTAAAGAAAAACCATTGTGTGTCTTGATCCATGCTTTTGGTGTATCATATACATCTTGATAGAGTTCATGTAAAAGTAAGAATTCCTTGGTGATCACATTCTCTCCACAGGTGGGATCTATTAATATATCCCATTAGTGGGCTTATCATAGATACAACTAACTATGTATAGAGGACAATCAGGAAAATATTTAAATATATCCTTAGAGGAGAAAGCAATTTCAAGAGAATTCTTAGGTCGGCCCTTACAAGGGATGACGTCTATCGCTCCTACCATTTCATCTATAGGATTGACATTGATAGCATTATTTAGAATAGAATCATTGTTTTCATCATCTATATCAACATTCATCACATCATTCTTTGTAGTTTCCCTGGCTTTGACAAATGAAATATTATGTTTGGGCATTCAGTTGGTGAAAATCTGTAAGTTTTGGTTCAGAGGGGAAACAAACTTGTTTCCTTGATCACTGACACTTTCAACGGATAGACGACTGGAATCAATGTCTTGCACAAGATGTTTGAAATGTTTCATGTCATGTCCATTTTGTTGGTGATAGTGGCAATAAGCATTTGATTTAAATCTCAAAGGTAAAGGCTTATTAGGGTTGGATGTTCTGACAGGAGGTAAGCTAATTATTTTTTGGTATAGAAGTTGGGACATTGTATTGTGAAGGGTATCAGGTAAAGGAGTGAATTGTCTTTTCATATCTCCATAATTAAAGGGCACCATGGATTTGACAACAATTATTTGGTTATTGACATTTTGAGTTTTTTTTTAGGGGGGTTAAATTAAAGGAATCCTTTATTTTGTTTTCTAAAAGGTTGCGAATCATTTTGGTTTATGGGCTCGGGTCTCTCGATTCAGATAAAAGTGGACTTTGTATCTCAACTACTAACTGAATTTTGATAATCATAGAAGGTAGTGCACAAGTGCTTTAAGGATGGGAATTTCATCACGGTGAGCTTGTCTTGAATCTTACTTTGTAAATTTCCTATGAATTTTTTTGAAGGTGTGGGTCAGGGACCTTGACATTGATTTGGGAATAAAGCGATTGATAGTGTGAGATAAAACCAGTTATCTTTTCTTCCTCTTTTTTCTTGCATCTCATCAAATCGGCCAAGGTCATCTTAGGAGTCATATTCACTTGGAAATGGTTTACAAATGCCTCAACAAGTTCATTGAAGGAACAAATTGAGTTTTTTGGTAAAAAAGAGAACCATTCCAAGGTGGTATCTTTCAAGGACCTAGGAAAATGCTTTGCCAATAGTTTATCATCAAGGACAAAGTCACTACATAGGGTAGTATAGGCATTAACATGGTTATAAGGATCTCCCTTCCCTCCATATTTCTCAAATCTAAGCACCTCTACACCTTGTAGCATCGGTGTTCATAATATCTCCAAGAACATTGGACTACTTTTGACATAATATGTAGGTGGGCCATTTTGATTTTGGTTTATGGTGGAAATTTTCTTTTGAAGGGATGACATGGTTTGGAAAAGTTGTTATGGGAGGGTCATTGTTTGTGTTATAAGATGGAATTGAAAGTGGTGATGGAGTGTATGTGTTTGTAGGATAAGTGAATATTATTCTTATAGGTTGTAAGGTAGGAGATTAATGTACGATGCCACATAGGAACTAGGGATGCGAGCAGGAATACCCAAGGAAGGGATCACATTACTAACTTGTTGCATTGTTGTTGTGACTCGAGGATTGGTGTAGGTAGGTATTGAGGCTATTGTTGTGAGAGGAGGAATTTGAGTTCCTCCTTGACTTGTAATATTGCTTGTTGGTAAAGGACAACTAGTGGTTGAGGGAAGATGTTTTCCAAAGATTTGCACTATGTTTTTCACAAGGTCAAGGCCATCTTCACTTTCAAGCATGCAGTGAATGTTTTCTATGGTAGGAATTGTAGTAGTTGAAATTTTTTCAAGGCTTATTTGATGTAATTTTACTAAATCCTCCTGAATTTGAATTATGTTTTCTTGTGAGATACTATCATTCCATGTTTCAACTTGCATGCTACTTGAAGGCAAAGAGTTGCTAAGGGTGTTATCCATGCCTGGTGTACTAGATTCAATGCTAGGAGTGGAAGCTCTAGATAACCCAAGATCCACAATCATTGTGCTATCGCAGGATGACATGAGTCTCAAAATTATTCTCACCATGGTATTAGAAATAGGACACCAAACACTCATACAAAGGCTACTAAATGCAAGGTGAATACAAATGCAATTTAAGCTAAGAACAATGAAATGCGTATAACTAAAATTCTAGAAAGTGAAACAGAAATGTAGAAACAACAAACAAAAACTCAAAAAATGAACTGTAAATGCCATAAAATGCAATGAAAAATATGCAAAGGGACTGATTCACCCAAGGTGGCGAATGAGTCAAGGTACTAATTTTTTTGAAAATGTTCAAAATTTTTGGATTGAATTTTATGCTTTTTATGTTTTTTGATATGTGTATGAGATGAAAATGCAGAATGTGATTGATTTTTAATGAAATTAGATGCAATAATGCAAGATAAATGAGCTTTTCACTAATGCAAGTTTTGAAACCCTAGAATGCAAATTAACCAATGCAAACCTTAATGCAATGTTAATGTAAGCTAAATCTAGGATGTAAATGCACTCCAAATCAGAATAATGATGTCCTAAATGTAGGTTCACCAAAATGGAACCTCTTAAAATGGTGGAGATGGATATGTTGAATAGTATATTTGTACCCACTTTCAAAGAGACTTCACTCAAGGATAACCCTAGAGATCTCAATGCAAAGGAGACTGAAATCTTGCAATAGGGTTGTCCTAGGGGCTGAATGATATCTAATGAGGGATTCACCACAAAGTTTAGACTTGGAAAAGACAATGCAATGCAAGTTATAGAAATAAAACCCTAATTGAATGCAAACTAACCATAAATGACTTAAAAAGATTAAAAAAATATAATAGAAAGCTATGAAATTGAAAGTGTGCACTTGCGAGACTGAAGAAGGAAAAATGGAGGTTTGGATCACTAAAAAATTATTGTTGATGTTGACTGGGACTCATTCGCCAAGCTGGGCAAATCAGTCCAATTTCTGGAAAAATGTGTAGATACAGGTTTCAGCCAAAAGGGTATCCAAATCTATAAAAATATTTGTCGGGCCTATACAATGGGACTCATTTTCCACTTGTGGTGAATCAATCCACTTCTACTTTTTCAGAAGTTCTAGACTTGATTCCATTCCTCTCAGTCTGCTCTTCTCATTTTGACTAATTTCTGAATCTGAAACTGTAAGTTGCCACCTGTAGGTCTTCACCAAGCTTCTCCAAGACTTGATGAAAACCTTAAGGATTTGAAAAAATTTCTCCAACTTTACTTCTTGATAAATCTACAACTTAGATCTGCAAATCACACACAAGAAGAGGGGAAAATGTTGTGGGGTTAGTGAATAGGGGTTTTCCATGGTCAAACCCCTTGTTGGTAATTAAACCTTGAAGTGAAAGAAAATATGAATGGAGAATGATGAATGAATAAATAAAAATTTTGCAACTCACCAAACCCTAGTAATAAGGTGTCACATACATGCAAGTAATGGCTCCAATGGATGTAGACGTGAATTCTTGCTTGATGTTCATAGATCTTTGAATGGAACACTTACTTGAATCACAAACCCTACATCACAATTGTTAGCTCTAAAACAACATGATGCAAGCAATCTTTGACATGATGATTGAAACTTGAAGATTTTCCCTTGAATGCATTAAATACTCTTGTGAATGCTCAATAACTTTTAAACCTACTAAGTGATTTATTGAATGCTAGGTGTTCAATTTGAGTGAAAGAACCTTGTATTTATACTCAATTATGTAAGAATTCCTGAAATTACAATACTGCAAGCCGACATCAGATCTAGGAGAATAAAATCCCACTGGAAATTTGAATTAAATTTTAATTTTGGTCACACAGGACTCATTCGCCCAAGGTGGCAAATGAGTCCACCTAGGCCTAATGTATGGGACCAAAAAAGAAAAATTTCTTAGAAATGTGTGAAACATGTATTAGGGCCATAAATACCTAGGTGGGACTCATTCACCCAAGGTGGTGAATGAGTCCCAAACACTAAATCTGAGCCACACAAGCTAGGAAAACTTTAATTATGATTGGTTACTGATTGGTGTCAGGATTATCCTCAAAAAGATGTAATAAATGAGGCTTGTGGATGCAAAATAGGGCCAATTAAAGCATAGGGAAGCCCAATTATTAATGGAAAGCCTAGAGAAATGTGAAAGTGTGTTGTAACACTCTAAATAAGGAAATATTAAGGTTGAACATGTTTATGATGCTTAGTTATTTGATAAAACCCTAGAAAAGTTTGAAAGTGTGTTACAACACTTCACAACACTTTTGCAAGGCACCATTAAATTCCATTAGTTCACAAGGGCCCAAGACCTAATGTGATTGTGTTATCCATAGTACAACACTAAATCAAGGCAATCATTAATCCAAAACCACAAGGAGGGCCCGAACAAGTCAGAAAAAGTAGAAGGGTTACTTTTTCGGTAACTCCAATTTTGTTTTCTAGATGGTTGGGAATTATTTTGGTTTGCAGGCTCATATTTCTCAATTTCGCTAGAAGTGGACTTTGCATCACGACTAGTAACCAAATTTTGGTAATCACAGAGGACAGTACACAAGTGCATGAAGGATGTGAATTTCATCATGGTGAGCTTGTCTTAGATCTTGCTTTGCAAATTTTCTATGAACATCTTTTGAAGGTGAGGGTCAGGGACCTTGACATCGATTTGGGAATAAAGTGATTGGTAGTGTGAGATAAAGTCAGTTATCTTTTCTTCTTTTTTCTTACATCTCATCAAATCGGCTAGGGTCATATTAGGAGTCATGTGCACTTCGAAATGGTTTACAAATGCATCAACATGTTCATCGAATGAACTAATTGAGTTGTTTGGTAAAGAGGAGAACCATTCCAAGGTAGTATCTTTTGAGGACCTAGGAAAAAGTGTTTCCAAAATTCTATCATCAAGGAAAATGTCACGACATAAGGTAGTATAAGCATTAACATGATTAGAAGGATATCCATTTCCTCCGTATTTCTCAAATCTAGGAACCTCTACACCTTGTGGCATTGGTGTTCGCAATATCTCCAAGGACAATGGATTGCTTCTAATAAAATATGTAGCTGGGTTATTTTGATTTTGATTGATGGTGGAATTATATTTTAAGGGATGAAACAGTTTGGAAAAGTTGAGTTATGAGAGGGTCATTATTTGTGTTATGAGATGGAAGTGACAAAGGTGAAGGGGTGTATGTGTTCATAGGACAAGTGAATGGGATGCTTATAGGTGGTAAGGTGGTAGGAGATATTATGTGTGATGCCACATAGGAACTAGGGATGCTAGCATGAATACCCAAGGAAGGAATCACATTACTAACTTGTAATGTTGTTGTGACTTGAGGGTTGGTATAGGTAGATATTGAGGCTATTGTTGTGGGAGGAGGAATTTGAGTCCCTCCTTGGCTTGTGACATTGTTTGTTGGTAAAGGACCACTAGTGGTTGGGCGGAGGTGTTTTCCAAAGGTTTGAACTATTTTTTTCACAAGGTCAATCCCATATTCACTTTCAAGCATGTGGTGAATGATATCTATAGTAGGGATAGCAGTAGTTGAAATGTTGTCATTTTGCACTTGGTGTTGTAAGTTTTCTAAGCCCTCATGGATTTGTATTTTCTTGTGGGACACTCATTCCTTGTTTCAACTTGCATACTAATTGAAGGAAAAGAGTTGTTAAAGGTGTTGTCCATACCTAGTGTACTAGTGTCAATACTAGGAGTGAAAGAACTAGACAACCCAATATCCACAATGATTGTGTTGTTGTGGGATGACATGAGTGTTGAAATTCGTCTCACTACAATATTAGCAATAAGAAACCAAATACTCATGCAAGGTCCATATTAAATGCAAGGTGAATACAAATGAAATGTAAGCTAAGAACAATGAAATGCTTATAATAGAAATTTTGGAAATTGAAACAAAAATGCAATAACAACAAAGAGAAGCTCAGAAACTGAACTGTAAATGCCAAAAAATGTAGTGCAGAATATGCAAAGGGTTTGATTCGCCCAAGGTGGCGAATGAGTCCTAGTGAGTATTTTTTCAAAATTTTCAAAAATTTTCAATTGAATTTTATGCTTTTTTATGTTCTATGATTTGTATCTGAGATGCAAATGCAGATTTTGAATGTTTTTCAATCAAATTAGATGCAAAACTGTAAGCTATATGAGCTTTCACTAATGGAAAATTTGAAACCCTAGAATGCAAATTAACCAATGCAAATCCTAATGCAATGTTAATGCAAGTTGAATCTAGGATGAAAATTCACTCCAAATCAAAATTATGATGTTCTAAATGCAGGTTCACCAAAATGGAACCAATGAAAATGGGTGTGGGGATAGAAATGATGTTTGATTAAGTACTATCACACCCACTTTTGAGGCTTCCACTCAAGGATAAACCTAGAGATCTCAATGAAAAACAGAAAGAGATCTTGCAATAGGGTTGTCCTAGGAGTTGAATATGATCTAATGAGGGGTTCACCACAAATTTTAGACTTGGGTATGTGCAAGATCATGATGGGCCAAAAAGTGGTGATATGTAAGTGATATGATGGCCCATGTGGCTTATGACTTTATTTTTACCCAAAATTGATGAAACGAAAAGGGTTTTTAAAGGAGATTCTCAAGTTTCCACCAATATAAATTATTTTTTACTTTGAATAATAAATTATTATTATTCATTTTCTATTTGAATTATGAATAAAGTCCTGATTGATAGGCTGATTGAAAAACATCTATAGATTTTAAATGGTATCACATTTTTTGAATTTGAAACATGTGTCACATTCTATGCTTCGCATACTAAAGGAATAAAAAAAAAAATTGAATTTCATGAAGTTTTGACCAAGTTAAGGTGGTCAGACATACGAGTTTTTATATTTTTTAAAAGTTGTAATAAAAAATTCAAATTAATTATTTAATGCAAAAAAATTACAAAAAAATATGCATCACATCAGGACATGAGTCCTCTACTTATATATAAAATATTATAATTTTTTTTATCATTTTATTGTGGTTAGGGTGGTCAGACAGATACCTACTTCTTATTTTTTCCCAGTTTTTTAAGTACTACTGCATTGAAATTTTAAATTTTCACCAAATAGATTTTTATTTTTTTTAATAAACCTAGTATTTTAGAAACTACATTCAATTTTCTATATATTCTATTCTTACATATTTTTGAAATAATATAGATAACTTATTCAAATTTTTACGTCAAGTTGCCTAATTTTGATTTTTCTGAATTTTCATCACCACTTAAGGGCCTGTTTTTTCCATGATGATCCTGCACATACCCACTTGGAAAAGATAATGAAATGTTGGATGAAATGAAAAACCCTAACTCAATGCAAACCAAGACTAAATAACCTAGGAAATCTAGATAAGGTTAGGTGGAGCTATGAAACTCTCAAAAATTTGCTTTTACTGCTGACTAGGACTCATTCACCAAGTTGGGCGAATTAGTCTAGTTTTTGGAAAACCGTGCAGGAATAGGTTTTAGACAAAAGGGTATCTAAATCTGTAAAATCCTAAAAACTGATTGGAATTGGGACCCATTCACCAAAAGTGGTGAATCAATCTAGTTGGGCTTTTCTAGAACTCTGAAAGTTGATCTTGCTCTTCTATGTCTGCTCTATCCTTCATGATTGGTTTATGGATCTGAATCTCTAATTTGCAACCTATAGGTCTTCTCCAAGATTCTCCAAGGCTTGATGGCAACTTTGACAACTTTTGATGATTTTCAACTTTACTCCAATCTTGCTCCTTAGGGAATATGCAACCTAAACCTACAAATCACACACAAAGGAGAGGGGAAAATGTAGCAAGAACACACTAACCCCAAATCCATAGATCCCTTATGTGTTTGGTATTTCATTTTTGGGGGTAACCCCTCTCTTTTCTTTTCTTTTGCATGATGTAGCTTTATTTGGAAACATATGACTTGGCATAGGGCTTTCCAAGTTATCTGTCATGTCTTCTTTATTGTTAGCTTTTATCGTTTTCTACTTTAAAGTAATTGCTCATGGCATGGTGTTTAGTAATTTCTTTAAAGTGGGGGCATACATTGGCATTATTCTTTTACATCTTTCTTTTTCATGGTTCATGGAGTAGTCTTCTTACTTTATGTGATGTGCCTTTCACTTTGTGGATGACATTGGGTGTGATGTTCTTCAAAATCATGATCTCTCTTAGCATATTGCATTCCTCTTAGTGGCTGATGTGACACACTACATCCCCTAAGTTATGATTATTTTATTCTTTTATTGGTCCTCTCTTGGAGACATTAAGCACAATTTTCCCTAAGTTAAGTCCTCGTATAAACTAAGCAAAACTCTTTTAAACGGTTCTTATTGTTTCATTTACATTTTCAGTTATATGGCCACCTTGCATAATACATCTTGCATGCTTGTGGAGCCATCTTATTTGTTCATGAGTTCCAAGCATACAAAGTCTTGCTTGCCTCATGAAGCTCAAAGTTCATTATTCATGAGCTCCAAGTATACTAATTTTTTCTTTCCTCATGAAGCTCAAAGGTCATTTTTGTGTAGTGCCTTATCAAAGTTATTAGGAGGTATAACTTTGGTATGGTTTCACAGGAAGCCCGACTGAGGCATCACTTTCCCATAGCCACTTGAGTATGAGTGTGAAAGCATGGTGGTCATGTATGCATGTATCTCACCTCTTTTGCATCCTCACCCAATGAATAGCCTAGAGTTTGGTTGCCTCAAAGTGAGTGTACATTTTTTGGACAAACAACCTAGATCTAATCCACATCATGATGGATAAACGATTGAATCTTGATCCACCCCTTTTATTCTTATTTTCTCTCCATCTTCGGAAGTGTATGCTTATGCCTTTATAATGCCATTTACATCATTTTTCATGTGTTTTCCTTTTGTGCCTATGATGGTTTGTCATGGGATCTTGATCCTACAGGCTTGATCACCCCTCTTGATCATTGTCATCCCATCTTACTAGCATTGATGCACTTGGACCCCTCTTGAAGCAAATTCGTCTACTTTAGTGTGAGTTTTAAGCAAGTTCATCCTCTCACTAAAGTCGGGGCTAAATGTAGTGTCAAAAAATATCGTTGGTGATATTTTCACACTTGTTTGGGCCCTCCTTGTAAAATTGAGCTTCATGATGCCTTGACTTAGTGTTGTAATGTGACTAACACACTCACATTAGGTCTTGGGCCCTTGTGAACTAAATAAATTTAACCACACCTTATTTAGAGTGTTGTAAAGTGTTGGAACACATTTTCACACTTTTCTATGGTTTTCATAAATAATTGGGCTTCTTTATGCTTTAATTGGCCTTATTTTGAATCCACAAGCCTCATTCATTACATCTTTTCAAAGATAATCCTAACACAAACCAACATACAATCATAATTCTAGCGATTTTAGGTTTTGTGGCCCAAATTTGGTGGTTTGGGACTCATATGCTACCTTGGGCGTATGAGTCCCACCTAGGGTTTTGTGTCCCGATCTTGATTTTACACCTTTCTAAGATTTTTTGAATTTGGTCCCATAAATTATGCCTAATGGGACTCATACACCACCTTGGGTGTATGAGTCCCGTGTGGCCCAAAATTAAAATTAATTCAAATTATTGACATTATTTTATCCTCCTAGATTTGATGTCGACTTGTAGTGTTGTAATTTTAGGAATTCTTGCATAATTAAGTATAAATACAAGTTTCTTTCACTCGTTTTACACCTAGAAAGTTGAATGAACATCCATATAGAAAAGTTGAGTTCACAAGAGCATTCAAGAGTCTTCAAGAGTAGATTATCAAGAATTTTATTCAAGCATCAAGCATCATGTTAAATTCATCATGTTTCATGTTTTGTTTTGAGCTAACAATTGTGATGTAGGGTTTCATGATTCAAGCTAGCATTCAATTCAAGATCTATCTTATTCAAGCAAGAGTCAAGATCTACATCGATTGGAGCCATCTCATACATGTTTGAAACCTCTTATTGCTAGGATTTGGAGAGTTGCAACATCATATTTTGTTCATTCATCATTCTCCATTCCTATTTCATTTCATTTCAAGGTTTCATTACCAAAACAGGGTTTGACCAAGGAAAACCTCTTTCCACTAACAAAACAACATTTTCCCTCTCTTTAGCGTTTGATTCACTAGTTTAGATTGAAGACGCATTGAGGAGAAAATTTTGAGAAAGTTGTTGAAGTGCCTAAAGTTGTCACCTTGCATTGGAGATACTTGGAAGACTTCTACAGGCTATAAATTAGGGTTTTGGATTTAGAAATCAATCAAGAAATGCAGAGTAGACCTTGAAGACCATATTCATACTTTGAAGCTTCAAAAAACCCTAACTGGAATGGTATGCCAGTTTTGGCATATGAGTCCTAGTTTAGGTCAAATTTTAGGTTTTTTCATGGGTATGTGCAGGATGATGATGGGCCAAAAAGTGGCGATATCTAAGTGATATGATGGCCCATGTGGCTGACGACTTTTTCTTTACTGAAAATTGATGAAACAAAAAGGGTTTTTAAAGGAGATTCTCAACTTTCCACCAATATAAATCATGCTTTACTTTGAGTTTAATAAATAATTATTATTCATTTTCTATTTGAATTATGACTAAATTCTCGATTGATAGGTTGATTGAAAAAAATCTATAGCTTTCAAATGGTATCACATTTTTTGAATCTGAAACATGTGTCAATTCTATGCTTCACATACTATAGGATTAAAAAAAAAAAATTGAATTTCATGAAGTTTTGACTGAGTTAAGGTGGTTAGACATACGAGTTTTTATATTTTTTAAAATTTGTAATAAAAAATTCATAATTAATTATTTACTTGGAAAAAAATTACAAAAAAATGCATCACATCGGGACATGAGTCCCCTAGTTATATCTAAAATCTTGTAAAAAAATATTATCATTTTATTGTGGTTAGGGTGGTCAGACAAACACCTACTTCTTATTTTTTCCCTGGAATTTAAGTACTATTGCATTGAAATTTTAAATTTTCACCAAATAGATTTAAAAAATAAAAATAAACCTAGTGGTTTAGAAACTACATTCAATTTTCTACAAATTCTATTTTCACATATTTTTAAAATAATATAGATAACTTATTCAAATTTTTACGTCAAGTTGCGTAACTCTGATTTTCTGAATTTTATTGCCACTTAAGGGCCTATTTTTTCCATGATGATCCTGCACATACCCACATATTAAAATACCCATTTTCTAGATTCATATTTCTGCACAAAAATCCAGATCTGAGATTGATTTACCCAACTTGGCATATGAGTCCCAATCAACATTAAAGTCACTGTTTTCAACATTTCAGAGCTCCATCTAGTCATCTTTAGATATCCATGTGCACACATTCTATCTTGCAGCATTATGTTTTGTTTTACATAATTTTCTATGTCATTTAGTGAAAGATTACATCATATTAGGGTTAAAAATTTCATCTCGCATTACATTTATCTTTCCAATCACTAGCTTGGTGGTGAAACCCTCATTAGTTTATAATTAGCCCCTAGGACAACCTTATTGCGAGATCTCTTTCCCATTTGTCCCTTGGATAGAGATCTTTAGGGTCATCTGTGAATGAAAGTATTCAGTTTTTTTATTCTAGGTTCAAAACCCTAGAACCCAAGCAAAATTCTACCTTTTAATTAAATAAACTTCCCTTCATTCATTATTCAATAGATCATATTTATTTGATTAATTACACTAGCCTTCTTTTACTAATTAATTAGATAAATTACTATCTAATAAATTAGAATAATGCACACTCCCTAATTTTCATCCCATTTAAGAAAAAAGATCTATCTCCACCTCACTTTAAAAGAGATAAATGGACTTTGCATCTTGACTATTTGTTCATCCATCACATGATTAAATCCCCATCATCCACTTGCATTCATTCCAAGGCTCCACTTGTTTGCATCTCATCTTCTTATGTAAATTAATATAATCTCAATTTTCCATCAATTAATTTCTTCTCATCCCTACACTTGCATCTATCTCGTCCTTTCCTCACATGCTAATTCATCTTAGCCTTCCAACTTATTATATAATCCAAATTATTCACATTCATAACCAATAATCAATAGAAACCCTCCTCTCAAGGATAGTTTTTCATATGTAAAGATGCTTCATTGATCATAAGTACATGCTAAGATACATGCTACCAAATTGAGAAATTTCTTATGAGAAAAAAAGCATTAAAATTTGTATATATGGTCCTTCTTTCTTCAAAGAAAATTATAACTTATATCAAAGAGAAATACAAAATTACATAAAATGTTGACACATGTCCACATTGAGAAAGACAAAAAAAAAAGATTTACTAGTTCACATTTTCCTACACAAAAATATTCCTCAACACATAAGAAATTTAGCTTATAAAAAAAAACTGGAAGAAAAGAAAAAATCATATACAAGATACTTCTTTTCATCAATATAAAAATTTGGAAGAACAATCCTAATTAACCTTTGTGAAAATATTTACTAAAAATATATATATATATATATATATAACCTTGGCATACAAAATGTTCTTATATAGAATATGAAAATAAAATTATTCTATTATATCTATATTTTATTTAGACTACTTGATATTTCTTTCTATTGAAATTTTTCCTCTCTTTCAACTACCCTATACATTATTTATTCTTTATATCATTAAATTGTTCAATTAAAAAAAATAACACTACCTTAAAATTATTGCACTCACATAAAATCTAAACTATTAAAAAATCACCTAAAACATATTTTCCCGAGTCATACCCATAGCCTTTAGTTCTATATTATGAAGGCGAAGATTATAATGGGAGAGGATCATTTGCAACATAAATATTCTTAAAACTCCTTAGATGGCATTGAAAATCATGGCATCTTAAGAACTAGGTATAAATGGAGCATGGAATAAAATGGGAAAAGTTGTAAATACTTGGAATAAAACAATGTCCCATCACACGACTTTTGGGAGCTTTATCTCATATTGGCGGGTCCTTTTATGTTATAAAGTTGTTCCCTATTCTTGCGCTGCGCGACTTTTGGGAGCTTTATGTCATATCGGTGGGTCCATTCATTTTATAAAGTCCTTCAGTATTCCTGGCGCTGCACGCACCTGCTTTAAAATTTAGGCGTCCATTTATACAGAAGGTAGAGTGCAAACCATTCTTCCCCTATTAGGACAAACAGCCACCCAAGAGTCATGCCCTAAACTTTGGCAATCGAGATGGACCCAATTTTCCTACCACCTTCTAGAGTTTCACTCACCACCTCTCATTTAGTTTTAATTATTTGGTGGTTCTTAGTTCAGTTTTGGAGTTTTTCTTATATTTTAGAATTTTAATTGAAAAAAAATATAAAGTAGAAAATAAAATAAAAAATGTTGTATCATAGTTAGAATTTTGTAATGATAAAAAATATTTAGTAAAAAATATTATTTTATTGTTATTTTTTTATCTGTAATATTATTGATAATATAAAAGTTCATCCATTATTATGAGATAATACATAGCATTTTAATTAATCTAAATCTAATATTCAATCCAAACTTCATTTGATATCTCACCAAATTTACATCTAATCTCCAACCCAATCTAAAATCTAAAGCTCTTAGTCATCAAAACACAATAACAAAGAAATCTAGCAAGGATCCAAAATAATCTATAGGTCTCATCCTTAGTCTTGTTGAAAATCCAAACCTTGTTTAGCTTCTAATCGTTTTTTTTTTTTGATATATCACTCTCCATCCTTATATTCCTCTAAATATATATCATTACCCCATCAAAAATGCTATCATCTTCATCAAATCAATTGTTCTTTAGATTTTAGCTTGATGAAGAACATAATCTTATTTTTATTTTCTTGTCATCATTTGTGCATGCTTACATTCTAATGTGTTTCTAATGATCATGGTGCATCCCATCATATGCCTACTTAGATGCCATTCTTTCACACACTTGGCAGAGTGTCATCATGGTTTCTCATATCATGGTGCATAATGTCCACAGATATAGAAAGTTTTAGTTTCTCAATTCTTTGAGAATTCTTTTAGAACTTCTTAGCATGTACCCACCATTAACAATACACAATGTTCACAAATAATTTTATTATTAATATACCTATCCTCATCTATATTCATCAAACCATTCAAGCATTTCATATATTTACAAACATCATTTGCTAATTTCCATACATCCCAATATTCCTGCATGTAACCACTTTCCCACTTCTCCCTTATTTATTCACTTCTTAAATCCCCATCCTAATAATTTCCCTCGATTTTTTATATCTTAAAACGTTGTTCTCATTTTCAGAGACAATTTAAGTCCCATAACCCCACTTACTCTCTCAAAGGGGCATCATTAACTAGATTTATAACTCCACTTATTTTGAGCACCTGGGGTATCTCACCACTAATGTCTCTTCATATTGTAACTAAATATTCCTATTTGGAACACCATTACTAATTTTAACCAGAATGTAATTTCAAAGATGTAAAAAACATACACTTAGAATTCATTTCCATATACTTGACCACCATCATCAATCCTACATTTTATCTTCACTAATCAAAAAAATTTAAAGTTTAATTAATTACATCATTGATCCTTTAATAGTTAATTAAATAAATCATATTTACTCATTAATTTAATAAACTTCCCTTCATTCATTATTTTATAAATCATATTTATTTGATTAATTACAGTACCCTTCTTCTTTTACTAATTAATTAGATAAGTTACTATCTAATAAATTAGAATAATGGACACTCCCTACATTTCATCCCATTTAAAAAAAAATCTCTCTCCACCTTACCTTAAAAGAGAAAAATGGACTTTGAATCTTGACCACTTGTTCATCCACCACATGATTAATTATACTTTATTGATATTACAAAGTAAAGATGAGGGACGAAAACAAAATGCAAAATAAATTAGATTTGAAGTTATTATGTGGTTTTTTTTGTTTTTGTTTGTGTGATATATTAAATTTTAACTTTACGTTATTAACCATTTAAAATTATTAATTTTAATTAATTTTACCTGATATGTATAGTTAATTTTAAATTCAAATTCTATTCATTATTGTAATGTCTATTTTTATTTCATTATTCAAATAATTATCAAAAGAAAATCAATTTAGTATTTTATGTTTAAGAAAATTTGATTATATATTTTATAAGTAAGACTGTACAATCATTTATTTTCAATTTTTTTTGTTATATCTTAGTATTCACCATCATTGAAATGGAGAGACAAATGATAAAAAATAAAGAAATCAAATGATTTTTAAAAATTGTTATCTCATTTAGATGAAGAAACAAAACAAGAAAATGTGAAAGAATAATATTAAAAATTACATGTGTAGTTATGTTTTCTAATTTTAATTTTCATTAGGAAATGCTAACTCAAAGACTTTATTGTAACATCTTTCTTCCAAATACACCTCTTGTTTTACAACTTCAAAGATTGTCAATGGACGATATTAAGAACAAATCTTGCAACTTCAAGACAACAATACATTATGCCAAACACAAATCCAAAGAATTCTTTGTTATATGGGATGAGTCATCATAACTTAATTGTATTGAACATTTTGATTTAGTTGAGTTCTTCCCTCTTCATGTTGTTATTTATCCTAGTTAATGTTGACCAACCTATTTTATTAGTGGTTGCTTTTATCTTTACTGATAATATATATGTAAGTGCATACAATGTCTACAAAAGATTATTTATGAAATCAATATTTTATATTTTTGAATCAACATTTCAGATCACACTTTCTCAATTATCATAATTTTATTTTTTTTAAAATACATTGAATCTACATTATTCAATTAAAAAACTAAATACTAAAATAATTAAGCCAAACTAGAAAAGCAGCTCATCCATCGTCAAAATGAAGATATTTTTTGTGCATAACACTGTTCAAATTGAATTTAAGAGTCTTAATATTTGTTTCACCTACACTGTCACATTGACCATAATTACCTTTCAAAGATCTCTTTGAGAGCATAGGGTCCGGTGTGTCGGAACTTTTACTAGCATGTGAAGCCCTCAAACAAGATAAGAATAAAAAACATGAATCACCCTCTGAATTTAGCTATAAATGGTAGGCAAGAGCAAGCTAATTGCACAACAAATTTCCACGCATCCTACAATAATAATTACTAATAAACTTAGCTTTTTTATAAATATTTGACGCAAAAACTTTAATTTCATTATTCTTGATAAATATTACTAATAATTTTAGTTTCGAATGTATCAAAAGAAAAAACATTAGTTTCAAGCTTTTAGACTATAAGATATAAAATAGGGGCAAACAAAAACAACGAACTACATATGAAATGAGGAACCCAAGACAAAAATAGAAATAAAAGGAACTCTAGAGGATTTAGCAAACTGAGTTTTGAAATTAATGTTTTTTTCATTATAGAGAGCTGCCGGTGCTCTTAAAACAGTTCATGCCTCATTCATTCCTCAAAAAACAGAGTATGTTGCTTTCCTTTTTAAAACCATTTCCAACACTAGGAGAAGCTTCCAGATTACCCTAAAGGAAGTTTCTAGATACATCAGGGAAGAAGAATGTAGAAATGGAAGGCAAAAGTATTTAATACAGTGGTTGGAGTAGATAAACTAAAATGGCAGGGGAGATTAAAAAGTCCATGTCACCAACACTCTCCTTTAATCTTCACTGCCATATATGTCTGCAATGTCAATTTCTTTGCTCTTCATTTGTCATTGACTGTAGTCTTTTTTTTTTTTGTGGTTGCAACCAAGTCTTCATACTTCTCGAATCCTTTCTTTTCCATCTTGATGATCTTGATGCCTGACAATGCCTTTGTCTTTGTCCAACTGCTGTGATAGTCTCTCAAACCTTCAATCTGCAACTTCCTAAAAACTTGCCATCTATAGATGCCTTTCCAAAAGTATTTGTTGTGCCTTCAAACTTGCCATGATTGCCATCATCTTTTACATGTGAACTTTTATACTTGAACAAATTCTTGATCATATCTGTAATTTTTGCCAACTAGATCCATAAACCCATCCACAATCCATACGTATACAACCTGCCATAGAATCTTTCTTTGATACATTATTCCAACATTTCTTTTCACAATGATTTTTCAAACCACACACACTACAAGGGTGTAAGTCCCAACACTTATCCTTGGTATGACATTTCCTATTGCAATGTGTACACTCAACACTCTTCATTTCTTGAATGAATTTACATGAACCTATGTTATTTCCTTTGCCTATTACATACCCAATTCCTTCATGTTTTCGCCTCATGACTGGCTCTATTGGCTCTTTCATTCCTTGCTCATTCTTTCCTAATCCTTTTCCTTTAAATCCCATTTTTTTCCTAATTTTTAGACCAACATTTTCTTTAGCTTTTGTAGAATCAAAATTATCACAACTAACAAGATCATTAGACTCATTAACATGTTTATCACTATCACAAATAACTTCAGCAAAATCACATTTACCAAATATACCATCAAATAGAGAACACAAATCATCTGTACCACATGAGATATCAAAAACTTGAGGCTTTGTTCTTAGACATTCATTTTTTCTTTTCCAACAACTTTAGTTTTTCTTCTAAATCTGCATTCCTCTTTTTGGCCTCATCAAATAATTTTAACTTTTATTCAAGCTCTTTATTCTTTTCTTCAAGTTTGCATGATTCCTTCATTTGCCAATTATGTACTTCTTCCACAAACTTTAACCTATCCTTTAATTCTTCAATTTCCTTTGTATAATCACTAATTTCATTTAAAAGTTTACATTTTTCTCCTCCCATTTCTTTTCTTAATTTTGTCAATTCTTTTTCTAAAAGATCCTTTTCACATTTTAAACTTGTTTTTTTTTTCTTCATCTTTATTAATTCTTCTTCTAAATTATTTGTTTTCTCTTTTTTTACTCTATCATCTTTTCTCATTAGAACAAACAATTTTAACTTACCTTATATACTTGATTAACCTTCTTTGATTCCACAATCTTTCAATACTCGATTCCTCCACCTTCAATTGCCTTCTCACAATGCAACCTTTCTTCAAGCTTTACAAATCAGAACTTTCAACAACCTCCTACAAGTTCTTAGAGATACATAATACTTCTCGAACAATAATTTTTAAATTTTGTGACTCTTTCTACATAACATTCTTCATCATTTTAACTCCACATTTTATTGTCTAAAGATGCAATAACTTTTATCAACCAACCACAAATACCTTTTCAATATTTATGATCTTTATGCCTATGGACCCCTCATTAGACTGTGGTAGCTACAAACAAAACTTGCTCCTCTGATGACGACATTTACTTGAATCTGATCCAACCTTCAATACTTCTTGTATAGCTTCTAGAACCTCCTTAGCAGTGCCAAAATCATCTGCAAAATAAAATAACTTACAATGCTCCAGTCTTTAATCTTTGGCGACTCCTCAGGAATAGTGATCTACAGTCCTCCTTTGGCAGCTTGTCTTCTTTATCAACTCCTCACAAGACTCCTTTGTCTGGTGCCTTCTCCACCTAACTCCAACAATCCTCTTTTCAACTCTGCCATCAAACTTTCTCACAATGAACTTGCCTTCATTTGTGTTTTGCAACTTCAATGATTAACTTCCCATTTTTGCAATCTCCTTGGATCAGTCTGCTCTGATACCAATTGTAAGATATAAAATCGGGGAAAACAAAAACAATGAACTACACATAAAATGAGGAACCAAAGACAAAAATAGAAATAAAAGGAACTCTAGAGGATTCAGCAAACCGAGTTTTTAAATTAATGTATTTTTCCTTATAGAGAGCTGTCAGTGCTCTTAAAACAGTTCATGCCTCATTCATTCCTCAAAAAATAGAGTATGTTGGTTTCCTTTTTAAAACCATTTCCAGCAATAGGAGAAGCTTCTAGATTACCCTAAAGGAAGTGTCTAGATACATCAGGAAAGAAGAATGCAGAAATGGAAGGCATAAGTATTTAATACGATGGTTGGAGTAGATAAATTGAAATGGCAAGGGAGATTAAAAAGTCCACGTCACCAACATAGACTACTTTCTACTACAAAATTATTTACAGTTAGAGGGAGAGAATTGTATTTGCAAGGGAGGCATATTGCCGCAATCGGTGGTGGCAGAGCCATATGAGAAAGTGACAATGTCGTCGGAGTTCAGTGCAAATCTATCTTCAACACTTATGGAAAATGGAGAGGACATGTCAATCTTAGCATCTCAATGCATTTTCGGGCAATAAGTATATCCATTTGAGCATATTATATAGTGCAGCTAACACAAAGAAAAGGATTTGAATGGTTTGAGTTTTTGCAATGCAATATTCCAACAACTCCTTTGGAGATGGCTATTGACTTCTTCTTCTACAACTTTGAAATTGCAGGTTGTTACTCAACATTATTATTTATTTATCTTGTATTCCAATCTTGAAGTTATTATTCATTGAATGTGGTGGGATTTTTGTGTGCAAAACCCTGACGCATAACGAGCTTAAATAATGTCGAGCCCATTCCAACATTTGAAGACTTTGGCGAAGACAATTATTTTGTAGTAGACAACTGAGGATATGAGACTGTTGTGCATGAACTGGCTAAATAATTTCTCAAGTCCAAAAATGGAAAAATAATTGACAAGCGCCTCAAACTCAACAAGGTTAATTCTCTCTTCACTTCTTTGTATTCAACCATCTTTAAGGTTACAATGAAAAAAAACAATAAACATTATGTCACAAGTGGTGCGCAAAATCGAGCATACAGACAACGACATGAAGGTTTCTATGGAAGATGGCTTAGTTTTATAGTGCAAAGAATGCCATTGTATATGTTAGCATGGGAGTGTTGCAGACAAAGCCCATCAAGTTTAAACCTGATTTTCCCATAAGCATGATTATTTCACATTTAATAAGTCGATTGGAATTTGACCGTTTCTGACTGCTACTCTGAAACATCATAAATTTTAGTAGCTAATTTATTATTTACTTTTTATTAAAATAATAGTTAAATGTGGATACTAAGTAAATAGGCTTTTTCAATATATGTGGCAGATGTGGAAGCTGCTAGCAATATACAAATGGGATATGGTGAACTACTACAAGATCTTCATGAAGTTTCCCTTCAAATTATGGCTAGAAGGAGGACCAGGAATCAAATTCTTCATGTACGCCCATGAGAGAAGAGGTTACTATAATTTCTGGCAGGTAATTGTTTTCTTAGCGGATCATATGCCTCATTGCTTGAGTGTTTACATCTAAGTAAATAAAGATTCTTAAAATTTCTGTAGTTAAATCCCAAAAAAACTATATTGCTTGATTTTAAATTTTTTTTAGGTAAAGGTGGCTAAGCCACAAATTTATTAAAAAAGAAGAGAAGTACAAATGGATTACAGAGGGAAAAGATAAAAGAACCCTCAAAATTTCAAAAGAAACTAGAATAGCAAGTCTGGTGAGACTTAAAGGTCCAAAAAATTGACAAAGAAGAATCCTGATACATGCAAGGTCCGAAGTAGCTAAAAGAAAAGCTACAAGAGAAACAAGAAATCCTCATAGAAAAGAGGGAGCCAAGTTCGGAACCAAAAGAACAAAATATTCCATGGTAGGAAATCACCATCGAAGCCAAAACCTTGATAACTTGATCACAGAGAATGTGAAAATGCATCCCTGAAGACAAATGGAATCTAGAGAGCAGAGGAAGATACACCAAAGATTTGTCCCATGGAAATTCATATGATAGGAGACCTATAAATTATCTGTAGCACAAAAACCATTGCCAATGCTAACTAGAGATAAAGATACAAATTGAGATTTTGACAAAATTGAAGTTAATTTGACTAAGAAAACCAAAAGAGAGGAGATTAAAAGTTAAGAAGTGCTTCCCTTTGATGAAGCAATGTCAGTTGGAGGAGGAAAATGAGGGTCATTGTGTGGCTCTACCAGAGCATGTTGAATAAGGAGACAAACCCCTTTATAAAGCATGTAAATTGGATCATTTACTGATCTTCCATACTGTTGGTTGAGGATTATAAGGTATGTTTTGAATTCACTTGGGTAGTCATTTAATAAACCATATGACAAAGCACTGAATGATTTTGAAATTGGGTGCTGCCACAATAATGGGTTACACTTTTTGGGACATCCTAATTTTTGCTGAAATCACATATTTTTAGAAAATGTAATGATTTAAGCCTTAAAAAGGTTCCATTTTGAAGGTTTTAATTGAAGAGGGTTTGATCAAACCCACTTATATCAAACCCCCTTGGATAGACAACCACTAGTTTTAAACCATACCTATAATGGAGTCTCCTCTACACCTATCAAAATGCTGATAAAAAACCACTTTTGATTTACCTTTTAGGGGATCAAATTAGTTTATTTAAAATTATTTTTTTGTAAACTTGTAGTCCTTATTATAATCTTCCCAAAAATTATAATATCAAATATATTTAATTTTATTATTATATTTATTTTTTATTTCTTGTGAATGTAGGTTTTTCAATGAACATCGAGGTCTTTATTTCACACATATGGAAAAATAGGAAAAGAGAGAAAAAAATTTCTTAAAAATTCATGTACACTAGATATTGATGTCCTTACTCCAACAAAAAAAGAATAAGTTAATTCAAATGAATACAAAAAAAGTTATGTAGCTGAAAGTATAATATATCCAAATTATAATTACTCTGAATTAGAAAATTAATTAAAAAATATATATGCAACAAAAAATTATGAAAAAATATCCATCCACTATATAATGGTGTAAAAAAATTGTATTTAAAAATTTAGAATTGTATGCTTTCTATATAAAATGTTATGTAGCTGAAAGTAAGCATCAGTTTTTGAAAATGATGTTTAGTAAAAAAAAAAAGTTAATAAAAACTACATAAAATAATTCACAATTTATTTTTTAATTTTAAAAAAAAATATAATTAGATTCTCAACACAAAATATCACAAATCATTAGTTTGCTTCATTTTAAAATTCTTAATGGTTTAGCTTCTATAGGCATACAAAGGTGAAGATCTGGTGAAAAATGTTGATTTCAATGTCAAAATGACCAGAAAGTGTAACCCATTATTGTGGGATCACCCAATTCTCTCATCTATGAGAAGATGCTACTTACTAATGAATTCTCCAAATAGGTTCGACCCATTTAAGATTTCATATCTCTCCAGAGCTATTTGAAGAGTTGGAAGAGGACAAACATGAGGTAAAACATATGTACCGACCAAGAACTTTACCATTTCCGAGCATCCCAAAACATCCATAAGGTTTGATACAAATTGGGATGCTACTTCATAAGGAAGGGCCATGGAGTGCATATCCAGCTAGTCGAAGCCCAACACAATCTGAATGGCATCATAAACCTGCTTACATTCAAATGAGAAGATTCTTCTCATCTTTTCTTCTGTAAAGGGCGAGTCCACACGCAATTCATGAATTCTTGGTGGGACAAGCACTCGAAAAAGATTATCCATCTCTCTGAACAAAGAAAACTCTGTGAAAAATAAGAGATAGATGCAAGGAGAAAACAAAAACCATGGTAAATAAGAAGGCTTATGGCCGCCATGCTGCCCAATAACTCAGTCCTTGTGAGTTCCAATGTTAAATAAATGACATTGTCAATGCTATACGAGAAATTTAAGGAGGAGCTGGCAAGTAAAGACTTTAGAAATGAAGAGGCTTGGCATAAAACATATATCCAAGTCAAAATTGTCCAAATATCCCCTAACTCCCATTTCCAATGACCCTCATAGAGAGAAAGCTCTCTATGTCAATCACTAAAATAACAAGTTAGAAGAATAAGCGAACGCACATAAACTTAGAATATAGACTCGCCACCAAGCACCATATTTATAAACTAGACATTAATTCCCTTGCCATATAAGCAGGGAAAACTTTAGTGGTGAATCTTCGCCAGTTGGAGAATAGTACAAGCTAAAACGGAGACTAAATCGCCAAGTTTTTACAAAAAAATAATTTTGTCTCGATTAATTCACCATGTAAGCGATGCATCATTGGAACTGATTCGCGAGTAGTTTATACAGTAATTAAAAATATTAATAATATTCGCTACTATTATTATGTAATTCTGAAGAATCAAGAATGGAATCTACTATATTTGTGCCAACCAACCGGAAGACATCTGATCAAAGCTTTGTTTGATCTCCACCGTTCACTGTTGCCAATAGTTCATGGCATACATCATCATCGTTGTATCAATGGGACATCCCTAAGTGTCCCACTGATGATGTTCACTCATGCTGATAAGGCTTCTATACTCCACCTGGGGTCCACCAAGGCATAGGTACACCACTTGTGTAATTCCGGAGAATCATGAAGGGAATCTACAATATTCGCGGCAAGTTCCCGAAAAGACATCTGGTCAAATATTTTTTTGATCTCCACCATTCACTGTTGCCAATAGTTCATGACATATGTCATCATCATTGTATCGACGGGACATCCCTAAGTGTCCCAACGATGATGTTCACTCACGCCGATATTCGTTCATGGAATGAACTTCTAGCCATCCGATTTAAAAGCTAATTGATGGTAAAATTTTCAAGTTTCATTTAGTCTTACTTTTCAAGTGACATTTTTTAAAAACACTTCATCTATGTGTGCTCCAATGCATTTTCAATAGTGAATTTATGCTTGGTGGCAAGGGGCTCTGCCCCTTGACCCCGCCTATATTGTGACAAGAGCGCGTTAGGGCCGTTGTCCCCAGACCCCGTGAGGGGGCGTTTCCCCCTCGACCACCACAAGGGAGCTCTAGCCCCTTGAGCTCGCTAGTGGTTTTCGCCCCTGGGCCCCTACTTCAATATTAAAAAAAACAAAAAAATATATGGGGCAACTGCATCGACCAACTATGCAAATTTTTAAAGGAGAGATTCTCCATTGTAATTAATCTTTTTAGTGATTATTCACTAGGATTCGCCACTATGATTATTATTTTTACCAATTATTCATTAAGATTCGCCAAGATTTTATAATTTTTTTAATACTGTGCATAAGATTCGCTAGGAAAATTAATATTTTTTTCAAATAAAAGGAAAGATTCAGCAAGATTTTACTCCTTTGCTGAGGGGGGGGTTTCTTAAAGTTATCCCTAGGGGCGACTTGTTCATATGACCCCACTAAAAATCGGGAGGTTGCTATGTAGGATCTGTCTCCAACTATGGAGATGGAGAGGGTAGCTTACATTTTGCATGAGGCGTATGGCATTGATAGTCAGGTAAAAGTTAGCATGTTCATTGAATTTAATTTATTAAATTTCAATTATGAAATGCAAGATTAACTAAAAATGTTTTACAATTTTAAATAAAATTGCAGGGTCACAGTGTTGAGACTAGATACACCAGCCCTCCACCTACTTATTTCTGCAGTACACCTATCGTTGGGGTATGTAACTAGTAAACAATTATAAATTTATTACATGTTAATAGCATTGTTTTACGAATGGTATTTTAATATGTGATTTTGAATGTTGAAAAAACTATTATTGGAGGTTTTGAGGGAACACCTCCTAGTGCTAGTGGATTTACTCAAACCTACACAGAGGTAATAGAATAAAGAGTTTAACTAATGAATTGTACTTAATAGATTTGTGTATTTTATATGCACATCGTTGAATACGTTGAATAATTTGTTGTTTTATTTTCAAATGTTGCAAGACAAAACACCTCTAAATGTGATGAGGGGAATGAAAATCAGCGTTTCATATGCTATACAATCCTCGATGGCTCTGATAGGGAAGGTATGAGGAAAATTAGTAAATTTCAATTTACATTCGTTGTTATAGATGTTAGTGAAAAATAAAACCATTATTGATTCATAGTTTAATTTCTATTTGGATGGTTTATATAGGGTTTGAGCACACCTGAGCATGGGCATGTGAATATTTCCCTCGTGGAGAGAGATCATGAGATGGCAGTAAGTGATTATTTTGTTAAATATATCATTTTTTATAATGTAATTTCTATATATTCATGTCTTTACTTATTGTAATAGTTAAAACTTCATCATGAACTAAACACTAGGAGGAATAGCAAGAGCAATCCTCGAGTGCAACACAAATGAGTGACAAACCTATCGTCATCTGATCAACAAGCAAAGGGAAATAATTTATTTCCAGACCATGGAGAGCAATGACTTTTGATTCCAAAGCCCTTTGTTGTATGCCTACATGGAAGTTTTGTACATATTTTGTATTGGACATATTTGACACTGTATGCCTATATGGCTATTTTGTACATATATTTCATATTTATATTGACATATATTGATGTATGCCTTCAGGGCTATTTGGTTAATACAAATATTTTTTATCGATGGTGTCCATATTTGCATTCTAAATGGATGGTGCAATAGATATGAGTTATGTGTATTCAAGTGTATACTTTACAACTTACGTGTATACTTTGTGACTTGCGTTTGTTACAATGTATACTTTGCGACTTACATATTTTCATGTGTATACCTTGTATTCATGCATATACTTTGTATTAATTTGTGTATACTATGTATTCGTGTGTATACTTCAAGGCTTGCATGTTTTTGAGTACTTGTGCTTCCCTTATTCACATGTACATGCTTGACTTATTCATGCACGTATACTTACTAATTGGTTAGCCCTAGCATTGATAATTGTTTTCCTTCATGGTTTGTCTTGAATATCAATTGATTGATGCTAAACAACTCTATCTAAAAGCAAAAACCATGTTTTCAATTGGTATTCCATGAAATTATTCATAAAAGGATTCCAATATGTTCTTGATGTGTCACCATATAAACACGTCGAAAGATTTATATGTCAACTTTTTGCAATATTATTTCTTGTATACGAAGTGGACTCAAGAGAAAGCACGTTATCATTTATAATACAAATAAGAAATGGAATCAACATTGTCCTTGACCCTCGAATAGGTCTATTTAACAAAGAAACACAATTGGGCAGCATTTACCAATCTGCAAATCCACAAAATCCATAATTTTTAGGGTGTGATTGGCCCTCTAACCCCACTATCCTCTAAACCCTCACTTTTCTCAAATTTCACTAGGGTTTATTGAAAACACCATATCCAGGCATCATACAACCTCAAAACCTCTTGCAACACTCTTCATTCTACTTGCACAAACTTAATTGACCACCAAATTATGTTGCCCCTTGACTTTACCCACTTTTACTCCCACAAACCTCTCTTTTATTATTCAAAACCCCTCTATTCCCAATTAGGGAATCATGCCATAACATGATTTTGACCTCCCTTGTCCTTGTAGATCATTTGAACAAATCAAACTCCACAACATCAACCTATTTCCAACCTATTCTAACTTATTCTCAAGCAATTTCTTCTTTTCACCTTGTCTAACCTTGATTTTAAGGCCTAAAATCTAAATTTTGAATAGGAGTAGCATTAGTAATCTCTTCCAATGCCTTTACCAATGTTATTTTATTATTATACTTACATAATTGACTCAAATGACCCCACACTAAGTCAAAACTAAAAGAAAGATTATATAATGGGATATCATGGCCTTATTTGATATTATAATGACTAAAACCATTGAACTAAACCTAATTCATCAAATGGAGGAACAAGGTGCTTTTCACCAATGATCATACACTTTTTGTGTGGAATACTCAGACTTCTCAACCGTTGTGTGTATGTTTATCTTTTCCATTGTTTTGCATGCCATCATAAGGGATCAAGCTAGTTGAATGCAACTCGGATCAATTCTGTGTGTTTAGGTGCAAAAGAGGACCATGCCTATCGTAAACCTACCTATCAAGATGCATTGGAGTAGTTAGTTTGGTCACAAAAATTGCAAAAAAAAAGTTGCACTACTTTGCAACTTTACACTGCTTCCATTTGACACTTTTTCCATCAAGTGAAAATTGGACACCATAGGAAAATGACTCCGAGATAGAAAAAAATGAGAGAGGTTATTGTAGAGGATCCCAAAACGATCCCATAGGCTCAGACAGAGAGTTCGTAAGAATCATGGTTTCCGAGTAATAGCCTGTCAAATTGTTTTCCCTTTTTCACTTTGGACCCTTAAGGGATCGATTTGGTTAAACGTACCTCAGAGCGATTCCGCGTGTTTGGGTGCAAAAGAGGACCATGCCTAGCATAAATATACCTATTCAGATGCATTGAAACAATCCATTTGGTCACATGAGTTGTAGAACAAAAGTTGCACCACTTTGCAACTTTGTAGTGCTTGCATTTGACACTTTTTCCATCAAGTGAAAATCCAGTACTACGAGAAAACCAATCCGAGATAGCCAAAACCGAGAGAGGTTTTTGTAGAAGGGCCCAATCCAATCTTGTAAGATCAAACAAGAAGTTTCTAAACATCACGGTATTTGAGTAAGAACATGATGAAATTTACAACCATTTTGTACTTTGGACCCTAAAGGGATTGATCTGGTGGAATGCAACTTAGAGCAATTCTGTGTGTTTGGGTGTGAAAGAATACCATGCCTAGTTTAAACATACTTATTCGGATGCATTGGAATAATTTTATTGGTCACGCGAGTTGTAGAACGAAAGTTGCACCACTTTGCAACTTTGCATAGCTTGCATTCGACAGTTTTTCCATCAAGTGAAAATTTTCCGTCACAAGAAAACCACTCTAAGATAGCCAAAACACAGAGAGGTTTTTGTAGAGGGGCCCAACATGATCTTGTAGGATCAGATGAGAATTTTCTAATCATCATGGTATTCGAGTAACAAGATGCTAAAGTTTGCAGTCATTTAGCACTTTGGACTCTTAAGGGATTGATCTGATTGAACGTGCCTCATAGCGATTATGTGTGTTTGGGTGTGAAAGAGGACCATGCTTAGTGTAAAAATACCTATTTGGATATATTGGAATAGTCTGCTTGGTCACATGACTTGGAGAACGAAAGTTGCACCACTTTGCAACTTTGCATTGCTTGCATTTGACGCTTTTTCCATTAAGTGAAAATCTGCTGCCATGGGAAAACCACTCTGAGATAGCCAAAACCAAGAGAGGTATTTGGATAGGGGTCCAACATAATCTCATAGAATTAGACTAGAATTTTCTAAGTATCACGTTATCTGAGTAACAACATGCTGAAGTTTGCAGTCAGTTTGCACTTTGGACCCTTAAGGGATCAATCCAGTTGAACGTACCTCAGAGCGATTCTGCATGTTTGGATGTGAAAGAGGACAATTCCTAGCATAAAAATAGATATTCATATGCATTGGAATAGTCCACTTGGTCACATGAGTTGCAGAACGAAAGTTGCACCACTTTGCAACTTTGCACTGCTTGCATTGGACACTTTTTCCATCAAGTGAAAATTCGCCGCCACGGGAAAACCACTTCAAGATAGCCAAAACTGAGAGAGGTTTTAGTAGAGGGGCCCAACTCTATTATGCAGGATTAGATGAGAATTTTCTAAACATCATGGTATCTGAGTAACGACATGCTGAAGTTTGCAACCATTTAGCACTTTGGACTCTTAAGGGATTAATCCAGTTGAACGTACGTCAGAGCGATTCCACGTGTTTGGGCATGAAAGAGGACTATTCCTATCATAAAAATACCTATTCAGACGTGTTGGAATAGTTCACTTTGTCACACAAGTTGCAGAATGAAAGTTGTACCACTTTGCAACTTTGCAGTGCTTGCATTTGATGCTTTTTCCATCAAGTAAAAATCTGCCGCCATGAGAAAACCACTCCGAGATAGCCAAAACTGAGAGATGGTTTTTTAGAGGGGCCCAATGTGATCCTATAGGATTAAATGAGAAGTTTCTAAGAGTCATGGTATTTGAGTAACAACATGCTAAAGTATTCCGCCATTTAGCACTTTGGACTCTTAAGGGATCGATTTGGTTGAATGTACCTCACAGTGATTCTGTGTGTCTAGGTGTGAAAGAGGACCATGCCTAGCATAAGTGTACCATTTACTTAGAAGAAGATCATTAAAATTCATTGTTTCCTTGCATTTTTCTATATTTTTACCAAAAATGTGATGTTTCATTAAACTGTATGGTTCTGTACAGGGTGATTGTGTTCTCTTTTTCAATATCTTTGTGTTTCCAAAGACCCAATACACATTTATAAACCCATTTTTATTTTAGGGTGCTTATTTGGTGAAAGGGAATAAGTTTTATGGGGTTTGTGTTTCTGCCCCTGTAGATTTTGATGGAAAAGGGCATGAAAAATGAGGTTTCACCCTAGTGTTTGATAAAATATTGCATGTAGAGGTTGGGTGATTGTATTTTGAGTTTGTGGATCTGATTTTAAGAATTTTTGAGGTGGTGGCATGTTTTGGTAAGGTAAGGAACCATTCCTTTGAATAAACCCTCCTCATACTAGCATAAAATAATGGTTTTGTGGTTTGGCATGGTGGAGTGAGTTTCTCCTAAGACAAATTATGGATCTGAGGGTTTGGATACATGATAATTGCTGCCCCAACAAGTTTAGGGGGTTGTTGAATGTTTAAATGTATGTTCCTTTGTAAATTAGGCCTAGTTAGCCTAATGAGGACAACAAATAAGGTCATTTTTTATGCACATGTTCCAAGATAGTCACTATTGATTTTGAAGTATGTGTTGTAACTAAATAATAGCTATCTAGATCAGCCATTTTTTTGTGAAGTCATTTGAGAATTTTTCCTCAAAACACCACTTGGAGCCACACTTTTCACTTGGAAATTCATCATAAAACCCTGTAGCAACAACTCCACCTTTGTTTCTTGAATTCCCTACATAGATAAACACACACACACCTAAAACATCCCAAGACTTACTCCACATATCTAAACTATCAAATTTGGTGGAGTAGTCATTATTGGTTATCTAGAATCTCAAAACCCCAACCTTGAGGGTTTACAAACCGAGTTGAGAAAAATCAGTTCAAACTAATGATAAACTCAATGGATACCCTCCTAAATAGATTCAAATGAAATCTACTTCACTATTATACCTTAAACTACTGTACAACTTGTACAAGTTAATGAACAACTAGAGAAACTCATAAAATCACTAAAATAGGGACTTTATTGATTGTAAATATTCAAGAATATAAAAGATCTATGTTTTTGTCGACCTTACATGCTTTATCACTTCTATAATCACCCAATGACCTCTTTGAGACTTTAAATACATTACATATGACCTTCACATGACCTTTCTCACATTGATTACATTACAAAATTCAAATTTTGTAAATTTGACTATTAAAAGCATTTAGAGAACAAGGTGCTACTGCACCAAACATGAACTCCAAAATTATAGTATTTGAGTAAATCTCATTACAAGTAAATCTCATTACAATGCCTTAGGTACTTTGTTCTCACAGATCTTTTGCAATGTCACTCATACATTTGAGATTCTCTTTAAATGTCTACATCATAGGTGCTCATTAAGAGGTTAACTTCAATTGAGTAACTTGAGATTCCCTCGCTAATTTTCACATGCTCTTTTATAATGGATTGAAATCAAAATTTTGATTTGTCAAGATCATCAAAATAAGGATTTTGCATTGCTTTTTTTGTTGAGATTCTCTTTGATGGATCACAAATCAGCATTTTCTACAACAAGAGACCAATCAATTTTTAGTATACTTACAAGTATGCAAAGTAAAAGAGAAAAAGAAAGAGCATCCAAAATGGAAATGAAATGAAAATAGATGAGAGGAACTTAGAGATAGGCATGTAGGTCTCACAACTTAGTCACTCTTGTCCATACATCTTCACTGGGAATTCCAACATACCTATTGCACACAACACCTCTCATGAATAGAGTAAGTTGAAATTTGAGATGCTCTTATAATGTCTACATCATAGCTCATCATGATAAGGTTAACTTCAAATGAATACCTTGAAATTCCCTCACCAATCTTTGCACACACTTTTTTAATGGCTTAAAATCATGATTGAGATTTGTCAAGATCATCAAAATAAGGATGTTGCATTGCTTTTTTGGCTGACATTCTCTTGGATGGCTCATATATCTGCATTTTCTACAAGGGGACACCAATCAATGTTTAGTAGGTTACTTACAAAAAAGAAAAGTAAAAGAAGATGATAGCATTGGCATCAAACAAATTAATGTGCTTACAAGTATAAATTAATAAGAATCAATGTGCATATACTTACAAATTAATCCAACAAACCATCTAGGTCTGGTCTACTCTTTATTGTGTCATATATTACCTCATGGTCAGACTCACAGACCTTCCACAAGGTCTTCTTCAAAGGTCTACCCCAATATTTGGCCAAACAAACATTGGATGCCATGCCAAGGTTTGAGTAATGAATAATCTTATGATGCGTGTCAAAGTCCTAAAACAACCAATGTTTAACACTCAAATGTGGGTACCTTCTAAGCCACGTTCCAATAACCACAATTGAGCTTGTAGGGTATTCGATGTTTTCTCCATCTATAACTAGGGCCTCCAATTTCTTTCTGGCCTCAACACAATGACACAAGTAATAGTTTTTTCCCTCTTCATTGTCTTCATTTGCAATAACTACATTAGCATTCCCTACATTGATATGTGGAATAAATCTCTTGAAATTAGTCAACATTACAAATACATTATAAAGTAAGATAACAATGTGGAATTTCAACAACTAAGAAATTAGATATATCACCAGGTTGAACTAGATCTAATACATGGTCAAAGTCGACTGCTGATTCCATATGTGTTAGTTCTAATGCCATCAAAGGGTGATACATGTGAAGTGGGCTAAGATAACTTGTCAACCATTTATCAACCCACTCCCTTGACTCACAATCATTCTAGGCTTGGATTGTACATGATGAACAAAATCATTCCATTTTCTATGTATTGATACTCCATGAACCTACATTTGAGATAAGGAAAGAGTGTAGCTCACTTGATCATGTTAGTGTACAACAATCCTCATATGGTGCAATGTTAGTATCATCCATCAACCAGAAAAATATATGAACTGAAGACGTACCTTCATTACTTGGACCCATCAAAGCATTAAACCACTTGACGATTGATCTTGCATCTTTCAAATTTGCACTGTCTTTATAATTTAACTCTTCTTGTGCTAATGATCTTTTCACACATGCTCTTGCACCATCATGCTCCCACTTTCCATGACCGGCCTCACAAAAGTTCCACATATATTGAACACCTATAATGACATGCATCCTACACAACCAGTAGAACACGTGTGAGTTCTTGAACTATGTTGTATAGTTATCCGACCATATTATATGTTGGTTGTATGCTATGCCACTCTGAGCCAAACCACTATAGAATATCTAGAAGCAACCTTGCATGAACTCTAGAGAGTGTGTTCAATCATCACTAATGTAAAAGTGGTACTCCCTCAATACCTTCCTTTGGTCCTCTGTACTATCAGATGCATGAATGAATTCTATGTGCACAAATATCGAAACCTGTGTGGAGTTGTAATACTGTGATTGCACCTCACGTTGTAGTTGTAGAGTGTAGTTCTCTGCAAAGTCAACCACTGATACTATGTTTCCAACTAGAAAGGTGTCCTTGCATAGCTTGAATTGTGTGTCCAACCATCGAGCTCTATGGGTATGCATTGCATACTCAGATAGTATATTGTCATGAAACATGCACATAAACTGGTACACTTGAATCTTCTCAATAACCAAATCACACCTTTTTGCTTGAGACCCATCTTTTTTAGCATATGCCACTATTTTATACTTCTCAAACATTACTAGTTTTTGTCCCACCTCATCTGTGCTTTCCATATGTTGACATACTATCATACACTGGAAGCCACCGCAACGCTCGCATGAACCATCCAAGCATGTTGTCTTGTAGAATATCTGGCCATCCTCTATTTCACATAATTTTTTTGATAAGAACTCTCTTGAAGATTTTGGTGGGGCTTCTTTCCCACAATCCTATAAAACATTGTTAGTATGCAAATCTAAACATATAGAATGATAAACATCATAATGGTTAGAGAATTCAATATGTAGTCTACAACAACAAGTAGTGCGTGTGTGATTTATATTGACATAAAAAGGTTTAAGCATTTCAAAATATATTTGAGAAATACTAATTTGAGGATAAATTTTTTCAAATTTATGAAAAAATTGGGTTTGAGTCATATCCAAAAAATGCTTTCGATGTGGCTCACGATTCCAACTACCAATTATCCTTCTTACCACATCCCTTTGATTCGGAGATGGCTTTGTGTTATTATTCCAATACTCTTCAATTAGTGTTCTCAAGACTTCAACAATTTCTTTATCTTTTTGTGGTAGTCTCCCTGAGAATTCCCATAATTCATTTGAATCAGTGCCCTCAATTGTTTGTCACCTTTGAATGGCTCTTGATAAAGTTTTTCTACTAATTCTCATTTGTTCACTCGTCTTTCTAATGAGACGAGCTCTCTTTGTTTGATAGCTTACCAAAGTCGATGTAATGACACATCGAGTGACATTACTATCCTTTGAGTGTGAGGTATTACCCACGCCCTCCTAGGCATCCATTATATTCTTTACAATAGTGTCTTCACTCGATGCATTCAATGTTCTCATCCCAAGATTCTTCATGGTATTCCTATACTTTAAACCCCGCATCATTTAAACAAATATTTGACATCTTGCAGTCTCATTTAGCCTTTCAAAGAAGAATTTCCAAATCTTATCAACATATATTCTACAAGTGCATGTTGAAATCTTACCTTCCATGTGCTACAAAATATCATCATCAATATTAATCAAATGCTTGGCTTTCTACGAAAAATTCTAGGTTGTGTTCTCCTAGGTACATACATCTCAACATTAGGAATTTCATCAATATTTAATTAAGGTGGGCTAGATTGTGTACCTTCGATCAAGGGTGGAGAAGAAGACATACCTTAAGGTTCACGTGGGGTTGATGGCATACCTTCTTCGTCAAATCCGAGTGATGTACCCTCAACTTGAGATGCGTTGGATGGTGTCCAACAATATTCACTTGTGGTAGATGGTGTCCCTCCATATTCACTTGCGGTAGATGGCGTGCCTCCATATCCGCTTGTGCTTAATGGTGTACCTTCATATTCACTTGTGCTTAATGGTGTCCCTTCATATTCACTTGCCATAGAGGGTGTGTCTCCAACTAAAATATATGAATTTGTCTTACCATGATGCTTTCACATTTGTTTCTTTTATGCTGCCAATTCCTTTTCTCTTTTTGATAGTTGAGGTTCCTCTTCAATTGGCTTGTTTGCATCAATCGTTTCCAATTTCTTGTTTTCATGATGTGCCACCACCTAAACTCTCTCCTTTTCTTTGAAGGTTTCATTCTCTTTGTCTGTTAGTTTCCTCTTTGTTCATTTCTTCAGCATGGCAGATAATTTTATCTGTAGTATGGTAATCAGACGAATATTAGTTCCTCAAAAATGTATCCATTCAAGTTAATCAAAATATATGTCATTCAAGGCTTCATAAATAATACTTACAATCATCTTGTACAAGAGTTAACCTAGCATAGACAAAGGTCACATGATTTTTTTCAATCTAGAATGCCTTAAAGAAATGTTGTAATGTGGCATGCCATGGTTGCAAGATAGGCTCAAAACAGAAGCATGGAAAAGCATACAAAATTTTAACTTATGTCATATATATATATATGTATGTATACAAAATATGGAAGCATACATGGTGCGGGAGGACCATTGAATGAAAATTGTCAATTCAAGAAGTTGTTGTCTAGGCTTTAGGATTTTGGAATTTTTGCATTAAATAAGGTCAATAAGAGAATTTTCCATTGTAATGAGTCATTTTTTATGTTTCTTAGGTGTTTAGAAGGTTTAGATTTCAAAATTAAACAAAAAACATTGGTAAGTTGCCAATTGTGCAAAAGGGAAAAATTGTAAAGTTGTAAAAAGAAAATTTTCAGGAAGGCAAATGGTCATACCATTTTAAATGTTAATTGAAGGTGTTAGGAAAATTATTTTTGTGGGAAAAATAATATATATGCTAGAGAACATCGATGAAAATACTGATTTAGATTTGAAGGAAGATTGAATTGAAAAATCACTATTTTTTAGATTTTTTGTATTTCTTTGTCTTTTGCAACCTTGGTTTAGACCGTAAAAAGAGGTTTTGAATATAAATCTTCGTGAATCACTTTGGGGCATGTGTTAGCAGTTTTTTTCAATTGATTTGCGACTTTAACTCCAATTATGTTGGTAGTTTGGATTGAATCTCTTGTTGCAAGTCTATGTGCCCTGATTAAAGGGTTTTGAAGGTCTCAATTATGTAAATTGGCCCATTCCACTCACTGTGATAACTATAATTGGTGGAATGGGTCTAAATCATCAATAAATAGGTGAGGGAATTTTTTTTTTGTGCATGGGAGGTATAAAAGGGTGTTGGGCATGAAGAGTGAAATTTTGAGTTTTCCATGAGATTTCAAGTGGTTTTGATATGCTAAAGTGTTTTTGTGTTGGGGCAGTGTGGTTTCTTGTTGAATTGAGTTTGTGCAGGCCATTTTAGACCTGTTTGAAGTATTCATAAGATTGTGTGAGGGTTGGATGAGTATTTTTCAATAAACCCCTAGTTTCTTTGGTAAAAAGGAGGGTTTTGTTATTTGGCACTTTGGTGAGTGATTTTATGAAAAAAAATGGTGGAATCCTTGGTTTGATAACATATATATTGCTGCCTTATTGAGTTTTGTGTTTTGGAAAAGGATTGAAGATAAGGTCCTTTGTAAAAGAGGCCTAATTTGAGGCCTAGTTGGTGTATAAATCTAGTTTTGATGAAGTTGTAACAAATAATCCTATTGTGGATTGTTAATATGTTATTGTGTGCCCTGTTGGGACTTTGAGAAGGGTCAGGTCTTGGTCTGATAAGACCTTCTCTAAAATATATACTTGATTGAGTGAGTTAGCTATGCTACAAGGATGATTGTTGAATTGGTGAAAGTTAAGAATTGTATGAATTTTTAATTGTTAATTATTGTTGTTGGTTGATTTTGTGTTGAGTTGTGTTATAGGACCTCCCCTTATTGCATCAATAAACAAGGTAAGTCAATTGTTAAATAGAAAATGCCTCAAAGAGATGTGATTTTGGTGCACTAGGGGGGTTTGAGAGTCTGAGAAGGTTCATTATGACTACTCCACGATCTAGGCTTTGTATTTCAGTGGAGTAGGTTAGTTTTGGGTTGTGTAAGGTGTGTGCATGTTTTTTTGTGCAAGGGAAAACAAGAATCCATCATTTGGTTGTCCTCTCAAAAAATACAAAAGTTGACTCCTTGTGCAAAATGATGTTATGAATAATTAAAGATCCTGATCGATTAGTGGTTTGTGAATGTGTATTTGGTTTATTTCAATGGATAGAATGCTAATTATACTTTCTTGGATGTCTGGATAAAGGTTGGTAATTACCTTCCATGATTTCTTGTTATTTTTCCATGTAAGTTGCATTGAAGAGTGAATTAGTGAATCATGAACTAATTGAATGGTTCTGAGTTTCTAATCAGGTTTATGTTATGTTACAATGAATTCTATGATGGTTAATCTATTTTTGAGTATAAAAAAGAGTTGAAGCCAAGTTCTAATGTTTTGTGGAAATATGAAATCAAGTGAATTTGAAGGATTTTGATGAAAAGATGACTAAGTTTGTTGGTTGATCTTCTTTAATTTAAGTTAGGGTCAAAAGTACCCTTGATGATTTGTGGATCCTGGTAGATTGTCTCAGAGGATTTTTAAAATGTAATTGGAAAGTGTATATAATTTTGTAATTTAAAATGCGCATTGACAACCTAAGGCTATAATGACAAACAAACAATTATCAACATGGAATATGCAAAATAACAAAAATGAAAGAAAGCCATAACAGAATGAAAGAAAATGTGTAAAGACTTTACATACCTAAAAAAACAAGACTTTCAAATGGAGGAGTTCAACCCAATTATGTATCCTTAACTTCTTCTTTCTTCAAACTCCTCAACAATTTGACTTTTCCAAAAGCTTGTTCCCCTCCAAAATTCAATTGTATATCAATTTTCAATGGAATTCAAACTTGAATTGATATTATGTCTTTCAACATGAAAAATATGCTATTTCATGAAAAGGTGGTAGAAATATCATGGAAAAGGTGGTGGAATGTGAAAAACATGTTTTCACACTTCACAACATCATCAAAAAGCTAATTTTTGTCAGAGCACACGCAAAATGAGGAGAATATACAGAATGTGGGGCTTGAGATCATGAGTATATTGATTTTTTTTACCATTTTTAGTGGAAGACAAAATGTTCTCACGTTATAATGTGAGCACGTTATTTCTTGCTAAAACGACCATATCTCTACTTTTTCAAAATGGGCTTGTGTTATATGAAATATGGTTTTTTTAATAGATTTATTTTCTCCCTCTTTGTCTATACCCTCTACCCTAATTCTATATCTCTCCCCTGTACCCTTATAGTAGAGGAGATAGAGGAGTGTGTAACCCATCTAGCCTCTTAAGTTGATAGATATTTCCTTCATATTTCTTTCCTACAACAATCACTATTCTAGATCCTTTCCTAAACTCACATCTCTCATCCTCAAATACAATATTATATCCTTTACCACACATTTATCCAAAACTCAAGAGATTATTCCTTAAAACCTTAACATAGTAGACATCATCAGTATTATTCTTGCCATCAAAACTTAGATTCAACCCTGAGAGGTAGCACCAAAAGATGGTGAAACAAAGGGTGTGAACCAAGTTTTGGAGGATAAGCTCTGGATGTATGTTATGCACCAACATACTTATTGGGAGTACTTGTATTTAGTATAATTTTCTTATAACAATGGGTATCATAGCTCACTTGGGATGGCACCTTATGAGGCTCTGTATGGTAGACCTTGTAGGACTCTTTTGAGTTGGGACTACATTAAGGACCGAGTTGCTTTAGGACCTGAGTTGGTTTGAGAAATGGAGTAGCAGGTAAAATAGATTCATGAGTAGTTATAGATAGCTCAAGATCAACAGAAGCAGTTACCTGATACCAAGAGGGTTGATCAAGAGTTTCAAGATGGAGAGAGTATTTCTACATGTTCGACCCCATAAGAGTTCTATCCCCTATGGGAAGGGTTCTAAGTTGGCACCTATATTTTTTGGTCCTTTTGAGATACTGGAGAGGATTGGTCCAGTTTCTTAACACTTAGCTCTACCACCCAACTTGACTCGGATCCATAATGTTTTTCATGTATCCTTGGTTAAGAAATATTGTTTTGGATATATCTCATGTTTTGCATTTGGATGCTTTATAGGTGGCATATGATGAGCAACTAACATTGGAGCCAGTTTACATATTGGATCAAGAAACCATGGGCCTATGAGGATGACAACTGGACCAGGTCAAGGTTTAGTGGGACCCTTATGATGAATATTCTACTACATGGGAGGATACAACTAAAATGAGATCTTTATTTCCATATCTTTTTTCTAGCTTCCAAGAGGAAGCTTAAGACTGGAGGGGGAGAATGTAGGGCATAGCTAGTGATTCTCTTGAAACCATGATTATTTTTGATTCAATTGTGGTAGTTTGTGTTGAACAAGACAACTGAGTGGGGGATGAATCAATTGTCACAAATTTAAACCTTAATTCATTAACCAAAACTAATCCTTAACACTACTTAAATGATTAAACATTATGTGCAAGTGCAAAAACTGAAAATCATTACACAAACACAACAACACCATATTTACATGGAAAAACCAATGAGGGAAAAACCATGGTGAGGATTAACTCACACTAGAGAGAATATCAAAACCAATTACAAAAGGCTCACTACTTAAGAAACAAGGCACATTACCAAAACAAGGACTTATTGTTTGGATCAGGACTCACTATCTAATAGGTTTAACAACCTAGAGGGTTCATTGCCACAAAGATACAAAGAAGATATTAGAGATATGCTATAGAGAGAAGACAATCTTAATGCAACAGAGTAATCCACCACTATTTTCTCAACCACTTCCAAATGTGCATGAATGATAGAGTACACCTTCAACTCATTGCATCTAGAAACTCAACATTTAGGCTTTGCACTAATCTTCCACACTCACATCACACACACTCACTGATTCACATCAATCTCACATCTATCTGCTCTATTTCTTTGCACTTATCTCTCTACTTTTCTTCACCACTAACTCATCTTGTATTTATACCATCTTCAACTTTGAAACATATCTAAAGAAAGTCATCCAAGATTAAATTTAAATTTGTTCAGTGCCAAAACATCCTAGGGTGGAATTAGAATGAGGGTGATCCAAGCACAGGCTTGATGAGGACCCAAATAGGTCCAACATGCTTCATCAACTTCAAAGATAGTATTCAACATAGGGTCATCCAAAATAATGTAAAACACATAGAAAAATTAAGCATGAACCTTTCATATATCGAAATTGTCTTCAATACAATCATAACAACTCAACTCTAGAAACACAAGTCATAAGACTTTACTAAAGAGAAATCCAGACCAACAAAATTTCTCCCAGGCCTCAACCAGAAACATAGAAAATCATAGTTTACAACTGGTGAACATAACTCACACTATACAATGAATCAACAAACAAAAATCTAGATATAGCAGCTTCCAACAACCATGATCAACATATATGAACCACAGAAATATAGGAGAAAATCCCAGAGAAAAAACCAGAGCAACCATTAAACACCTGTAACCTTTCTTTCTTCAATACAATTTTCTCAATATCCTCGACATGAACAACCAATAACTTGCAACCATGACATCAATGACAAAAACAACCAGTTGATAACGAATTGACCAATTGACATCAATGAAACACCTTCATTCATTCTTGTAACAATCTCCCCCTTTTCCATTGATGGGAACACATGATGTGAAAAACCATCAAAGACAACATATTAGCTCTGAATACACTTCTCAAAAAAATTTTATTTCTCCCCCTTAGTAGATAATATTTTTCACATTCTTCCTCTTCTTTTTTTCACATTCTTCCTCTCCTTTTTCAAATTATTTGTCTCCCCCTTTGACATAAATTGCAAAGGAAAATTATATTTTACATTTATTTCTCCTTTGAAATTAAAATATATATATATACGATGACAACACATGACACTACTTGCTCCCCCTAAGAGGTAGCACCAAAACATCAATCTAGAAGAAAGATAGATCTATAGATCCACCAAACTAATGCATCTCCATATGCATCTATTTTAAGAAAGGAGGGGAAATGACCCCTAACTTCTCCAAGAGATACTCAAAAGTATCTTTAGGAAGAGCCTTCATAAATATATCAGCAATCTAATCCTTTGTTGGAACATACTCAAGCTTTACTTCATTCTCCACAAGCTTCTCTCTCAAGATATCATACCTAATAGATATATGCTTTTTCCTTGAGTGCATCACTGGATTCTTTGAATTTTTAATTACACTTGTATTATCACAAAATATAGAAATAGGATCATCATACACCACTATGTTATCTTTCAATGTCTATTTTATCCATAGAACTTGTGTATAGAAAGATGCAACAATAATATACCCAGCTTCAATAGTAGACAAGGAAACTGAATCTTTCTTTTTACTCAACCCTGCCACCAATTTGCAACCAAGAAAGAATGCACCACCAATTATACTCTTTCTATCATCTATACATCCAACCCAATCTACACCTGTATAAGCACTTATTGTAAATTTAGTATCCCTAGGATACCATAACTCATAATCTACAATGCCATTCAAATATCTAAGTATTCTTTTAACAGTGGCAACATGTGTTCCCTTACAATTTTCTTGAAATCTAGCTACAAGATAGACATCATGCATAATATCTAGTCTAGTAGAAGTCAAATACAATTGTCCACCAATCATAGATCTATACTTGCTCTGATCAACCTTAGGTGAATCGTCATCTTTACCCAATTTTCAACTAGTCACCATAGGAGTACATATCGGTTTGGAATGGAACCATCCATCCCAAAATTCTTCAACATCTCTTTCACATACTTAGATTACGAAATCAAAATTCCTTTCTCTATTTGATAAATTTCTAGCCCAAGAAATAAATTCATCTCTCCAAACATAGAAATTTCAAATTATTTTTGCATCTCTTCCGCAAACATATTTCACATATTTTCATTTCCTCCAAAAATAATGTCATCAACATATACAACTACAATCAAGATTTTATCGTTTACAATTTAAAAATATAGATTACTATCTATCGTACCTTGGTTGTAACCTTGTTGAATCAAATACCTATCTAACCTTGCATACCAAGCTCTAGGAGCTTTCTTCAATCCAAATAAATATTTCTTCAATCTAAACACTATATCTGGTTGATCTAACAACTGAAATCCTTCCAATTGTTCCATGCAAACCTCTTCTTCTAGCTCACCATTCAAAAATGTAGACTTGACATCTACCTGATAGACCTTGAAATCTTTATGAGCATCAAATGCTAAGAAAATCCTTATATCTTCCATTCATTCCATTGGAGAAAAAGTCTCTTGAAAATATATGCCTTCTACTTGCGAGTAAGCTTTACACACAAGCCTTTCTTTATTTCTGACCACTTCTCCATTCTCATTCAACTTTTTTTTTAATACCCACTTTAATCCAATAAAAAAATTTCTACCAGTCTTGGGACCATTTCCCAAGTTTGATTCTTCTCAATCTACATAAGTTATTCTTTCATAGCTTTCATCCATTGTTCATCTTTACATGCTTCACTTACATTCTTTGGTTCAATCTTAGAAAATAAATAGATTTACTTCAGTAGTAGCTCTGCTTCTTGTCAACACTCCTTTTGTCTTATCTCCAATGATCTAATTTTTTGAATGATTCTTTTGCACATATCTAGGTGTCTTAGGGGACACCACTAGAGCTTCTTCTTCTCTTTAATTTTATTCATTATGCTTCTCTTTCTTATCCTTTTCCTGTTCTTCCACAATTTCTTCAATTCTTATGCAATCAGGTTCATCAAATACATATCCATCAATATCAATTGAATTCTTCATTATTTCACCAACCTTGGTATTTTCATTTTCTACAATCTTTCTCAGTCTTTTATTGAAACATCTATAATATTTTAGTAGAGTATCCAATAAAAATTCCTTCATCACTTCTAGCATCAAACTTTCCTAAAGTTTCTTCATATCTTCTAGTATAACATTTGCTTCCAAATACCTTGAAATACTTAACAATAGGAATTCTTCCATACCATAGCTCATATGAGGTTTTTGTACTATTTTCTCTTGCTTGAACTTGATTGAATACATAAACAGTAGTATGAATATCTTATCTCCAGTAAACTTCCAATAAAAAATCCTCGGTAATCATTGATCTAGCAGCCTCTTGAACTATTCTATTCTTTCTTTCAACAACTCCATTATGTTGAGGAGTTCTTAAAGAAGATAACTATCTTTTTATTCCATCAACTTCACAAAACATATTAAACTCATGGGAGGTGAATCATCCACTACTGTTAGACATTAAGCATTCTATCCTCAAATTCACTTCATTTTCAATGATAGCTTTGAATGTCTTGAATCTATCTAAAGCATCTATTTTATCTCTAAGAAATGTAACCCATGTATATCTAGAATAATCATTAATAAAAAGCATAAAGTACCTTTCACCTTGTAGACTTCTCACTCTTGTAGGACCATAGAGATCTGTATGAATTAAATCCAGTAGTCTAGTAGTAGATTGTTCCTTTGATCTATAATGGCTTCTAGCTTTCTTTCCAAACTGACAATTCTTGCAAATAGCATTAACATGCTTTGTAATCCTTGGTAAATCTCTCATCGCATGAACTACACTAATCCTTTCCAAGTTATAAAAATTCATGTGACACATTCTCCAATTCCACAACCAACTATCATTAATTTGATTCATAAAGCATCATCCATTAGCACCCTTAAGTTGATAGATATTTCCTTCATATTTCTTTCCTACAACAATCACTATTGTAGATCCTTTCCTAATCTCACATCTCTCATCCTCAAATACAATATTATATCCTTTACCGCACATTTATCCAAAACTCAAGAGATTATTCCTTAAAATATTAACATAGTAGACATCATTAGTATTATTCTTGCCATCAAAACTTATTGAACCTATCCCACAAATTTTAGTACCATTATAATCTCCAAACATAACCAAGCCTCCATCATATTTTTCAAGTTTATCAAACTTACTCTTATAACCAATCATGTGATGTGAACAACCACTATCAACAACCCAATAGTTATTTTCCTTTTTAGCATGTAGGGTAGAGATAACAAAACCTTCATTTTTCTCTTTCTCCAGAGGGCATACCTTCACTTGTTTTTTCAGAATTAGCAAAAGTAGGTTCATATTTTATACCCAAGAACAAGAATTAATTTTCATCATGATCTTCATAATCATAATCCTCATTAGATATACTAGCATTCACATTCACATAATATTATTTGTTGATATTTTTAGCTTTCTTTTCTTTGTCAAATCTTTGTTTATTCTTCTTAGCTCTTTCTAGACACCTTGCAGCATAATGACCTATTTCTTGACAACTAAAGAATTTGAAGGGTAAATTACCTTCATAATTTTTGAAAAATTTCGTCATCCTTCTCATATATTTAGCTTCTACTTCATCAATATTTTCTTCATCTATATCTTCAACTTTTGTAGCCTTAAAAGAAGTCTCTTATTTGAATCCATTTCTAAAATTCATCTTCCTCATCTCATAAGATGTTAGAGATCCCAACAATAGATCTTTAGTGTAAGTCTTATAATATATACTCTATTCAATAAGACATACCTTTTCATTGTAAGCATCGAGGAGAGTTCTAAGAATCTTCTTTATAATTTTGGTTTCATCCATAGTAGCATCAATTCCTTGCATTCTAGGTACTATCTCATCCAATCTCTATACATAAGCTTTAACATTCCCATCTTCAGGCATATGTAGGATCTCAAACTATGTTTCCAATTTTTCCAATTTTTCCTCTTTGACCCTTTCATCACCTTCATGCACCCTTTCCAAAGCATCCAAGACTTCCTTAGTACTCTTTAGATTTTGAACCTTAATCAGCTCAGAATGTACAAGACTATTCTTCAAAATGTACTTCACCTTATTGTTCACTTCATGTTTTTTGATATCATTAGCCATACTCAAACCATTAGTTGGAGGAGTGTAAGGATTCTTGTAAAATTTATCCACTCATATCCATAATACTTCAGATATTCTTCCATTAGTATTTTCTATATATCATAATTAGTTCCATCAACCTCGGATAATCATAAGTAACCTTGCCAGTGATCCTAGACCTTCCTTTAGTGGTTAAGATCTACTCCAAGGAACCAAGCTCTAATACCAATTCTTGAACAACACAACTAAGAAGGGGGTGAATTAGTTTTCATAAATTTAAACCTTAATTCATTCACTAAAACTAATCCTTAATACTACTTAAATGATTAAATATTAAGTGCAAGTACATAAATTTAAAACCATTACACAAACACAACAACACTAGATTTATGTGGAAAACCTAATGAGAAAAAAAACATGGTTAGGATTAACTCACACTATAGATAATATCAAGACCGATTACAAAAGGATCACTACCTGAGAAACAAGGCTCAATACCAAAATAAGGACTCACTATCCAATAGGGTTAACAGCTTGGAGGGCTCACTGCCACAGAGATACAAATAAGATAGAAGAGATATGTTACATAAGAATAAAATCTCAATGTAACATAGAAATCCACCACAATTTTCTCAACCACTTAAAGATGTGCATGAATGATAGAGTACACCTTCATCTCACTACATCTGAAAACTCATCATTTAGGCTTTGCACTAATCTACCACACTCGCATCACACACACTCACTGATTCACATCAATCTGGCATCTATTTTCTCTATTTATTTGCACTTATCTCTCTACTTTTCTTCATCACTAACTCATCTTTTATTTATACCATCTTCAAATTTGAAACATATCTAAAGTCAGCCATCTAATATTAAATTCAAATTATCTAGGCACCAAAACATCTTAGGGTGGAATTAGAATGAGGGTGACCCAAAAACACGCTTGATGAGGACCCAAATAGGTCTAACACACTTCATCAACTTCAAAGATAGTATTCAACACAAGGTTGGCCAAACCGGTGTAAAACACATAGAAAAATTAAGCACAAACCTTCTAGATATCAAAATTTTCTTGAATACAATAATAACTCAACTCTAGAATCACAATTTTCTTCAATATAATAATAACATTTCTCCTGGACCTCAACCAGAAACACAAAAAACCACAGTTCACAATTGGTGAACATAACTCACACTATACAATGAATTATTAGCCAAAAATATAGATATAATAGCTTCCAAAAACCACGATCATCATATCTAAACCACACAAATTTAGGAGAAAATCTCAAAGAAAAACTTAGAGAAAGCACTAAACACTTGCAACCTTTCTTCAATATAATTTTCTCAATATCCTCGAAATGAACAACCAGTAATCTTTATCCATGACATCAACAACAACAACAACCAGTTGATAACCAATTGACCAGTTGACATCAATGAAAATAACTTCATTCATTCTTGCAACAGTTTGTCCCAAAAGTTATTGGCACTGTACTTCTCATGTTAACCACTTTGTGCATCCAATGTAAGTGGCCATCATCAACCAATTTAATTTTCACATTATTTTTTATCATTGAAGTCTATTATTAGGTGTTCCTTGGTTGGGGCACTATAGAATGAGAATCAAATTTCTAGAATGATAGAATTTTGTAGAGATAGAGCATTCATAAAATGACACCAAGTTGCAGTTTTTTACATATTCTTTTGGCATGGTTTATCCAAAGAAATAGTCCTCTATTTACAGACAACACAAATTCTATGTCGCCTTGGTCATAGTCTCTTTATTTGATAGAAGAAGATGAATCAAATCCATTTAAATAGCGTTCAACTGTGCTTTGACCAACACATTTTATTGTTGTTTTCTATTTTCATTTAACATGTGTTCAAAAAACTTTACACAACAAGCTTTAATATTTCCATCGCTTTATATTATTTGGATAAAAGCGTTCCATTATAAAGTAATGCACTATTATAAAACAACGATGCATTTTGTTATGGTACCGACGAAGGCTTATAACTTCATATCGGCCTTTATCATATTCCAATCATATGTATTAATTGGAATTTAATACTTACATAACTTATACACAAATCAACCTTTATTAAATACCATATATATAAATATATATTTATATATACATGTACATACGTATATATATATGTTAAAAATAGACTTAACGCTATGTATCATATATATATCTATATGTGTATATTGTGTGAAATGAAAAATTGTAGAATGCAAACAAGACAAAATGCGATGAATTAAGAATCTATCTAATTCAAAAATACTTAATCTAAGATCTTATTCCATCACTCATAAAATGAACAATCAAAGCTATTGAAATTAAGTAATTAAATCCTAAGATTAACACAATGAATTCAAAGAAAAGGAAATATTGCCATCCATGTTGGAGTGTGTTCACATAATGTTGGATTGTTTGTATCATTGTGAAGCCTCCATAGTTGGTGTGCAAAATCTTGAAGAATGATGCCTTGGTTGGTTGATAAAAGAAATGGTTGAAGCTCTAACAATGGTGATTGTGAGTGTCAGTAGTACTTGGTTGTGCAAATGATGTTTATTCTCCAGTCCTTATTTTTGAGGAATGAGTTTTGTTATATATAAAATAAGATTTGAAATGGACGATCAAGATCATGTTGGAGAATATCCAGATCAATGGTCGAAATGTGTTGAGAGGATTTAGACATGAGAAGATTGTGGAAAGTTGATTGCACAATTTATGCGATTGAGGAATAGATTGGCTATTCAGTTATTAGATTGATCAATCAGGATTTAGATGGCTTAGTTAGCAAATTAGATTGGCTAGTTAGGAAATTAGATCAATTAGTTAGGAAATTGATGGCTTAGTTAGCAAATTAGATTGATTAGTTAGCAAATTAGATTGCTCAGTTAGCAATCATAATTTTCTCAATTAGAAAGTGGGCAAGGAATATGAATTAATTGATTTAATTAATTAATTAATTCCTTTTTGGAGTTGAACGTGCAAATCAGGTTTGAATTTTTGTAAACAAAGTTGCATTAGTTTGATTTGATTTTTGATAAATGATGTGAATAGTTTGATTTAATTATTCAAATTTTGGAGGGAAAGTGTCTTAATTAAATTATTATGTTTTAATAATTCAATTAACTTAGAGGAATAAGGTGTTTTTGTGATGTAATTAAATAATTGGTGTTATTTAATCAATTAGGACGAAATAAAGTGTGATTTATTTAATTGGTTGAAATGATAGAAACATGAATTAATTAATTAATGTTATTTTATTTAACTAATAGTAGAATTAGGGTTTTAGGACTATTAAATAAATGAAATTTATTTAATTTTTCAGAAATGATGAAAAAGTGAATTAATTAAATAATGTTGTATTATTCAATTAATAGAGGAATTTTGGGTTTCAGATGCTATTTGATATTGTGTGATGTTTCTGAGATGTTCTGAGATGTTGCAGGATGATTTCAAGATGTTTTGGGATGTTGTGGGATGATTATGAGGTTTTGCAAGATGATCCCAAGATGTTGTGAGACATTTCAAGATGATTTTGAGATGTTTCGAGATGTTTCAAGATGATTTCAAGATGTTGTGAGATGATTCTAAGGTGTTCTGAGATGTTCCAAGATGATTTTGAGATGTTCTGGGATGTTGCAGGATGATGTTCGATGTTGTTCGATGTTGTTTAGGGTGTGTGATAGATGTTACATCAATTTTACGTTTCTACATTTTTCCTCTCTTTGATACAAAGTACTCGTTGCTTTGTTTCAAATATTCTATTTTTCTTAAGATCAAGTTTTTTTATAAAAAAATTATGCCTTACCATGCCCCTACATTCAGTGGAATGATGGTAGGAATATTTTTTTCCCCTTCAATAGATTGGCCAAAAAATTTGTGTTAGAGTTCAGGCTCATGACCCTATTCTATTTCAGTTTCAATGTGTTTAGGATGAAGAATTAGGTCCATAGGTTCTTTTTTCCTTTTTCTAATGTTTATGAGAAATTCTAATTTGAAATTAGGAAGGTTTCCTAAGTAAAACTAGGGTTTTCTAGGTGAAATTAGGGTTTTCTTGAGGTTTAATATAGGTCATTAGTCTTCTAATTAGCTCATTTGTGCTTTGATCCTTTTGGTAATTATTGTTTTTGGATTTTCCCTTCTATCAATTATTGAGGAGCAATGCCAAGAATTTAGGGAGCCCCACATTTTTCAAACCTTGTTCGGGAGTTTGGAGAACCTCAAGCATCAATGGCCTAGTATGTACTAGTCACTTTGTGTTTTCATTTCGTTATGTTCTCATATTGGATGTACACAGTTGCTTGAGTCAATAGAAAAGTTATGGTGATATCTAAGCATCTGCATCATTTTCCTTGCATTTTCTAGGTGAGTACCTTGCCTTTGACCTTTAAAACCTCGCCCTTGACCTAAAACCTCACTCTTGACTTAAAACCTCACTTTTGATTCATGCACTTGACTTAAAACCTCACCCTTGCCTAGAAATTCTCACTTTTGCTTGCTATTTTGCCTGAAACCTCACCCTTGACCAAGAACCTCACCCTTGATTGAAAATCTCACCCTTGTTTACTCTCCCTTGACCTAAAATTGATCACCTTTGCTTCAGAAAGCTAGATTTTTCTTTAAACTCTTGCATTTCATTTTAGCATTTTCTTGAATCCTTCCATTTTCCTTAAACTCTGTTAGCATTTTCTTGTTATCATCCTAAATGTAATTTTTCATCATGTTTTGTGTCATTTTGTGTTGCTTTACATGTTTAGAATGAAATATTAATAACATGGGTTAAAATTATTTTAGGTGGGCCTCAAACCACTATAGCCGAGGGAGAGATGTCCTTGACACCTGTTTGATCCGATTGCCCATTTTGGTGTGTTGGAGAAATATTTTCTTGATGTTTTTGGACTACATTATATTTGTCACATGCCTCCTATCAAGACTCACATAGCTATGATGACCCCACTCGTGGAGCGGTGGCATTTTGAGACTTCCTCGGTTCATTTTCCAATAGGAGAGGTGACTGTTACTCTTGAGGATGTGTGGAGGATACTCCGCCTTCCCATTCATTGTGATCTTGTTAATTATCATTTTTGACATGATACTCGCACCATGTAATGTGTGCTAGGTGTTAGAAAATTGGAGGTGTGTCAATCAAAGATTGATCTATCTAGGTGTTTTGGTAGTGCAGATCTTATTTCACTTGTCCTATGTGGTCTCATTTCAAGACTAGTTGTTCTTGATAGGAGAGGTCGGTAGTTTCCTATGGGTTGGGGTGCATGTATTGAGAGTACTCTTGAGCATGGGATGAGGTATAATTGGGGTTCATTTATTCTTGCTCATCTTTACAAAGATATGCATGAGCTTGTGTATCAAGGTGGAAAATCTATTTCTACAGGTGTTTCACTTTTTCATGTTTGGGCAAGGGAGCATATTGTAGTTGCTCAACTAGATGGGATACACAATAATTATCATAATGATCCATACTCTTATCCTTATGGGGATTTCATGCACTATACCTTGCTTGGGGATCTTCCTTATTGGCATTGCATTTTCTATGAGATTCTAGGTTTCGTATGGAGACCTTATATGGGTTGTGAGGCTTGGCCGAAGGATTCAAATCATCTTATTTACTTCAAACAGACCCATTGGTTGATTGGTCATTCTTATTTTGTGATAATTACCGGACTAAGTATGTCATCAATTCAAAGAGAGATAGGGGTAGGTTCCTAATGCTTACAAGGCTTGGTTCAGTCGAACCACTTGGGAGGTCCATGTATGGGGTCTCTAGGAAGATATAGATATTGTTGTTTTTGAGTTCAAAGAACTTTCCCTAGTTGGTTGGGGTTGGCTAGTTGGTTTGGAAGATCTAGGTACTACTCTTAATTATGATGAGTGGTGGGCATATCGTAGGCCATTGAGGTATACCGATCCTTGGGGTGATCCCACTTTGGGCATAACAAGTATTATAGGTCATTACGGGGAGCAACAACATGTTGAGGTTCTTACAGAGAATTTGGAGAGGGCTCAATGTGATGGGGCATAGGGTAGTTAGGATGAGTGTATGCCTCAAGAACAGGGACATAGACAGGTTCAAGGTCCTCCTCCACCAACTAGGGATGTAGATATACTATTAGATTAGACGATTGTTGCTAGAGACACAAAGATAGTGCAGTGACAAGTTGTAGAGTCTCAAGTAGATATTTTGAGGGCTAAGTGAGATAGAGAGAGCGGTCAACGACATGTTGCAGAGGCTTAGGTACAATTACTTATGGCTTAGAGAGATACTCTTAAGGCAGAGTGTGATAGTATGCAATCCGAGCAAGATCGGTTTCTATAGATGTCCACTTATTAACAGACCTTATATGATGCTACTATTCCTAGGACTGCTCAACGTCCATGGTTTAGAGAGCCTAGTGCTATGAGTGATGGAGGTGGTGGTGCAGGTGCAGGTGATCGATCTGTGAGATAGCTAGATCCTTTTGGTTGTCCATAGGGTTTTTTCCTTCCTATCAGGGTCCTACTTTTTGTACTTGATCTTTATGTTGTTCATTGTTTAGAGGCATATTGTAAACATGTGTTTTGTATATATTTATTGGTCCAATCAAGACCTATATATGTTATAATTTTGTATTACCGTATCACACTTGTATCACTAAGGATGATGTACTTATGAAATTCACTCTTTTGATGATGATGATATATATATATATATATATATATATATATATATATATATATATATATATGAGATATACCTTCTTCTATTCAGTTTTATTTTATGCTTTATAGATGATGATATATGATGATGTATGTTTATATATGTTTTTGTGCTTTTCTAATGTATGAATCTTATATGGATAGATGAATCATACTTTTTTTCATATGATGTTGCTTATGTGGTGTTTATATATGATGAATGAATGCCTCATACATGATACATGATGTTTTTATTGGTTTATTATCATCATGATGTGTATTGATGTCATTTGTGGATGCAATATGGATATGGTTCTAATGATGTTTCTATGCAGGATGGATGTTAGTTAGAAGAAGTATCGATGATGGATAGAAATATGATGTTAATTAGAAGAAATATTGATGATGGATAGAAATATGATGTTAATTAGAAGAAATATTGATGATGGATAGAAATATGATGTTGCTAGTAGTTGATAAGTTTCTTTTTCTTTTCTTTAGAGACTTTGTAGTTTGAATAATTATGTTTGATGTAGTAAACATATATGATGCATTAGGGTATTAATGACCATGGTGACTTTTTATCTATTGCATGGAATTTGACTCTATAAATAAAGAGTATTTTTTCTCATACTAGTCCTACAAAAACTTTGATTAAATTATATAGTTGGGTTGTGTTAAAAACTATTTGGACTAGTCACACAAAGAGGTATATAACACCTAACATGCAATTGCTTCATGAATTATTTCAACACAACTTTCATATACTCAATGAAGGAAGTATTTGCCATGGTAGTATTACAAAAATATCTTACAAACAAAAAATTAAAATGACGCTCAATTTCCCCCATTCCTTCTCTAAATCCTTATGGACATCCTCGAGAGATATTGGGAATGAGTCAATAATAAATCATAAAAAATAAAGTTGCGACATCACTTGTCATATCTGTTTGGGGTTTCAAGACTATTATCCATTATTGAACATGTCTATCATAGGAATAGATCCATTAAGGAATATCTCAGGATGTTGTTCGGACTTGTCAAAAGCATAGTTAGTTGATACTTGGCTTTGTTTCCATCTATTTTGCGATCAATTTTTTGTGATTGCTTGCTTTAAGGGTATAGATTTTGATGTTTGCTTTGCTTTGTTTTTTTTTTCAAAGGGTGAGTGTGATGATCAATTTATTATGGGTGAATAGTTTATTGTGGATTTTGATGACGAGATAGGTCTTTTTGATTTTCTAAGTTTTATGATGTTGTTTTTGTTATTTTCAAGGGACTATCCTAGGGCCTCGAGGGCTCATCAAAGATAATTCTTGCCCAAATTGCACACGTAGAGGCTCATAGTTCACTTTTATTGAGCATTTTTAATCTTCTCTATTTTGTGAATGTTTCTGGATCTTGTATGTTGTATATGTTTATGGATTTTGGAGTTTCGATTTTTGATTGTTTTAAAATAAATTATGTTGGAAACCTAAGGGGACTAACCTAGGGTCTTAGGGGCTAATAATCATTGCCTATTTTGTACACATAGAGACCACATATTTCAACCATTTGACTCAAAAGCATAAACTATATTTGGATAAACAACATTGATAATCTAGATTGAAATTCCACTTTTGTGTCTAGAGGATATGTTGTGGGAAATCTACTTGAACTAGTTGTAAGGTTCAAATAAATGTTGATATCTTAGACTGTTTGAGTGAAGGAATAACCCAATGATTTGTTTTGTTTTTTATGTTTTCAAAGGTTTTTTATTTTTGTTGTTTTTTTGATGTTTTTGGATTTTGTTATTTTCTAATGTTTTTAATTTTTATCATTTTTCTGATGTTTTTGACTTTTGTTGTTTTCTAATGTTTTTTATTCTAGTTATTTTATGACCATGATTGGATGTTGTAAGATCTAATCCACAACTACCTTCAAGAAGTTTTTCCCAATAAAAATGACTTTCCTTAATTAGTGACAAGCCATGGTTGGATACATGTTTTATTATGAAATGGATGGGTGGATGTTGTGGATAGTACTAATAGATAATGATGCAAGTTGTAATCAAGCATAGTGCATTTTTACCATGTTTTCACTATGGTACCTATTCTAGGAGTGCCACAAAGTGGTTTTTCACTCAAATAAATTTTTATTCTCTTTACTATTTTTCTTGCTTTTTGATTTTTTGTATTTTTTTTGTATTTTTTGTATTTTTTTGGCTTTTAACCCTTTTTCCTGGTGTATTTTGACATGCTTCATGTGTAGAACTTCTTTAGGTGGATGTTGTTCAATGGTTCGGCCAGAGGTTCTCCTTCAGGAGTAGCTAACTAATATTCTCCAAAGTCATAGCTTGTTGTGATGATGAATGGGCCTAACCAATTGGGTTCAAATTTTTCTTTGGCATCCTGATTTAGTTATACTTTATGATTCTCCTTGAGGACCAAGTCACCAATTTGAAAGTTCTTGTCTTTGATTTTCTTGTCATAATTTTGGTTGAGCCAATTCTGATAAACATGCAGATGGTTTAACATGCTCAAACACATTTCATCTAGGAGCTCTAACTCATTTAGTCTAGATAACCTATATTCTTTGTTGTTGATCATGTGTTTTAATGAGACTTGCAATGAGGGGATTTTTACCTCGATAGGTAAGACAACCTCTAATCCATAAACCAAGGAAAATTGTGTGGCACTAGTAGGTGTATGAATGTTGGTTTGATAGGCCAATAGGGTTGGGTTTAGTTGCAAATTCCAATCACAACTAGCTTCATTAATAGTATTTTTGAGTATTTTCAATATGGTTTTGTTAGATGCCTTATCCTGACTATTTCCTTGGGGGTAATAGGGGTTGGAAAATATATGTTGGATAGAAAATTGGGAATAGATATCTTAGATGCCATGATTTTTGAATGGGGCTCCATTGTCTATTATTATCATTTGGGGAATTCCATACCTACAAATGAGATAATTCAAAATGAATATTGATATCTATTTTCCAATGATATAGGTCAAGAGAATTGCCTCTATCAATTTAGTGAGATACTCTATTGTTGTGATAATGAATTTGTGCATGTTGGATGAAGTAGGTGATATCTTACCTACTAGGTCTAATCCCCATTATGAGAAAGGCCATGGTGTTGTGATGGGTCTTAACTCTTGTATTGGTACATGAAACGGATCACTATGTTGTTGACATCGTCGACACTTTCTAGAATGTTCAATGCAATATTGCTCCTTGGAGGGCCAACAGTATCTCGTTCTGGGTAGCTTTTGGACTAGGTTAGGTCCACTAGAGTGGGATCCACAAAAACCTTCATGGACCTCTTGTAAGACTATTTGTTCTTCTTCTACATTAAGACACCCGAGTAACATACCATCTAGACTATGATGATATAGGGTTTATCCTAGGATTATAAAGCAGGAAGTTCTATGGGTGAATATTTTCTTTTTGAGTAGTCATTAAGTCAAGTGGTATGATACCATGTTGGATGTAGTCAAAAGTATCTTGGTACCATGGGAAGTTAGGACCAAAAAGAACACATACCATTTCTGATTTTAGGATGTCAAACGCAGGTATGAGTAACTATTCAATGAGGAACTCATACTTAGGAAGATTTTGTGGAATATCAAGTAGTGAGCCTATTATTCCAATTGCATTAAAAATCTATTATTTATATGAGGAACTTTCTCAAAGGTTATTTTGATGAATTATTGTTTGAAGTTGTCCACCATCCTTTTATATGGTAACAATTTTTCATCTTTTTTTTGGTACTCATCGTTCACATGTCTAATCACTAGCTGAGAGTCTCCAAGGACATGCAACTCTTTTATTCTCCATTCAATAGGCATTTTGAGCCCTATGATGAGAGCTTCATATTCTAAGATGTTGTTTGTGCATGGTAATGAATCCTATAGGCCTTGGGTATACTATCTCCTTATGGTGTGAGAAATAGAATACCTACTCAAGAGCCATGTTAAGTATGGGACCTGTCAAAGTATAGAGTCCATTGCCCTATCTATTCTATCATCAAGATACTCTCATCTAGAAAGTCCACCGCTATAGGTTTATTATCATCTATGGGTGCTTCATCCAATTGTTCTGCTATAACTTATCCCTTGATAGCTCTCCTATCCACATACTCTATATCAAATTCACCTAGGATCATCACCCATTTGGCTATTCAACATGTTAGGTTTGCCTTTGCTAGTAAGTATTTGAGTGGGTCTACTTTTGAAATCAACTTCACCTTTTTGTTTAAGATGTAATTTCTTAGCTTTTGTGTTGAAAACACGAATGAGAGACATTCTCTTTCAATGGGAGAGTATTTTATTTAATATCCCACAAGTGTTCTACTGATATAGTGCATTTCCCTTTCATTATTATTATCATCTAGCTAGGCCAAGAGAACTCCCAATGATGCTTGTGTGGTAGACACATAAAGTGTCATTTCCTTTTTTGGAATAGGTGGAATGAGTACAGGAGGAGTAAGTAGGTACTCCTTGACTTGTTGGAACTCTTGGTCACATCTCCCATCCCACTTCAAGGTGATTTGCTTGTGTAGGATATGCATGAAGGGATGGTACTTGTCTAGCAATTGTGTGATAAATTGTTTGATAGATTGTAGCTTCCCTTGTAGGCTCCTTAACTATTTTAGTGTCTTTGGAGGATGCATCTCTATTATAGCTTTTAATTTTTCCAGATCCACTACAATCCCTCTTCTTGACACTATGTACTCCAATATATTTTTGAATGTTACTCCAAACACACATTTCTTAGGGTTGAGCCTTAGATTATATTGTTGAAGTTGATCAAACACCCTTGCTAGGTTTATCAAGTGATCTACCCTTTTGAATTATTTTGCTAGAATGTCATACACATAGTCCTCCATAATTGTGTGTAGCATATCATGGAATATGGTCATCATTTATGTTTGATATGTGTCTCCTACATTCTTTATACCAAAGGGAATTACATTCCAATAAAATATCACCTAAGCACAAGTAAATTTTGGTTTGTGTTGATCATTTGGAGAGATCTTTATCTGGTTGTATCTGGAGAAACCATCCATTAAGGATAGCATCTCATGCCTTGTTGTTAGATTCACAATCATGTCGACAATTGGAAATAGAGAGTCATCCTTTGAACAAGACTTGTTCAGGTCTCTAAAGTCTATGTAGATTATTATGCCCCTAGTAGGGTTGGACATTGGTACTAGATTTTATATTCATTGTGGATAGTCGATGGGTCTAATGAAACCCACACCTAGTAGTTTCTTTAGCTCTACCTTTGATAGTAATTCTATCAAAGGATGCATTTTTAATAAGTTTTTACTTGATAGGATTTTCTCCAGGGACTATATATAAATGATGTACCACTAATGCCAGATCTAGTCTAGGCATATCAACATAGATCCAAGAAAATTTTACCTTTCTCTCATTGATGAAAGCTATGAAATTTTCCTTTTCTTCAGGATCAAGTGATGTTGCGTGGTATGTTAACTTTGGGTCCTCTGTTGTGCCAACATTTATGGACTCCACTTCTTCTACTAGAAATGTTGATGTTTCTTGATATTCTGATATCGTGAGATTGAACCCTCCATCCTTGGGTGCCTCTGGGAGGTTTTCACCTTTGGATGCATCTTTTATTTTCCTCTTTTTTGGATCTGATATAGCCATAGTTTGGTTTTCCCTAGGGGATTATATTTTTATGTTTTTTCTTTCATTTTTGTGATTGGAAGATTTAATCTCTCCACAAAAGTATACCTCCTTTGCAAGCTCCTTAATGAACATTTCTTTGTGATCTCCAGTTGGTATGTCTATTCGAAGTCCATGAACTCCGTGATTGCCTCATCGTTCTGGAATTGATCTAGAATAGGTGTATGTCGTTGTTGATCCCAATCTATGAGTTGCAGTTAATAGAGTGGGAGGTTGTCATCTTGGTCTACAAAGCTTATGCAAGTGGGTGAAAGGGTTAGTATGGCTCTTGTTTATTTTTCCCACTAGGTATGTAGGTTGTCACTACTAGAAGTGTGGGAATCATATCTAGTGACAAAGGAAGGAGAATTACATTCATATTCATTAGAGTCCATTCTAGAATGGTAATAGATGTTTAGAGTGATTTCTATATACTAGAGAGGGAACCTATCAATACTATTTTTTTTGAATAAGTCTTTAATGGGCGACTCCCTATCCATGATTTGATAGATATCTAGTTCCTTAATGCTAGCAGAAATTTCTTGTTTCTTCCAAGAGGTTCATATGGTTTTTGGAATAACCATGTTTTTGGTTTATAACCTAGCCCCATATTTTTCTTCCTTTGTTCCACTATGATAAGATTTGATCAGCCTTGTTTATGTAGGCCAAGGCAACCTTTTCCATTGTATCCCAACTATTTAACTAATTGATAACCTCTAGTGTTAGGATCAATTTAAATGGGGTTGAGGTGTTTCTAGTTCTTCTTAGTCATCCTTGTAGATCGTGGATGAGAAGTCCTCGTCAAATATTTCTTCATATTTCATGTCTCCCCACCTAGTGAAGACTGTGGGCTTGGATATCATTTGTACTATCTTGATCTCTTTTGGACCTCCATAAACTATGGGCATTGGTGGAAGCATGTCGATGCAGAATGCTTGGTTAAAATGGCAATTCCCATTACCCTTGTCAAGTACTTGAATCTTGGCTTCCATTTTCAGTTGATCACATGATGTGTTCTTGGTTGAGGTTGACGGAAGCATGGAAGGGTCAAAATAAGAAAAGGAGTGGAAGGTTATGTCATTGCTAGGCACACATTGGATTTTATTAAATTTATCCTCCAAATTTGCACAAAAATGGAAAGGGTCAGGATCAACATATAGTGTTACTTATTTTCCTTCATGAGGAAACTTTAGGCATTGATGAAAAGTTGAAGGGATTTCTTGTAATACATGGATCCATGGGAATCCCAAAAGGAGGTTGTATTGCAACTCAAGGTCCAATACTTGACAAGTAGTTTATGTGATGGCCAATCCTATCTACATTGGCAACCTGACTGTTCCTTCAAAATTTCTTTCAAGGTCGTTGTAGGCCCTTATGGTGATACTCTTGCCTTTTTCAATCACATCATTAGAATACCCCAATTGTTTGACAAAATTTAAGGTATAGATGTTTAAACTTGCACCATTATCTATCAATACTCATTTGACCATGGTTTTATTAACACCAACCTCTATGTAGAGGGCTTGGTTGTGGAATGTTCTTTGTGGTAAATCTTTCTCATAAAAGATTAAATGTTTACTTCTTGTGATATTGCCAACCATGGCTTGGAACTGAATAGGATTGAGGTCATTAGGGATTGATGTTTCCAATGGCTTTTCCAATATTTCCCTATGTGTGGGTGATAGTTTTAACAACTCTAGGATTGAGATTAGGGTAGGTGTTTTCTGCAATTGTTCCACAATGTTGTAATCACTTGGTGAGTTGATTATAGGCTTGGGAGGGGCTCCTTGTATTGTAACTCTTCCTTGATGGGTGGTTACATTACAGTTGTTGTCTCCTCCTCACATTGTCACTATGTTTTCCCTATTTTCATCAACTTGTGATAGGGTTCCTAAAATCATGTCATTGTACATGTAATTAGAATTGTGATAATCTTGTTCTTTTCCTTTACCATTCCTTTTAGTGTGGTTTTGGATTAGGTTTGATTATATTTAAAGGTCCTTGTTTTCGGGATGATGCTCAACATCTACTTCCCATTTGTCTATCAAGTCCTAGATGATGTGATTGAGGTGCATGCAATTGTTGGTCGTGTGTCCTTTGATCTTATGGAATTCACATAAGTCTTTCTCATTATACCATGGTGTCTTGAAGATAGGTTCATCATACTTTGGGTGATCATTCATTTTTATGGAGGTTTTATTGTACTAGTTTGCACATGACTATTTCAAGTGACTAACCTAGTACCGTGAATTGTCTCCTGGGTTGATCGTATTGCCTCTGTTTCCCTCCCTAATTCATCTATTGGTTTATAACCTGATTGTTCTTGGGATAAGTAATTTGGTTGCTTTGTATGTTGTTGGGACCATAGCTTATTTGTACCACCTATGGGTTTTTTTTATTTGTGTTATGTGCATTCCATAATTCTCTAGCATCTACCACTCCATCATTTGTGGCGTTCTTGTTTTTGGCCTAGAATTTAGGTTTCTCATTTAAGATAAAAGGACTATCTTTTGAGTTGTTTGATTTAAGGACTCCTCTTGCAATGAGGTCTCTCTCAATATTTATTCCGTTTTCAATTGTTTCCTCAAATTCTACAAGACATAGCATAATGAGCTGGTAATTTATTCCAGGTAGGACATTTATGATGAAAATATTCACCAAATCCTTGTCTGGAATGGGTCAGTTGCATCGAATCACTTTGTGTCTCCATCTTTGTAGGTAGGAGGTAAAGGAATCTCCTTGATTCTATTTGATTGTGGAAAAATTTGTGATGGTAATTTCTTTCTCTATGTTAAATGAGAAGTGGCTTATGAACCTGCTAGATAGCTCATCAAAAGTTCTAATTCCTAGTTGTAGATGGGTGAACCACTGTATAGCATGACTTGTACGGCTACATGAAAAGAGCCTCATGAGATAGGAATCATTGTTTTTTACCTCCATACATGATACTGAGAAGCCTCATACATGCTCTGTTGGATCTCCTCTTTATATTTGTTATCAAACCTAGGTATTTCAAAGTTCTTTAGAAAAGATAGTGCCATGATGGAACGATTGAATGGGAATGGACAATTTTTTTAAAGAATGTAGGTCTTTATTTTTTCCTACCTGCATGTTTGCTATCTATTGGGTGACATCATCTAGTTTTAGTTCCATCTATGTTTTTAATACATTTGTTTGCAAGCTTTGTGTGTAATAACCCTATTGTCTCACATGATTTGTTTGGTCATAAGATGGATAGAATGGATGCATTGGACCCTAGTAGTTGTTTTGGACATAGAGTGGGTTAGGTCCATGTTGTGTAAGGAGGGTTAGCTCCTTGTTGCTGGGAGAAGTGTATTGAAGGTTACCATGTTGATGTGTTAGCAAGACACCTTGTTGATAGGACAAATTGGGAGGAGCACCATATGGTAGACCTGCTTGTTGATATGAATTTTGCTGGAGGTTTCTCTGATGGTGCATTAACAGGTTACTTTGTTGATGGGATGATAGAAGAAGGGTGCTCTATGGCACACCTTGTTGTTGGGAAGGACTAAACTAAAGGTTACCCTGGTGATGTGTTTGTGGGACACCTTCTTGATGGGATGAATGGAGAAGGGTTCTCTATGGCACTCCTTACTACTGGGAAGGACTAAGCTGAAGGTTACCCTGGTGATGCATTAGCGAAACACCTTGTTGATGGGACAACTGAAGAAGGGTGCTCTATGGCAAACCTTGTTGTTGGGAAGGACTAAATTGAAGGTTGACCTAGTGATTTGTTTATGAGATACCTTGTTGATGGGATGATTGGAGAAGGGTGCTCTATGGCACACCTTGCTATTGGTATTGCTAGTTCGAATGGGGACCCTGTGGTCCACCTTGTTGATGGTATTAATTTGGAAGGGGACCCTATGGTATATTTTGTTGATGGTACTGATTGTTTTGGGAGAGGTTGACACTTAAAGTGTTTGGAGGTACATATAGTCTAGGAGGTGGATTGTTGTTTTGTGGTTCATACTATGATGGTCCTCCTTGATATATTTGTGCCACTATTGCTTGTTCAATTTGGATTGGTTTTCTGAACAAGGGGTTCTCTTTGGGTTGACCACTATTTTATGAGAACATGGGCGGCATGTTTGGAATCTATAGGGGTTTAGTTATTTGTCTCACAACTGATTTATCCCATAAGGGAATAAGATTGGGATCTTTGAGAGCCTCTACATTTAAGTCCAATGATAATTTAGCACCACTTTATGCTAACCTGAAGAAATATAAGTCTAGTTCCTTTCTCAACAACTTTTCCATTAGTTTGAGAACCTTGGGGTTGTTGGAATGTTTGAATAGTTCCTCCTCTACAACCATTTTGTTTGGGTCCTAGTTGTTTTTTTTTATCACCTTTTATTCACAGTATAGTTCTTCCTCACTGAAGGTGTCTCTATACACAAGTCTCTTCTAAGGCGTTTCAAGGTCACTTGTCATATATCCCCATGAGCTAATTTCATCGTTCATGGCATTCTCTAGTGGGATGTTGGTGTTGTTCTTTCTTGCTTCCATTTTCTTCCCATGTTGTGATCTTGTAGTTGTCACTAACAACTCCCATGATTTTTGTGTCTGTTTTCATAACTCCTAGTCTCTGGAAAATATTTGGCCTATTGGTGTAAAGTGATAATAGAAAAAGTCTAGCTGATTTTGACAGGTGTGATATCTTCTTGAGATGAAACCTTTGGCAAACATTTTTGTAGGGCAGTTCTTTGAAAGACGGAGTATAGAATTCTTCTTAAGCATCTTTCTTTTACCAATCCTAATGATATTTTTATTTCCAAAAAGCATGAGAGATATATGTTTATTGTCACGCGGGTGGTGGTAACATGGGTCTTTCAACTGCTATGTCTAATTTCTCTTCCGCCATCTAAGATGATTGATGCAGTGAGAAACTAGTGGGGTGTTTTGTTCTTCTCAAATATGAAGTTTCTCAAACTACTTATGATGTTAGTTTGTTCACCTTCAATGTATGTGAGACTAGGTTGAAGGATTAGTGCTACAAGGTTTTGTTGTTGAATTGGAGAAGTTGGTTGCTAGATGGTCATAAGGTGTAATGGTGTTTTCAGATGGTTTCTATGAAGCTCAATACCTTGAGGTTTGAAAGATGTTTTAGAATAGTGCTACTTTTTAGAAATCAAAATGTTGAAGAATTAGGGTCAACATTTCACTTGCTTGTCTAGAGGATATGTTGTGAGAAAGCTTACTTGAACTATCTGTGAGTTCCAAGTAACTGTTCATATCATAGAAGTTTGAGTGAATGAGTGATCCCAATGGTTTGTTTGATTTTGATTTCAAGTAGGATAGAAATAATGGATCAAGGACTATGTGACTTATTTGGTTTTCCAATTATTTTGTTCGAACAATGATCCTATAAATAAGTTCAATTTTGTTTTCCCCAAGTTTGTGTCTTTCTATAATTCAATGTTTTCTTAGAAAAAAGTGAGCATCTTTTGGAAAATGCAAGGATCTTAGTAGCAAGTGCACTAGTTTCTAAGAAGAAAATGCAAGGGATTAAAAGAAATTGTGTGGTTCCCACATCAAGTGCTCGGTTTCTATCAAATGGAACTGATTTTCATCAATAGATTTTTTGGGATAGAGAGAAAATGCAATGAAATTTTGGCTACTGCTCAAAAACTTTGGCAAATGTACTGAAATTTTGTGTAAGTGCAATGAAATTTTGGAAACTTCTATAAAAATGTGATGAATTGCACTAGAATTTTGTGCCAATGTGGTTTTTGTTTGTTTTGTTTCCAGTTTTGAAAAATATTTTGTTTTTGGATATTTACAAGTTTAAATTCAGCTCTTCTCTCAACTTCTCTGTGTTTGGAGTATGGCAAGTGATAAAACAAAATTTAGACTAACTCACAAAGCATGAAATTATGTGACCTTCATGTCTATAGTTGAAGTTGTGAAACCACGAAACCCAAAGCATAGTTCTCAAATGTTTACTTTCATCAATGTAACCTAAAATAGAAGCTAGAATATTCAAAGTCCTTTAAGGAAAAATCCTTTCAAGGAGTACAAACATATAGCTTATTTCACAAGTATACACTAAGTAAAAGGGTTTTTGATTCAACCATATTATTCAGTGTTTGTTTGAATGTGTTCTTTTTAGATCAAGAACAAAGTTTGATGTCAAATTGTTTTGAATTTATTTGGTGAGTTTAACATAAACAAGCAATTACAACCCTAGTGGATAGACACCACTATTTTAGGTAGGCTTTCCTCATGCTCCGAAGAGATGATTTTACATGGCGTGTAGTCAAACTTGTCAAGTAACTTCTCAAAAGTAAATTCTGATGCACCACTTTCAAAGAATGTTTTGGCTAAAAGGGAAGCTTCTAAAACAATTTGTCTCTTAGTAATGTTTTAGGGATATTATTTTTAGGCCCCTATACATGCGGTATTTTGTTCAATTAAGAAGCTTCCAACCCTTGAGGGTTTTTATGCATCATGAGGATACTAACGAAGAATACGTCGACATAGGCCAAAAACACTTGGTGGGTGATGAACTTATCTCACACCCACAAAATATTTATATAGTAGTCTAAAATGAAAGTATCACTTGGTCGCCTATGAGTTCTCCAATGCGGGATGTATCTCAATAGGCATGTCCTCCCAAAATTTATGCTTGAAAAGAAAGGTGTGAAGCTCAAGATGTTTTCAATCACCCAAGATCACCAAAAGGTGCAAGGGGAGAAGACAACCATCTAGCTTACCAATCAATGAATCCACAACATACACTTCATAGAAAATTGATTCTTTTTAAACACCTCGAGCTATGTTATCCCCAAAATATGTGAATAAAATAAAAAAACTTGTTCTTTTTAATTGTGCCAATGTGAAATATTTTGGATATCAATCAAATTAAGATAGCAATGGTGCAAGAAAAAAGAAACAACTTGTTCATTTTAAGTCCAAACTTGAGTGTTTCTAAGAAAACAATTTTTCATCTTACTTGGTCAACAAAAGAAAAGAGAGCATGAGTCAACAGAAGGAAATCATTTTTTTTGTGTTTTTGTTCTTTTTATGTACCAAACTCAAAGTTCCTAAATATGAAAATGTGACAGGAATTCATTTTTTAGAGCACTTTAATTGAAGTTTTTTGTTCTTTTTAAGCACCAAATGAGAGTTACTAACTTAAGAAAGCTTTAAAATTTGTTCAATTTTAACAACACCAAAACCAAATGTGTATTTGTGTTGTTCCTTTTATAGCACCAAAATTAAATTTTCCTAAGTTAAGAAAGCTTAAAGCTGGTTCAATTTTAACAACACCAAAACAAAATGTGTGTTTTCATTGTTCTTTTTAAAGAGCCAAATTTAAACAATCCTAAGTTAATTAAAAGATATTTGTAGATCTGGAATCCTTTGACCAATCATCTTCCTTGCAAAAAGAAAAAGAGTTAAATTCTTTCAAATATTGTATACAGACATGTTAGCACTTGATACACATTCAAAAACAAGCACATGTTAACAAAAAAACAATTGCAAAAGTACAGATTCCATACATTGGTCTGTCAAAGCAACTGCTCAATTCTTTTTATAAAATTTTCCCCGTCAGAATCAAATGCTCAATTGTCAAAGCAAATGCTACCCCTATCAAAATAAAATGCAAAATAAAATGCAAGGTTTTTGGAGAAGATGCTCAATTATTTTTGCAAAAGCATAGTTTTTTTTGCAAGATGCTCTATTTTTAGAGGAGATGCATAGTTTTCTTGATAGGAAATTGCAAGATTTTTCTGGACAGTGCATGAAACATTTTTCAAAAACACTCTAAAACCCTACAACTTTAATTTAACTCATAAAAATGTTATTAGTGAGGACCATGGTCCCATCGGGCATGCCAGAATGTATGAGGGAGAAAACCATAGAATGGAAACAAGACAAAATGTGATGAATTAAGAATACATCTAATTTAAAAACACTTAATCTAAGTCTTATTCCATCACTCATGAAATGAAAAATCTAAGCTATTGAAATTACATAATGAAATCATAAGATTAATACAATGAATTCAAAGCAAAGGAAAGATTACCATCCCATGTCAAGGTGTGTTTCCATGATGTTGGATTGTTTGTATTGTTGTGAAGCCTCCATAGTTCATATGCAAAAGCTTGAAGAGTGATGCCTTGGTTGGTTGATTGAAGAAATGGTTGAAGCTCTAACAATGGTGGTTGTGAATGTTAATAGTAATCGATTGTGCAAATGATGTTGATTCTATGTTCCTTATTTGTGAGGAAAGATGTTTGTTATATAGAAAATGAGATTTAAAATGGATGATCAAGATTGTATTGGAGAATATCCAGATCAACAGTTGAAATGTGTTGAGAGGATTTAGACATGAGAAGATTGTGCAAAGTTGATTGCACAATTTGTGTGATTGAGGAATAGATTGGATAGTCAGGGATTAGATTGATTAGTCAGGATTTTAGATTAATCAGTTAGGATTTAGATGGCTTGGTTAGGAAATTAGATTGGCTAGTTAGGAAATTAGATTTATTAGTAAGGAAATTGATGGTTTAGTTAGAAAATTAGATTGATTAGTCAAAAAATTAGATTGCTCAATGAACAGTCGTAATTTTCTCAATTAGAAAGTGGGTGAGGAATATGAATTAATTTATTTAATTAATTAATTCCTTTTTGGATTTGAACGTGCAAATCAAGTTTAACTTTTTGCAAACAAAGTTGCATTAGTTTGATTTGATTTTTGATAAATGATTTGAATAGTTTGATTTAATTACTCAAATTTTGGAGGGAAAGTGTTGTAATTAAATTATTATGATTTAATAATTCAATTAACTTAAAGGAATAAGGTGTTTTAGTGACATAATTAAATAATTGGCATTATTTAATCAATCAGGATGAAATAAAGTGAGATTAGGACTTTCTTAAATAAGTGTGATTTATTTAATTAGTCAAAATGATAGAAACATGAATTAATTAAATAATGTTGTTTTATTTAATTAATAGTAGAATTAGGGTTTTTATAAATCTATTAAATAAATGAAATTTATTTAATCTGTCAAAAATGATGAAAAAGTGAATTAATTAAATAATGTTTTATTATTCTATTAATAGAGTAATTTAGGGTTTTGGATGTTATTTTGATATTGTGTGATGTTTTCAAGATGTTCTGAGATGTTCCGGGATGATTCTGAGATGTTTTGGGATGGTGTCGGATGATTCTAAGGTGTTTTGGGATATTTTAGGATGATTTAGAGATGTTTTGGGATGATTTCGAGATGTTGTGGGACATTGCGGGATGATTATGAGGTGTTGCAGGATGATTTCAAGGTGTTGCGAGATGATTTCAAGATTTTGTTGAACATTTTGGGATGATTCTGAGATGTTTCAAGATGATTATGAGATGTTGCAAGAGTATTATGAGGTGTTCTGAGATGTTTTGGGATGATTATGTGATGTTTCGAGACATTGCAAGATTTTTTTTGATGTTGTTTGATCCTATTTTTGGTGTGTGATAGGTGTTAGTTCAATTTTAAATGTCTACATATATATTCATATATATATATATATATATATATATATATATATATTCCATGTCAATCAAATATGTATACATTTGATATTCAAATGAATAAGATCAAGTTAAAATTGATATAATCATATCAAATATATATATATTCCTCTATGTACATGTATATGTACATATACATATATTGATATATATGTATGGAAATTTCAATTTTTCACACATACATATATGTCAACATATGTATACAATGTATATATCTTATATATATACGTTTAATTGAATAATCAAGCAAATACACAATTACTATCTTATTGATATGGCATATACATGTGATGTATATATACATATACACATACATTTTGTAGTGTCCATTCAACAACACCATACGCATAAGAAACATGTTCGTATGTGTGCATAGGTATGTCTACCTATGTACTCTCATGTACGTGTTCCTTCATGCATATGGTCTATTGTCAAAATGAATATGCATACATATATATTTAATGTATGTTCACCTCATCAATCAAGCATAGTAATATAAGGAAGAACTCATAAGCTCCAAACATATAAAAATCATCCAATAATGCACTCAACAGTAATCAAGACCCTTACTAATGCAATCACATCATCCTCAAGGATGAATTACCAATTCTCAACATAATAACTTGACTCAACCATTCTACTATGAGTGTGTTCAAACTTCATTAGGTTACATTACTAGTAACCTAACTAAGTTCTTCTCTTGAGTGATACTTCCCCTCACACTTGGAGGATTTAACATGAACCTGCATCCAACTAACACATTCCCACAATAATCAACTATTCATCATAACATGCATTTAAATAATTTTTTTCCATAGTTAGAATATTCAATTCAATAGCCATCCATTTCACATATATGCATTTCATCAGAGATCATTAAATGAAATAAATATTCATCCATAATTCATTGATAAAAAAGTGCAAGCACATATATTCTCAATCAAAATTCTAATTACATTGACACATGCAATATTTTACTCTAACACAGTAATAGTAAATAGGTAAATACATAATGGGGTGTGCCATACTCCCCCATTGTGAATCATCATCCTGGATGATTTTATGTAGCAACATAAACTAAGAAAATAAAAAACATTATTTTCAAGTACTCTCAAAAGCATTTAAAAAACGTGGAAACTTTTGTTGTATCTTAGTATAGTCTTCCCAAGTGGTAGAGTCTTCCTCATGCTGGTCCCATTGGACTTTGAACTACAAAACTTCTCTACTGCATAAGAGAAGCTTACATGTTTCGAGCACCTTGATAGGGTCTATCGTTACCACTTTGGAGTCCTATTCTTGTAAAACATTCCAATCAACTATATGATTATCACCTGGTATATACTTCTTTAGGTAAGAAAAATGAAAGACATTATGCATCCTAGCAAGAGCTGGTGGCAACACAATTCGATAAGCCAACATCTCTAGCCCAAAACTTATCTTATCCTCAAGCTTATCCAAAATTATAGTGGTTTGAAACTTTCGACCATAAAATGCTTTGAAAGGAGCCATCTTTATTGCAAAATGGTAGGAGTTTTTATAACAAAATTCCACTAAAGTTAAGTAATCTTCCCACTTGTATTTATGATCCATGCAATACATTCTAAGTAGGTCTTCTAGTACTTGATTCACCCTTTCTATTTTTCCATCAATTTCTAGATGATATGCTAAGCTTATATTCAGTTGAGTCCCAAGTGAAGAAAGTAAGGTTTGCCAAAACCTTGAGGTGACTCATGCATCCCTATTTGAGATTATTTTCTTAGGAATTCCATGCATCCTTAAAACTTCTTACATAAATTTTTGAGCTATAATAGGAGCTCCATCAGTTATATTCATGGGTATGAAATGTGCTACCTTAGTAAGCTTATCCACAACCACAAGAATGGCATTGTTCTTATTCCTTGACAAAGGAAATCTTTGCACAAAGTTCATACTTATGACTTGCCACTTTCTCTTTGGAATATCATGCAAATATAATAAACCTGGAGGATGATGATTCTTTTCTTTTAGCCTTTAACATTCAAGGCACCTAGCCACAAATCTAGAAGCATATCCTTTCATCTCTTTCCAAAAATATAAAGGCTTTACATCTACCAACATTTTTGTCACATCAGGGTGTCCAGAGTATGGTGCTTCATGAACCTTGGGTAGATAAATTCTCCCCTTATACCTAAGTAATCTATTAGGTTCAAATGGAATCCTTCATACCTTGCATCTTGCAAATTTCTAGTGAGTTCTTGCTTAAATTATGTATATTACTTATCATCTTTGTATTTCTACAATACTTGACCTTTAAAGTCAGTTTGAATTGTCACTATTGAAGCAATATGACATCTTTGACTTAATGCATCGACAACCCAATTTTATTTCCATTTGATATAACTGATATTGAAGTCATAATCATCTATGAACTCTAACCATCTTCTCTGTCTTACATTCAAATTAGGTTGAGTAAATAGATATTTCAACCTATGATGATCATTTTTCATCTCAAAAGGCCTCCCTAACAAGTAATTCCTCCACATTTGTAATGTGTGAACCACAATTGCTAACTCTAAATCATGAGATACATAATTTTTCTCATTGGTTTTTAGATTCCTTGATTCATAAGAAATTACTTTCCCTTCTTGCATTAAAACACCACCTAAGACCTCTCCTGATGTATTTGTGATAACAATGAATTCACCATCTAGATTTGGTACTTTCAAAATTGGGGCAATAGTTAACTTCTCTTTGAGTAGGTCAAATGCTACTTGGAACTTCTCTATCCACTCAAACTTCTTTCCTTTCTTCTACAAAGAATTAATTGGAAAGGCTATCTTGGAGAAGTTCGCAAAAAAATTTCTATAATATCCCACCAAACCCATAAAACTTCTTACCTCTGAGACATTTTTGGGCACTAGCCATTCTAGCACTACCTTGATCTTAGATGGAACAATTGAGATACCATCTACTAAGATCACATGTCCAATATAATGCAATATCTTCTAAAACAAGCTACACTTAGAGAGTTTTCCATACAACTTATATTATCTCAGTCATTGTATAACTATCTCTAAATGTTTACAATAATCCTCCTCATTCCTTGAATAAATCAAGATATCATCTAGGAAAACCAAGAAAAACTTATCTATGAAATCCATAAATACATATTTCATAAGGTTCAAGAATGTTGTAGGTGCATTAGTTAAACCAAAGGGTAGAACTATAAACTCATAATATCCATATCTAGTTTTGAATGTAATTTTAAAGATGTCCTCATCTTTAATTCTTAACTAGTGATATCCAAATCGCATATCAATCTTAGAAAATATAGAATCCCCCATCATTTGATCAAATAGATCATCAATGCATGGTAATAGATAATTATTATTTATCGTAGCTTTGTTAATCATGTGATAATCTATGCACAACTACAAAGTACCACCCTTCTTTTTCACAAATATTACTGGTGCTCTCCGAGGTGATACACTTGGTCTTATCAATCCCTTAGACAAAAATTCATCCAATTGTGCCTTAATATCCATTAGGTTAGTTTTTTTCATTTTGTAGAGCACTTTAGAAATAGGCTCATATCCTAATACTATATCAATTGAGAAGTCAAATATCCTTTATGGTGTTAGTCAAGGTAGTTCATTTAGAAACACATCCGGAAACTTCCGTAGTATAGGATATCTTTCCATATATGTGACTCCAATTTACTCCATTGCACCTTCTTCTATCTCTTGGAAGCTCTATGGTCCAAAGTTATCAAGACCTTCTTGAGAGTTTAATCCCTTATAATCTTCAAGATTTTCCATCTTGACTGCAAAGAGCTTGCATCCTTTCTTCTTATCCCTAAGAAATTTCATTATAGAGATTTGACGTAGTTTGAGCACCCTAGGTATCCCATGTAGCATCACTTGGTTACCAAAATCATTCAAAAATTATATTGTTTTAGAATGGTAGACTACATTAGCTCTGTGTCTCTATAGATAGTTCATGCCTAGGATAACAACATAGGATCCTAAGGGTGCTACATAAAGGTTTACCTCCATAGAAAAACAAGGTAGCTCAATCCTAGCTTCAAACAAACATTGTTCCACTATTCCTCTTGTCTGGTTTGCATATTATACAACCCAAGAATTTTCCATATAACCAACTTTCCTAGATATTTTCTTAGCTATTCTAGGTGAAATAAAATTTTTAGTTGCTTTAGTATCTATAAGTATGCAAATGGGTAAACCAAACTAAATCCCTGGAGTCCCAATTTGAGTCACTTGATACTCTGCTTGGAAATCATCCAAGACAACATGAATATATTACTGGAGCACTGCTTCTTGGGTAGGAAGTGGGTTACCATAAGATAATGACCCATAAGACTTATTGGGACATTGATTGGCATAGTGGTCTCCCTCACATGTGAAACATCCAATAGAAGGTCCTTTCTTCATTGTGGGTTCTCCAAATTTATTAGAATTTCCACTAGCATTATTAGATTCCGTCATGTTATTATTATCTTATGGAAAACATTTAAATGAGCATTCATTCACTCACAAGAAATTCTACATAAGATTTAAGAACAAGATTTTTGATAAAAACATGATTTTATTATTCACATGGATCTCAATATCCTTTTGATTACATAGAGTGACTATTTAGATAGTCAAGTGGAGAGTATCACTTGGATTCACTCTCAAATACATAACTTAGTGGGGTATCCCCTTTTGATTTCTATTCATCTATCATTTATTCAAATATATCTTTTTGTTCATCTCTCATTTGTTCATATCTATCCCAAAATGGATAGTACCCTTCAAATTTATCATCTGATACATAGTTGTGGGGGATATAACCCTCTGATTCATTACTCGAAGAAGTTACAATCACTTTTGACATAGGAAGGAATATAGGGTCTCTAAATATGAATGCAGGGCTGACACCTCCTTCTGAGGGAATATCCCTTGAAAGTGATAAGGAATTAGACTTTGTTGGTAATACTAGAGGTAGATAGTTGTAATTAGCCTCCATCTTCTTATTTCTCTTTACATCACTAATATGAGAAAGAGTGTGACTGAAGTTTTCAGTGTCACTTAGCTAGATGACATTGTCATAATTGGTACCCTCAATTGTACTAACGATGGCTTGTCTTTCCTTCTTGGATTTTAGGTAACACTCATTCCCAATTATTGACTTTCTTGCAGTTAACCTAAGATGCACCATTCTAGCACAAGAATTTCCAAACTTTAGATAATTTTGGATGAAAATTATGATGAGATCATAGGTTCTAGAGCTAAACCTAGTAGGTTTGATACCACATGTAACATGCTAATCATTAACTCAAGTAAAATTTCTTAATTTTTCACTTTCAAGTAAATTAACTATGTAACTTAACCATTGCCATAAAAAAATTATTTTCTTAATAGAGAACAAATGAACATAGATGTCATAACCTTCTTGTATTGGGTTTCTAGTCCCATTAGAACTTGTTTTAAGTTAATAAAAAACAAATGAACATAGATTTCAGGACAATAATCAACATTGATTCCATTTCCAAAATAATATTTCACATATTACATTATTCCAAAGAATGTGTACAAAGTATATACATAGCTCAATTGAGCTTCAAAGAAATAAATATTGATGGTCCAAGAATATCCTTTCAAATCTTGGTCTTTTGTCACCTATTGAGGAGGAGAAACATTACTGAAGTGCTTTTCCACCAACCAAAAACTCATATGTGGTCCCTCAAACATCTATCATATGATAGATGGCCCTACCCTTCAATGAAGAGATTGGTGGAGTAACCTCGTAACAACAACCATCCTGAGCTTAGTGTTGTGTCCTACATGACTAGAACTTGTAAACCCTACAATCCTAAACTAGCATGTATAAATGGATCATGGTGAATTGAATAGAGCCAAAGGAAATAACACTACTTTGGTAAAAGTGTTCTCACTCAATACTTCGAGTGATAGTCATCCTACTCACATACACTACTCAAGCTCAATTTGAATTTAGGCCATTATAATCTATGCATAGGTATTTCCTTCTATTGGTAATATTTAACCCTACAAAAAAATTATTCTCTTTCCCATAAGCTCAGTGGTATTTCTACCCACAAAGAATAAATACAAGTTACCCTTCCTTCAATGGATTACTAGATCCCAGTTGTAACTTACAAGCTATTTAATACAATCAAATAACTTTGCAATGCATCACCCTTAAGCTATCCTTGTTTAATGATTCCTAGTATACTTATACTAATGATAAAAAATCCCTCCTATTATGGAGTAAATACAAACTAAAACAATGAAAGTAAGATGGGAAAGAGGGTTTTTATCCTTGAAGAGATAGGGTTCCTCCTATTTCTCTCAAGTTTTACTCAAGGAAATCTTAGAGATCTCAATCCAAGGACGTAAAGGGGAAAGAGATTTACAATAGGGATGTCATAGGGTTTGATTAGAAACTAAAGGGGGGTTCACTACCAAGCTAGGGCTTGGAAAGACTAATGAAATGCAAGACCTAATTTTTAAACCAAATGCAAAGGAAAACTTCATTAAATGACCTAGAAAAGAGTACAAATTTGAACAAAAAGTTGGAAAAACATAGAATTGCACCTAAAAATCTCAAGGAGCTTTGGAATCAACTCTAAAATGATAAAAATGCTAATTTTAGGGCACACTAGGATTCATACGCCATTTCTGGCATATAAGTCCCAGTCTAGGGTTTTTTGGACTGGAACAAGTTTCTGACAGTGTAGATTTAGGATCTTCAAAAATTTGGATAGTTCAGGTAGATAAATGTACCACTAGTGAGAAAACCTTTCTACATGTGATCAGTGTAGAGTTCTCAGAAGCCCAAGGATATGAGACAATTCGCCACTGATGATGTTGTCTAAAGTGACTCAATTTGTGAGGATCATGATATGCCCCCAGCCTCAAATGATGATTTCAGTGCCACAAATGCATACAAGGAGTGGTGGGTAGTAGAACGATTAGATCCTATATTCCCAATGGATGAGCCTATAGGCTTTGTAGGGCCACTTTCAAATCAAAGGGATGAGGAGTAGGAGAGAGCTGAGGATATAGGACTAAGGGTTGAAAACCTATTCGTAGATATGATAGATGAGAACTATGATGAGGTTGCACACTTGGATTATAATGGGTAGGAGGAGGATGAGTAGGAGTACGAGGTGGAGGACAAGGAGGAGTAGTTGATGAGTGAGGGTGATGATAAAATAGAAGAGAATCTAGTTTTCCATGAGTGGAGGGAGTCAGTTCCCACTCATATGACTAGATCACAATCAACAACTACATCGCGCACCAACACCAATGGTCATAAAGAGTCTAGCACATCCTTCATGCCTCCTACAAAGGACAAGGTTGTCTTCACACTATCAACCAGAGATCTAGGTGATGACATTTTATTTAGTACTATGCTCATACTTATGTTCATGCTTATTATTTTAATTTTATGTCTATATATTGTATAGGAAAGAATTTACACCCCTTAGGAAAATTCCCATTTCACATGCCCTTACCGTAGAAAATCAAATCTGAAGGTGAAATTCCACATCACCTACCTGCCTTCCATCCACTTAGCATTCATGTGACAGTAAGAGAATATTTGTCAAGGAAAAAAGTGCAATGCATGGATTTCTTCATGACACATTGCCATCCTTGATGAATTTTATGTCTAAAGTTTGCAGAGGCATTACACACCCGATTGGGTTAGGATTGTAATGTCCCTCTTTGACCAACCGACCTAAAAATGCCTTATTCCCTCTTCTCCCACCTTCAAAAAAATTCATTCTCACTTCATTTGGAGCCTTTAGAATCTCTCTTGAACTCTCTTAGCATTTTAATTTCACTCACACTCTCAAGAAACATTCTTGTACTCCATTACAATAGATTTGAAGCTCCATCAACTCGACATTGCAAGTGTGAAGCAAGCCATAAAACTATTGGGTTGGATTCTTGTGAGACCTTATTTCATCACTACCATGACTATGGTGACATTTACAAGTCCTCGCATTCACCCTCCATTAAATAGTGAGATTTTGGGTGGAGGTGGTTGATGTGTACGTGTGGATCTAGTTGGTGAACTAGCACTTTTGTGAGTTAATATTTGTCACTTTAGTATTTATTTACTTGCTCCATTATCTATGCATTTACTTTTTGTACTTCATTATTTTGTCATTTTAGTTAAAGTTAACTACCTAGGCTGTTTAGCTAGTTTTTCTAGTATTTTTACTGTGTCTTCCATTTTTTAGCCATACGGACACCAGCACGCTAGAGAGACGCTAGCGCATGATGTTGTTATCCTAGAACTACACTATCATCCTCAGAACAAAAGCTATCTAAGGTACAATATTGATCCTAAAAATTAGCTTTCCTAGCCTAAACCTGAATCTTGGGTCTGAAGAGTGATAAAAATACTACACAGTTCTCTTAATTCTCGATCCTTTTCCTTTAGAGTGAGGTAAGCTAGGGAAGCCCTCTACTCTTGGCTCTCCGTGACCTAGAGCCTTGGCATGGTTGGTCCCCCTCTCTTACATATTTAGTGAACCTAACGTGAACCATTCTGGTTTCATTATGTAGTGTTGAAAGTTCCTTACCTCATGTTCTAGGAGCATTGTAGGTTTGAGTGTTGTGAGGCGTTTCGTCTTACAACCCAACTTACGACCCATAGTAGGCATAGTTGGAAGTTTCTGTAGGTGTTGCATAACAAAGCCTTAGTTGGGTCACTCTCTAATTGTGAACCTTTGGGGGGCTTTGTGAAAGTATTGTTTAGTATGCATGATGGCCTCTTTCTTGAATTTTCCTATCCCCTTTATGCATCCTATGAGTGGTGGTCTAAGTATAACCTTCACCTCATAGGACATGTTGATGGGTTTTCATATAGAACCATCTCCTCTTTACATCCCTACATGAATTAAAAAAAAATCATAGCAGGTGGTCTTAATGACCCAACATGCTAGGTGAATGTGATTACTGAGGAGACTATGTTAATTAAATTCTTACATAAAGATGGGTACCACACACCTATGATCACCATCCACATGCATAACATGCTTTCCATACCTCCCTTTAGTAGCATTGTTTTTTCACTCCTTCTCAGATCTAATTTTGTAAGCCTACTGTTTGACATAATTCTGGGGTTTGAACTCTTTAGAGTGAAGATTGGCATCCCTTGGCTAGAAGCTATGAATGTAGTTCCCTCGGTTGTGCATAAATTTTTGTTTATTCATGGGGGTTTAGTGCATGTGATTCACAAAACTAGTTATAAACCACTAGTTGTGCATGATAGCTATTCCTTAGATCACTTTTTCCTGCACCCATTGGTCCCCTTCCACCTAGTAAGTACCTCTTGTACCAGACATATCAAAAGTATAAGAAAGGGTGCTTAATTCCTAAGGTGAGGTATGCTCCATCTCCTAATGTTGTCTTGCATAGGTCCTGCTTAAAATTTGACAATGATGCCATAAAGGCACATAGAAGAGAACAAGAGAAGCACTCTCAAGGCCCCTCTTCCTACTCTTCCACTATCTAGCCTAACCTATCCTCTTGACCTAATGTGGTTCCATTAGATTCTATTTCACACTTGTAGGAGAATCCTATGGTGCCCGCTTGGTGAAAGCCCAAGCATCTTGCATTCGAGCTTCCTTTCCTACCCACAGAGCCTAGGCCCATTTGATATGGTAGAAGTAAGGGTCCCCATGAGGAATCCTCTATGTATTGACCTCTGAGTCCTCCCACCACTCCTACTCCTAAAGTAGTGAATGAGAAGAGGCCCGCCATCAAGGTGATAGAGATGGATCCCTCGCTATTTCTAAATATCTTCCTCCTACTCCTATGTAGGAGTCTATTGCTCCACTAGAAACGACTATGATGTACACCCCTATGGATAAGCAGGAGCCTTCCATCCTTTTGTAGCTCTTGACCTCTAGCAAAAGATTCATAGAAACCACCTTGCATGTGAGCCTAAGCACTGATGAAAGGCTCTAGTGGCTAAGAAGGTTTCTTTGCAAAAAAGGAAGAGGATATGATTTCCCCCACTTTAGGACCTCTTGCTTAATCCTTGTCTCTCTAGCCATCTACTTTCATTCAATCTAGCCCAGTCTTGTTTCTGGCTCCTACTATGAGTGTGAGTGCACCTAACCCCAAAAAGGTGTAGGTGTTCATCACTCCCTTAGTTAAGACACCTCTCTTAGTGTCCCTTCTAGACATCCCGCCATTCCAAAAACTTATGGACATGCCAAATAACTCAGTGGTGTCTTTTGTGGTTTTCTCCTCCTCTTCCTCTACACCTCTTGCTTTATCCATGGGGATTTCACATCCCTCAATGAAGTAGACAATGCAGGTTGGCCTTTCCAACAATAGAGGGTATACGAGGATCCCAACTTATCCAAAAGGTCATCTTTCACTAGCTTATTTTGTCCTAGTGATGGAGCAAGTTCTAGCTTCCCCTGAGTTTGTCACTCCTCTCGAGTTGCTCAGTGAGCCAAGTAGTGAATCTTGGGTATCATCCTCTCTATCCGCTGAGGTACAACATGGAACTTCTATAAAGTGCATGTTCAAATCTCTGGATGAAGTCTTGGCCTTATCATTGATCTTCATGAAATCACTGACCATAGCTTTACAAGAGCCAAGTAGAGAATACCTTGTGGGGGATTCTTCCTTAGCCCTTGTCTTGAGAGGGTTAGAATCTCCTCCCCTTAATATTCCACCACTGCATGGTCATCCAACTTCTCCTTATAATGATCAAGATTGGGAAGCGGATGACCTCTTGGTCAATGAGTGTTAGAGGATGCCTCTTTTTTATCTTTAGATTAGATGTTTGTGTGTTGTGATGTGTTCCCCCATGCTTGCATTATCTGTTCCTAGATGACCCTTGTCACCCTTGTTGGTGCTGAAATATAGGAGTGATGTTTGTGTTGTAAACCTTCTTCTATCTATATCATCATTCGTTCATGTTTGTGTCTTGATTTTTGATAAATTGGGAATGATGCAAAGTGTTGGGGGAATTTAGGCATCCCTTCCATTTTGACTTGTTTTTTAATTTTTACTTTGCCTTTTGTGCATTCCTCTTGATCTGGTGGGGATTGATGATCTTTCTCCTTGCACTGTGGTTGCCTATTATTTATAAAAGCATGAGCAAATCTGACCCTATAAAACCAAATCCCCTTTGTGCCTCTTGTTCATGATGTTTCTATTTCTCTTTCACTATTTTCTTGTCTTTCTCTCTTCTTTTCTTGAGTTTTTCCTTGTATGTGTGATGTCTCTTTCATGATTCTTTTATTTTTTTTAAAATGCATTCATTTTTAATGGATATTTTCTCAAAAACCCTTGCATGCTCTTTTGAAAACTATGTTCTTGACTTGGACCCCTAATGGAATGTGTTTCCTTCATCATGGGTTCACAAAGAAAGAGCTTGAGGACTTTCCTTTGAGGAGGGAGCAGATTTTCCTATGGGAGAACGCTCAACCTTCCCCTTGTGAGGGGGTATCTTCTTCCTTTCAAATTCCTTGATGAAGTGAACATCTTTCAAAAGGATTCTTGGATGATGAGTTGATTTGAGAAAAAATGTCTATTTTTCATTTTCAAACAGCGTGTCCCTTGAGTGGACCCCTTCTTGTTTTGAAGGGTTCCCAGGGGACCCCTTCTTGTTTTGAAGGTATCCCAGGGGACCCCTTTGAAATCCTTCCAATTTTCTTAACCATCTACATGACTATCTTCTTGTTTCCCTGCATGGATGCTTTTGTGTTTTGATATGTTTTTTCTATGGATTAACGTGTTTCTTTGTAGGTGCACTTGTAAAGCCACTTTCTAGTTTGACTCTGTAGAGTCCCCTTCTTTGGGGCTACCTCCTTGTAGGTTTGTGGGCCTATAAGGTTCTTACTTATTTGGGAATCCTCCATGAGAGAGAACTTGGGGATTTCCGTCTTCCAGGTTTGTGGGCTTGTAAGGTGCTTACATCACTAGGCTTCCTTCATGAGAGAGAACTTGGGGGTTGCCTTCTTGCAGATCTATGGGCCTATGAGACAATTTCATCCTATGGGATTTTTTCATCATTAGTCTGAGGGCCTTCAGTGTACTTTGTGCAACTTCATAGTTTTGTAGGGATATGTAGTCCTATTCAAAACTCCTTAGGGAGAGTTCCTATGGAGTTCTTTTCCTTCCTTGTGCTCTTAAATTTTCCAGATCATGGTCTACCTCCTTGATGGTTCAAGTATATATTTCTATCTCTTCAATCTACTTTACCGAGAATTTATCAATACTTGTGCTTGCTAAAGTGGGAGAAAAATGTATAAGAGAAAATTTGCACCCCTTAGGAAAACTCCCCTTTCACATATGCTCACCTTAGAAAATCAAATCTAAAGGTGAAATTCCACATCACCTACCTACCTTCTATCCACTTGGAATTTGTCCCATGTTTCAGTGAGAGAATATTTATCAGGGATGAAAGCACAGTCTGTGGACGTCTACACCACATGCTGTCATCCTTAATAGGTTCATGTGTTTGAAGTTTCCAAAGGCATTACACACTTGATTTGGGCTGAATTGCAACATCCCTCTTTGACCAATTGACCTAAAAAATGCATTATTCCCTCTCATCCCACCTTCAAAAACATTCATTATCACTTCATTTGGAGCCTCTAACATCTCTCTTGTACTCTCTTAGCATTTTCACTTCACTCTCACACTCTCAAGCAACATTCTAGCACTCCATTGCAATAGCTTTGAAGCTCCATCAACTCCACATTGCAAGTGTGAAGCAAGCCATAAAACTATGGGCTTGGAGTCTTGTGAGACCTCCTTTCATCACCACCACGATAGTGGTTACTTTTCCAGGTCCTTTTATTCTCCCTCCATTGGCTACTGATATTTTGGGTGGAGGTGGTGGATATGTACATGTGGAGTTAGCTAGAAAAATGGAGTTTTTGTGAGTTAATATTTTTCACTTTAGTCTTTATTTACATGCTCCATTATCTATGCATTTATTTCTTGTACTTCATTACTTTATCATTTTCATTAAAGTTAACTAGCTAGGTTATTTAGTCAATAGTTTTTGTTATTTTTACTATAACTTTCATTTTCTGGTTGTACGGATGCTACAACACTAGAGAGACGCTAGTGTACCATGCTTTCATCCCATAACCATGTTGTCATCCTCAGACTGAGAGTTGTCTAAGGTATAATATTGATCATTAAAACCAACTCGCGTCTACTAAACCTAAATCTTGAGTCTGAAGAGTGATAGAAGTACTACACAATACTCTTCATTCTCGATCCCTATCCTTTAGAGTGAGGTAAGTTAGGGTAGCCCTCCACTCTTGGATCTCCATGACTTGGAGCCTTGACATGGTTGATCCCCCTCTCTTACATATATATATAATGATGTGTAATGATTATATTTATGATTTCTATATTGCAAGGGTTGTGAGAGATATACATGATCTCTATCGATAGGTAGCAATAGAGATAGTGCCTCCATTAGTCTTCAATGAGGCTACCAATACAAACTATGTGCCTCCACCCATCGTGGAATGGGACCCAAAGATATTTGAGTCATATGTCAAATTCGAGGCAACATATGAGGGTGTTGGGAGGCATTCTCACTGAGCCGAGGCTTCCTATGAAGAGATTCGATAATCTAGAGATACAGTGGAGTTCAAGAGACTCCATGCAGAGGCAACTAGAATATAGATAGACAAAGACCGTATAGAGTGAGAATATCTAGAGGTCGTTGGATGGGATATTATGGTTTTTGTACGAGCACAGGGTCTATAGTATGCTTTCTATGCTCTTATCAATTCATGGTCATGGTTGCATACTACTCTCTCTCGACAAATTGCATCTAGAGAGATGTGATCACCAGATCCAAGGGATCTAGTAAACAAATGCCATCCTAATGTTGTATATTTGATGACATGTACTTAAAAATTTGATATATATATATGATCATTTGGTGTTTGATTATGCTTATGTGTTTTGAGTTGCATGGCAACATGATTTATCAAATAATCTTCTAAAAGAATATTTAATAAATATCTTCATGATTTAACTTGCTTTATGTGATCTTATTAAAACCATTCTAGTTTCTTTTAGATATTACATTGTGATTAAGTATGTTATGCTAAATTAAATGAACCTATTATTTAACTGTAGAACATTAAATGCATATAAGGATCTAATCTAGCACAACATACAATTATCTTGAATAATATGAGACCTAAAGTAAACATTTTAAAAATAATTTAAATAATTACTTTAGTATTCAAGACACACAAATAGTTGTTTGTCAAGAATGAAGCAATGTGAGAGAATATAGAATGTCATCTACTAACTCTAACACCACTTCTTTATCATTCACACTATTCAAGAAGATTAGACATAGTACCAGTGTAGATGCATGACATTAATAGGTTTCTTATGAGGTGTATCATCCATTTATGTTAATGTGTATGCTCCAGATCCATAACTTTCATTGACTTTGTAAGGTCCTATCCAATTAGGGCTTAACTTTCATTTTTTAGTTGGGGTAGCATTGGCATTATGTTGATTCTCTCATAACACCAAATCACCTTTATTGAATAAGTGAGGGATAATATTATCATTGTAACTGCATTTCTTTCTTCTAGAATAATGTTGAAGTTGCTCAAGAGCATTATGTCCATCAAGAATTTCAAGTTGATGTAATCATTTTTCTTTATAAGTATTATCATCAATAAGTCCTTGAAGAGAAATCCTTAATGTAGGAATCTCTAACTCCAAGGGCATTATTTACTCGGTGCCATAGATGAGGTTATAAGGGGTATTCCTAGTGGATAATCTAATATTCATGTGATAGGTCCATAATGCATATGTTAGTTAAATGTGTCAATCCTTATTATGTTTTTTAACAATTTTCCCTAAGATTTGTTTGAGGGTTCTGTTAGTTGATTTGGCTTGACCATTAGATTACGTATAGTAAGGTGTTGAGAAATGATGTTGAATGTTAAATACCTCTAAGAAATTCTTCACGCCATTATTCTTAAATGGTGTTCCACTATCTGAAACTAA
>CM021100.1:622829166-622844775 GCA_007115665.2 Sequoiadendron giganteum
ATCCATATCTAGTTTTGAATGTAATTTTAAAGATGTCCTCATCTTTAATTCTTAACTAGTGATATCCAAATCGCATATCAATCTTAGAAAATATAGAATCCCCCATCATTTGATCAAATAGATCATCAATGCATGGTAATAGATAATTATTATTTATCGTAGCTTTGTTAATCATGTGATAATCTATGCACAACTACAAAGTACCACCCTTCTTTTTCACAAATATTACTGGTGCTCTCCGAGGTGATACACTTGGTCTTATCAATCCCTTAGACAAAAATTCATCCAATTGTGCCTTAATATCCATTAGGTTAGTTTTTTTCATTTTGTAGAGCACTTTAGAAATAGGCTCATATCCTAATACTATATCAATTGAGAAGTCAAATATCCTTTATGGTGTTAGTCAAGGTAGTTCATTTAGAAACACATCCGGAAACTTCCGTAGTATAGGATATCTTTCCATATATGTGACTCCAATTTACTCCATTGCACCTTCTTCTATCTCTTGGAAGCTCTATGGTCCAAAGTTATCAAGACCTTCTTGAGAGTTTAATCCCTTATAATCTTCAAGATTTTCCATCTTGACTGCAAAGAGCTTGCATCCTTTCTTCTTATCCCTAAGAAATTTCATTATAGAGATTTGACGTAGTTTGAGCACCCTAGGTATCCCATGTAGCATCACTTGGTTACCAAAATCATTCAAAAATTATATTGTTTTAGAATGGTAGACTACATTAGCTCTGTGTCTCTATAGATAGTTCATGCCTAGGATAACAACATAGGATCCTAAGGGTGCTACATAAAGGTTTACCTCCATAGAAAAACAAGGTAGCTCAATCCTAGCTTCAAACAAACATTGTTCCACTATTCCTCTTGTCTGGTTTGCATATTATACAACCCAAGAATTTTCCATATAACCAACTTTCCTAGATATTTTCTTAGCTATTCTAGGTGAAATAAAATTTTTAGTTGCTTTAGTATCTATAAGTATGCAAATGGGTAAACCAAACTAAATCCCTGGAGTCCCAATTTGAGTCACTTGATACTCTGCTTGGAAATCATCCAAGACAACATGAATATATTACTGGAGCACTGCTTCTTGGGTAGGAAGTGGGTTACCATAAGATAATGACCCATAAGACTTATTGGGACATTGATTGGCATAGTGGTCTCCCTCACATGTGAAACATCCAATAGAAGGTCCTTTCTTCATTGTGGGTTCTCCAAATTTATTAGAATTTCCACTAGCATTATTAGATTCCGTCATGTTATTATTATCTTATGGAAAACATTTAAATGAGCATTCATTCACTCACAAGAAATTCTACATAAGATTTAAGAACAAGATTTTTGATAAAAACATGATTTTATTATTCACATGGATCTCAATATCCTTTTGATTACATAGAGTGACTATTTAGATAGTCAAGTGGAGAGTATCACTTGGATTCACTCTCAAATACATAACTTAGTGGGGTATCCCCTTTTGATTTCTATTCATCTATCATTTATTCAAATATATCTTTTTGTTCATCTCTCATTTGTTCATATCTATCCCAAAATGGATAGTACCCTTCAAATTTATCATCTGATACATAGTTGTGGGGGATATAACCCTCTGATTCATTACTCGAAGAAGTTACAATCACTTTTGACATAGGAAGGAATATAGGGTCTCTAAATATGAATGCAGGGCTGACACCTCCTTCTGAGGGAATATCCCTTGAAAGTGATAAGGAATTAGACTTTGTTGGTAATACTAGAGGTAGATAGTTGTAATTAGCCTCCATCTTCTTATTTCTCTTTACATCACTAATATGAGAAAGAGTGTGACTGAAGTTTTCAGTGTCACTTAGCTAGATGACATTGTCATAATTGGTACCCTCAATTGTACTAACGATGGCTTGTCTTTCCTTCTTGGATTTTAGGTAACACTCATTCCCAATTATTGACTTTCTTGCAGTTAACCTAAGATGCACCATTCTAGCACAAGAATTTCCAAACTTTAGATAATTTTGGATGAAAATTATGATGAGATCATAGGTTCTAGAGCTAAACCTAGTAGGTTTGATACCACATGTAACATGCTAATCATTAACTCAAGTAAAATTTCTTAATTTTTCACTTTCAAGTAAATTAACTATGTAACTTAACCATTGCCATAAAAAAATTATTTTCTTAATAGAGAACAAATGAACATAGATGTCATAACCTTCTTGTATTGGGTTTCTAGTCCCATTAGAACTTGTTTTAAGTTAATAAAAAACAAATGAACATAGATTTCAGGACAATAATCAACATTGATTCCATTTCCAAAATAATATTTCACATATTACATTATTCCAAAGAATGTGTACAAAGTATATACATAGCTCAATTGAGCTTCAAAGAAATAAATATTGATGGTCCAAGAATATCCTTTCAAATCTTGGTCTTTTGTCACCTATTGAGGAGGAGAAACATTACTGAAGTGCTTTTCCACCAACCAAAAACTCATATGTGGTCCCTCAAACATCTATCATATGATAGATGGCCCTACCCTTCAATGAAGAGATTGGTGGAGTAACCTCGTAACAACAACCATCCTGAGCTTAGTGTTGTGTCCTACATGACTAGAACTTGTAAACCCTACAATCCTAAACTAGCATGTATAAATGGATCATGGTGAATTGAATAGAGCCAAAGGAAATAACACTACTTTGGTAAAAGTGTTCTCACTCAATACTTCGAGTGATAGTCATCCTACTCACATACACTACTCAAGCTCAATTTGAATTTAGGCCATTATAATCTATGCATAGGTATTTCCTTCTATTGGTAATATTTAACCCTACAAAAAAATTATTCTCTTTCCCATAAGCTCAGTGGTATTTCTACCCACAAAGAATAAATACAAGTTACCCTTCCTTCAATGGATTACTAGATCCCAGTTGTAACTTACAAGCTATTTAATACAATCAAATAACTTTGCAATGCATCACCCTTAAGCTATCCTTGTTTAATGATTCCTAGTATACTTATACTAATGATAAAAAATCCCTCCTATTATGGAGTAAATACAAACTAAAACAATGAAAGTAAGATGGGAAAGAGGGTTTTTATCCTTGAAGAGATAGGGTTCCTCCTATTTCTCTCAAGTTTTACTCAAGGAAATCTTAGAGATCTCAATCCAAGGACGTAAAGGGGAAAGAGATTTACAATAGGGATGTCATAGGGTTTGATTAGAAACTAAAGGGGGGTTCACTACCAAGCTAGGGCTTGGAAAGACTAATGAAATGCAAGACCTAATTTTTAAACCAAATGCAAAGGAAAACTTCATTAAATGACCTAGAAAAGAGTACAAATTTGAACAAAAAGTTGGAAAAACATAGAATTGCACCTAAAAATCTCAAGGAGCTTTGGAATCAACTCTAAAATGATAAAAATGCTAATTTTAGGGCACACTAGGATTCATACGCCATTTCTGGCATATAAGTCCCAGTCTAGGGTTTTTTGGACTGGAACAAGTTTCTGACAGTGTAGATTTAGGATCTTCAAAAATTTGGATAGTTCAGGTAGATAAATGTACCACTAGTGAGAAAACCTTTCTACATGTGATCAGTGTAGAGTTCTCAGAAGCCCAAGGATATGAGACAATTCGCCACTGATGATGTTGTCTAAAGTGACTCAATTTGTGAGGATCATGATATGCCCCCAGCCTCAAATGATGATTTCAGTGCCACAAATGCATACAAGGAGTGGTGGGTAGTAGAACGATTAGATCCTATATTCCCAATGGATGAGCCTATAGGCTTTGTAGGGCCACTTTCAAATCAAAGGGATGAGGAGTAGGAGAGAGCTGAGGATATAGGACTAAGGGTTGAAAACCTATTCGTAGATATGATAGATGAGAACTATGATGAGGTTGCACACTTGGATTATAATGGGTAGGAGGAGGATGAGTAGGAGTACGAGGTGGAGGACAAGGAGGAGTAGTTGATGAGTGAGGGTGATGATAAAATAGAAGAGAATCTAGTTTTCCATGAGTGGAGGGAGTCAGTTCCCACTCATATGACTAGATCACAATCAACAACTACATCGCGCACCAACACCAATGGTCATAAAGAGTCTAGCACATCCTTCATGCCTCCTACAAAGGACAAGGTTGTCTTCACACTATCAACCAGAGATCTAGGTGATGACATTTTATTTAGTACTATGCTCATACTTATGTTCATGCTTATTATTTTAATTTTATGTCTATATATTGTATAGGAAAGAATTTACACCCCTTAGGAAAATTCCCATTTCACATGCCCTTACCGTAGAAAATCAAATCTGAAGGTGAAATTCCACATCACCTACCTGCCTTCCATCCACTTAGCATTCATGTGACAGTAAGAGAATATTTGTCAAGGAAAAAAGTGCAATGCATGGATTTCTTCATGACACATTGCCATCCTTGATGAATTTTATGTCTAAAGTTTGCAGAGGCATTACACACCCGATTGGGTTAGGATTGTAATGTCCCTCTTTGACCAACCGACCTAAAAATGCCTTATTCCCTCTTCTCCCACCTTCAAAAAAATTCATTCTCACTTCATTTGGAGCCTTTAGAATCTCTCTTGAACTCTCTTAGCATTTTAATTTCACTCACACTCTCAAGAAACATTCTTGTACTCCATTACAATAGATTTGAAGCTCCATCAACTCGACATTGCAAGTGTGAAGCAAGCCATAAAACTATTGGGTTGGATTCTTGTGAGACCTTATTTCATCACTACCATGACTATGGTGACATTTACAAGTCCTCGCATTCACCCTCCATTAAATAGTGAGATTTTGGGTGGAGGTGGTTGATGTGTACGTGTGGATCTAGTTGGTGAACTAGCACTTTTGTGAGTTAATATTTGTCACTTTAGTATTTATTTACTTGCTCCATTATCTATGCATTTACTTTTTGTACTTCATTATTTTGTCATTTTAGTTAAAGTTAACTACCTAGGCTGTTTAGCTAGTTTTTCTAGTATTTTTACTGTGTCTTCCATTTTTTAGCCATACGGACACCAGCACGCTAGAGAGACGCTAGCGCATGATGTTGTTATCCTAGAACTACACTATCATCCTCAGAACAAAAGCTATCTAAGGTACAATATTGATCCTAAAAATTAGCTTTCCTAGCCTAAACCTGAATCTTGGGTCTGAAGAGTGATAAAAATACTACACAGTTCTCTTAATTCTCGATCCTTTTCCTTTAGAGTGAGGTAAGCTAGGGAAGCCCTCTACTCTTGGCTCTCCGTGACCTAGAGCCTTGGCATGGTTGGTCCCCCTCTCTTACATATTTAGTGAACCTAACGTGAACCATTCTGGTTTCATTATGTAGTGTTGAAAGTTCCTTACCTCATGTTCTAGGAGCATTGTAGGTTTGAGTGTTGTGAGGCGTTTCGTCTTACAACCCAACTTACGACCCATAGTAGGCATAGTTGGAAGTTTCTGTAGGTGTTGCATAACAAAGCCTTAGTTGGGTCACTCTCTAATTGTGAACCTTTGGGGGGCTTTGTGAAAGTATTGTTTAGTATGCATGATGGCCTCTTTCTTGAATTTTCCTATCCCCTTTATGCATCCTATGAGTGGTGGTCTAAGTATAACCTTCACCTCATAGGACATGTTGATGGGTTTTCATATAGAACCATCTCCTCTTTACATCCCTACATGAATTAAAAAAAAATCATAGCAGGTGGTCTTAATGACCCAACATGCTAGGTGAATGTGATTACTGAGGAGACTATGTTAATTAAATTCTTACATAAAGATGGGTACCACACACCTATGATCACCATCCACATGCATAACATGCTTTCCATACCTCCCTTTAGTAGCATTGTTTTTTCACTCCTTCTCAGATCTAATTTTGTAAGCCTACTGTTTGACATAATTCTGGGGTTTGAACTCTTTAGAGTGAAGATTGGCATCCCTTGGCTAGAAGCTATGAATGTAGTTCCCTCGGTTGTGCATAAATTTTTGTTTATTCATGGGGGTTTAGTGCATGTGATTCACAAAACTAGTTATAAACCACTAGTTGTGCATGATAGCTATTCCTTAGATCACTTTTTCCTGCACCCATTGGTCCCCTTCCACCTAGTAAGTACCTCTTGTACCAGACATATCAAAAGTATAAGAAAGGGTGCTTAATTCCTAAGGTGAGGTATGCTCCATCTCCTAATGTTGTCTTGCATAGGTCCTGCTTAAAATTTGACAATGATGCCATAAAGGCACATAGAAGAGAACAAGAGAAGCACTCTCAAGGCCCCTCTTCCTACTCTTCCACTATCTAGCCTAACCTATCCTCTTGACCTAATGTGGTTCCATTAGATTCTATTTCACACTTGTAGGAGAATCCTATGGTGCCCGCTTGGTGAAAGCCCAAGCATCTTGCATTCGAGCTTCCTTTCCTACCCACAGAGCCTAGGCCCATTTGATATGGTAGAAGTAAGGGTCCCCATGAGGAATCCTCTATGTATTGACCTCTGAGTCCTCCCACCACTCCTACTCCTAAAGTAGTGAATGAGAAGAGGCCCGCCATCAAGGTGATAGAGATGGATCCCTCGCTATTTCTAAATATCTTCCTCCTACTCCTATGTAGGAGTCTATTGCTCCACTAGAAACGACTATGATGTACACCCCTATGGATAAGCAGGAGCCTTCCATCCTTTTGTAGCTCTTGACCTCTAGCAAAAGATTCATAGAAACCACCTTGCATGTGAGCCTAAGCACTGATGAAAGGCTCTAGTGGCTAAGAAGGTTTCTTTGCAAAAAAGGAAGAGGATATGATTTCCCCCACTTTAGGACCTCTTGCTTAATCCTTGTCTCTCTAGCCATCTACTTTCATTCAATCTAGCCCAGTCTTGTTTCTGGCTCCTACTATGAGTGTGAGTGCACCTAACCCCAAAAAGGTGTAGGTGTTCATCACTCCCTTAGTTAAGACACCTCTCTTAGTGTCCCTTCTAGACATCCCGCCATTCCAAAAACTTATGGACATGCCAAATAACTCAGTGGTGTCTTTTGTGGTTTTCTCCTCCTCTTCCTCTACACCTCTTGCTTTATCCATGGGGATTTCACATCCCTCAATGAAGTAGACAATGCAGGTTGGCCTTTCCAACAATAGAGGGTATACGAGGATCCCAACTTATCCAAAAGGTCATCTTTCACTAGCTTATTTTGTCCTAGTGATGGAGCAAGTTCTAGCTTCCCCTGAGTTTGTCACTCCTCTCGAGTTGCTCAGTGAGCCAAGTAGTGAATCTTGGGTATCATCCTCTCTATCCGCTGAGGTACAACATGGAACTTCTATAAAGTGCATGTTCAAATCTCTGGATGAAGTCTTGGCCTTATCATTGATCTTCATGAAATCACTGACCATAGCTTTACAAGAGCCAAGTAGAGAATACCTTGTGGGGGATTCTTCCTTAGCCCTTGTCTTGAGAGGGTTAGAATCTCCTCCCCTTAATATTCCACCACTGCATGGTCATCCAACTTCTCCTTATAATGATCAAGATTGGGAAGCGGATGACCTCTTGGTCAATGAGTGTTAGAGGATGCCTCTTTTTTATCTTTAGATTAGATGTTTGTGTGTTGTGATGTGTTCCCCCATGCTTGCATTATCTGTTCCTAGATGACCCTTGTCACCCTTGTTGGTGCTGAAATATAGGAGTGATGTTTGTGTTGTAAACCTTCTTCTATCTATATCATCATTCGTTCATGTTTGTGTCTTGATTTTTGATAAATTGGGAATGATGCAAAGTGTTGGGGGAATTTAGGCATCCCTTCCATTTTGACTTGTTTTTTAATTTTTACTTTGCCTTTTGTGCATTCCTCTTGATCTGGTGGGGATTGATGATCTTTCTCCTTGCACTGTGGTTGCCTATTATTTATAAAAGCATGAGCAAATCTGACCCTATAAAACCAAATCCCCTTTGTGCCTCTTGTTCATGATGTTTCTATTTCTCTTTCACTATTTTCTTGTCTTTCTCTCTTCTTTTCTTGAGTTTTTCCTTGTATGTGTGATGTCTCTTTCATGATTCTTTTATTTTTTTTAAAATGCATTCATTTTTAATGGATATTTTCTCAAAAACCCTTGCATGCTCTTTTGAAAACTATGTTCTTGACTTGGACCCCTAATGGAATGTGTTTCCTTCATCATGGGTTCACAAAGAAAGAGCTTGAGGACTTTCCTTTGAGGAGGGAGCAGATTTTCCTATGGGAGAACGCTCAACCTTCCCCTTGTGAGGGGGTATCTTCTTCCTTTCAAATTCCTTGATGAAGTGAACATCTTTCAAAAGGATTCTTGGATGATGAGTTGATTTGAGAAAAAATGTCTATTTTTCATTTTCAAACAGCGTGTCCCTTGAGTGGACCCCTTCTTGTTTTGAAGGGTTCCCAGGGGACCCCTTCTTGTTTTGAAGGTATCCCAGGGGACCCCTTTGAAATCCTTCCAATTTTCTTAACCATCTACATGACTATCTTCTTGTTTCCCTGCATGGATGCTTTTGTGTTTTGATATGTTTTTTCTATGGATTAACGTGTTTCTTTGTAGGTGCACTTGTAAAGCCACTTTCTAGTTTGACTCTGTAGAGTCCCCTTCTTTGGGGCTACCTCCTTGTAGGTTTGTGGGCCTATAAGGTTCTTACTTATTTGGGAATCCTCCATGAGAGAGAACTTGGGGATTTCCGTCTTCCAGGTTTGTGGGCTTGTAAGGTGCTTACATCACTAGGCTTCCTTCATGAGAGAGAACTTGGGGGTTGCCTTCTTGCAGATCTATGGGCCTATGAGACAATTTCATCCTATGGGATTTTTTCATCATTAGTCTGAGGGCCTTCAGTGTACTTTGTGCAACTTCATAGTTTTGTAGGGATATGTAGTCCTATTCAAAACTCCTTAGGGAGAGTTCCTATGGAGTTCTTTTCCTTCCTTGTGCTCTTAAATTTTCCAGATCATGGTCTACCTCCTTGATGGTTCAAGTATATATTTCTATCTCTTCAATCTACTTTACCGAGAATTTATCAATACTTGTGCTTGCTAAAGTGGGAGAAAAATGTATAAGAGAAAATTTGCACCCCTTAGGAAAACTCCCCTTTCACATATGCTCACCTTAGAAAATCAAATCTAAAGGTGAAATTCCACATCACCTACCTACCTTCTATCCACTTGGAATTTGTCCCATGTTTCAGTGAGAGAATATTTATCAGGGATGAAAGCACAGTCTGTGGACGTCTACACCACATGCTGTCATCCTTAATAGGTTCATGTGTTTGAAGTTTCCAAAGGCATTACACACTTGATTTGGGCTGAATTGCAACATCCCTCTTTGACCAATTGACCTAAAAAATGCATTATTCCCTCTCATCCCACCTTCAAAAACATTCATTATCACTTCATTTGGAGCCTCTAACATCTCTCTTGTACTCTCTTAGCATTTTCACTTCACTCTCACACTCTCAAGCAACATTCTAGCACTCCATTGCAATAGCTTTGAAGCTCCATCAACTCCACATTGCAAGTGTGAAGCAAGCCATAAAACTATGGGCTTGGAGTCTTGTGAGACCTCCTTTCATCACCACCACGATAGTGGTTACTTTTCCAGGTCCTTTTATTCTCCCTCCATTGGCTACTGATATTTTGGGTGGAGGTGGTGGATATGTACATGTGGAGTTAGCTAGAAAAATGGAGTTTTTGTGAGTTAATATTTTTCACTTTAGTCTTTATTTACATGCTCCATTATCTATGCATTTATTTCTTGTACTTCATTACTTTATCATTTTCATTAAAGTTAACTAGCTAGGTTATTTAGTCAATAGTTTTTGTTATTTTTACTATAACTTTCATTTTCTGGTTGTACGGATGCTACAACACTAGAGAGACGCTAGTGTACCATGCTTTCATCCCATAACCATGTTGTCATCCTCAGACTGAGAGTTGTCTAAGGTATAATATTGATCATTAAAACCAACTCGCGTCTACTAAACCTAAATCTTGAGTCTGAAGAGTGATAGAAGTACTACACAATACTCTTCATTCTCGATCCCTATCCTTTAGAGTGAGGTAAGTTAGGGTAGCCCTCCACTCTTGGATCTCCATGACTTGGAGCCTTGACATGGTTGATCCCCCTCTCTTACATATATATATAATGATGTGTAATGATTATATTTATGATTTCTATATTGCAAGGGTTGTGAGAGATATACATGATCTCTATCGATAGGTAGCAATAGAGATAGTGCCTCCATTAGTCTTCAATGAGGCTACCAATACAAACTATGTGCCTCCACCCATCGTGGAATGGGACCCAAAGATATTTGAGTCATATGTCAAATTCGAGGCAACATATGAGGGTGTTGGGAGGCATTCTCACTGAGCCGAGGCTTCCTATGAAGAGATTCGATAATCTAGAGATACAGTGGAGTTCAAGAGACTCCATGCAGAGGCAACTAGAATATAGATAGACAAAGACCGTATAGAGTGAGAATATCTAGAGGTCGTTGGATGGGATATTATGGTTTTTGTACGAGCACAGGGTCTATAGTATGCTTTCTATGCTCTTATCAATTCATGGTCATGGTTGCATACTACTCTCTCTCGACAAATTGCATCTAGAGAGATGTGATCACCAGATCCAAGGGATCTAGTAAACAAATGCCATCCTAATGTTGTATATTTGATGACATGTACTTAAAAATTTGATATATATATATGATCATTTGGTGTTTGATTATGCTTATGTGTTTTGAGTTGCATGGCAACATGATTTATCAAATAATCTTCTAAAAGAATATTTAATAAATATCTTCATGATTTAACTTGCTTTATGTGATCTTATTAAAACCATTCTAGTTTCTTTTAGATATTACATTGTGATTAAGTATGTTATGCTAAATTAAATGAACCTATTATTTAACTGTAGAACATTAAATGCATATAAGGATCTAATCTAGCACAACATACAATTATCTTGAATAATATGAGACCTAAAGTAAACATTTTAAAAATAATTTAAATAATTACTTTAGTATTCAAGACACACAAATAGTTGTTTGTCAAGAATGAAGCAATGTGAGAGAATATAGAATGTCATCTACTAACTCTAACACCACTTCTTTATCATTCACACTATTCAAGAAGATTAGACATAGTACCAGTGTAGATGCATGACATTAATAGGTTTCTTATGAGGTGTATCATCCATTTATGTTAATGTGTATGCTCCAGATCCATAACTTTCATTGACTTTGTAAGGTCCTATCCAATTAGGGCTTAACTTTCATTTTTTAGTTGGGGTAGCATTGGCATTATGTTGATTCTCTCATAACACCAAATCACCTTTATTGAATAAGTGAGGGATAATATTATCATTGTAACTGCATTTCTTTCTTCTAGAATAATGTTGAAGTTGCTCAAGAGCATTATGTCCATCAAGAATTTCAAGTTGATGTAATCATTTTTCTTTATAAGTATTATCATCAATAAGTCCTTGAAGAGAAATCCTTAATGTAGGAATCTCTAACTCCAAGGGCATTATTTACTCGGTGCCATAGATGAGGTTATAAGGGGTATTCCTAGTGGATAATCTAATATTCATGTGATAGGTCCATAATGCATATGTTAGTTAAATGTGTCAATCCTTATTATGTTTTTTAACAATTTTCCCTAAGATTTGTTTGAGGGTTCTGTTAGTTGATTTGGCTTGACCATTAGATTACGTATAGTAAGGTGTTGAGAAATGATGTTGAATGTTAAATACCTCTAAGAAATTCTTCACGCCATTATTCTTAAATGGTGTTCCACTATCTGAAACTAACGTGGAGGGAAGTACAAAGCATGTAATAATGTGTTCCAATATGAAACGACATATCATATCGGTAGTTTTTGAATGAAGGGGAATTGCTTCTACCCATTTCGTGAAGTAGTCTGTTGTAGTGATTGTGAATGTATGTCTAAAAGAGGAAGGTGGTGAGATTTTTCCAATGAGATCCAAACCCCAAACCACAAAGGTTCAAATAGGAAATTGAGCACAAATTTCAAAGGTAGGAATGAATCAAATTACTATGTTTTTGACATTTGTGACATCTTTTAATGTATGCAAAGCAATCTTGTTCCATATGTATCCAATAATATCCTATGTAGGTTAATTTTTGGTCTAATTTTCTTCCTCCAAAATGACCTCCACAAGACCTCCACAAGCACCTACATGAGATTATTCAAGTGCTATGGGGATTTCAAATTGCTTAAGGCATCTAACTTATATACCATCAAAGGACCCCTGATATAACACATCGATGAGAAATATATATTTAGGCACAATTTTTTGAAGGCGGGCTCAAGTATTCTTAGTTGTCAGCTCAGGATAGGTACCATATTTTAAATAATTAAATATAAAAGTGTACCATTCACTTGAGTTTTCCATGGTTGATAATAATACTTAGGTTTATCTTCTATTGATGGTTTTATAATTGTATGCATAATAAATTTGAAGTCTTTTGAAGGATCTTGAAGAGATATAAGTGAATTCAAACTTGCCATTGCATCTCCATGTTGATTGTCTTTCCATGGGATGTTGTCAATGGTGTATGAATTAAAATGTCTAACAAATTTATTGTAAGATCCTTGTATTTCGATAATTTTTCATGTTTCACTTGATATGTCCCATTTATTTGTTTAGTGAATAATTGTGAATCATTGAATATTTGAATGTCTTGAGCTCCCATAATTAAAGTAGAACACAACCCAACAAGAAATGCTTCATACTCAGTGGTGTTTTTTGTACATAAGAAGTTCAAGCGATAAGACAAGGGAATAGGCTCTCCCATGGGTGGGATTATTATAACCCCCACACCAGAGCCAGTTCTACACTTAGATCAGTCAAAATATAACTCCCATGTATTAGTTTCAATTTTCAACACATTATCATTAGGGAATGAATAATTATTAGGTAACACTAAAGGAGAAGGAGCATTAGCTAGTTGGTCGGTCAAGTCTTGTCCTTTAATTTCTTTTTGCAAAGAAAACTTAAGGTCAAAATTAGTTAACAACATCACTCACTTAGCTAAACATCTTGATAAATATTTTTTAGTGAAAATATGTCTTAAATGATCAAATTTCATCATCACATATATTTTGACATTTAATAGGTAATGTCTCAATTTACTTGTAGTGAATACAAGAGCCAAACATTATTTATCTATCGATGTGTATCATTTATCATAATCAATCAATGTTTTTCTAATGTAATAAATAGGATGTTCTTTACCATTTTCATCTTGTTGATCCAACAACACTATGAGGGAATCGGTCGATGCTACCATATAAAGGATAAATTATTTGTTCTACATAGCAAATTGTAAAACAAGTGGAGTGACGAGATAATATTTCAAAATCTCAAAATATTGTTTACAATCCTCATTCCAATTAAATTGAACTTCTTTCTTAATCATATGTGTAAATGGTAATGTTTGGTCTGCTAGGGATGTTACAAAAAGGTGGATAGCCTAAATTATTCCTTGTAAAGTGCGTAATTGAGAAATATTTCTAAGAGGTGGTATGTTAACTATAGAATAAATTTTATTTGTGTCCATCTCAATTTCTCTATGAGATATGATAAAACCTAAAAATTTTCCACTATCTACACAAAAGACACTTTTTTGGATTCAGTCTCATGTTGTATTTTCACATTCGCTCAAAGATTTCTCAAAGGATATTCAAATTGTCTTGATGAGTTAAATATCAACATAATATTCCAAAATATTATGTATGTAATCATGTAATATCAATCTCATAGCTCATTAATATGTTGCACCTACATTTTTAATCCAAAAGGAATCATTACCCAACAAAATTTTATCCAACCTATTGTGAATGATGATTTGTATTGGTCTTGAGGGTTGATAAAGATTTGATTATATCTATAAAATCCAACCATGAATGACAACAAAGCATGTCTCGTAGTCCAGTCCAATATCATGTCAATATTAGGAAGGGGAAAGCCATATTTTAAAGATGCTTTATTCAAATCATGAAAGTTTGTACACATCCTAATAGCATTTTCAGTGAGGACTATGTTGTGTGTTACGATCTTAGGATCAATTCTCAGCATATGTGAATAATTCAAAGTGAAAAGTTGCATTGTCTTCTTTTTCATCATCATCAAGGAACTTTCCAGTTTTTTATTACTTTTTGTTCATTTTTAATTTCCTTTGGTATGTCAATTGTATATCCTAAAGGAAGTGTGTTTTACTTCAAAAATTTAGGGTTTTTATCTTTGTTGTTCTTGTCAATCTCATTACTTTCCTCTTCTCCATATTTTTCTTGGTACTAATCATATCACATGAAACCTGTTTCTTTTTAAGATTTTTTTCATAAACTTCTAGAATTTGTTTGAAGGTTTCATCATCATCGAAGAATTTGAATGATACTTGACAAATTGTATCAATCAATTTTGAATGCTTCAAGGTAAGGTTTTTCTTAGGTTTACACATGATGGTGTTGATGTTTAGTGAGAGTTTTTTTGTTTCTTGCATTATCTTAGAAGGGAAATATCCCAAACCACTTTTCATTTCTTGTGTGTTAGGCTCTATAGGAGCATGGATACATTTTTCTTTCTTTCCACATCCTTTTCCACTATAACCAAATTGTTTCATGAATTCATAGCCTTTCCCATAAAGTCTCTCCACTTCTTGCAAGTTTGGTGGTTGTTGATAATATATCTCATCAAAGTTTGTTGTATAGATTGTGTTTTATTTTAAAGTAGATGAGGTAGACGCTTGTGAGTTTTCTTTTGAATTCTACGTTGACATCACAATTGATAGCTTTTTTTTTAATTTCTTTTATTGTGATTTTGTATTCTCACATAAATGAAGGTGTGAACTCCAAGGAACCCCAATCATCTTCCAATAAATTTGATACCATTTCCAACTCTTTTTTATATTTTTCCATAGGTTCTATGTTTGATGTTGGAATTAATGTGTTCAAAGGACTTGTCCCTTTTTAAACTTGTAAGCAAATTTCATGCTCAAGGTCTATTTCAATTTGGTATACTTTGTTGTTATAGACATACTTAATTATACAATGAAAATTTTAAGGTAATGCATGTATCTCATGAATCCAAGGTCACCCTAAAAGAATATTGTATGAAATATTATCGGTCATGAAATGAATCGAAGTTTACAAGGTAGCATTTCAAATTGTACTAGGAAAAGTAATTAGAAGAAGTAGTTTCTTTGCTATAATATCAAATTCTTGAATCGATAAGGAATTAGGTTGAATTATTGATCTATCCATGCCTAGTTTATCCAAAAGGGTCACATTACACACATTAAAAGTGGAACCATTGTCAAAAAAGGGTTCTTTTTATTCCTGATTGTGGCAACAGAAAAGGTATCCCTTTACTTTTCCTTGCCCATTTCATCCCTCCTTGTTTGAGCATAATGCTACCTTGATTTAGTGTTGTAATGTGTTTGACACATTCACATTAGGTCTTGGGACCTTGTGAACTAAATTCACTTAGTTGTACCTTATTTTAAGGTGTTGTAATGTTTTTTTCTATAATTTCACACTTTTCTAGGGTTTATCATAAATAATTGGGCT